>CM024695.1:17439826-17774032 GCA_014182845.1 Corymbia calophylla | reverse complement strand
TTTTGGTAACCCTTTAGTGACTAATTACTAAATGGTTGATTTAATGATCAAAACTTTCATTTTTTTTGAAAATTTTTGTGGTCAAAGTGAAATTGGGATCAATTAGGAAATTTTGTCCAAAAGTAAAATTTTTAACCATCAAAAGTCAGCTCTTTGACTTGCTGACTTTTGGGTCTCTGATGAAAATAACTAAAAAATTAAGTACAATTGAAGGAATGACACGGCACTCTAAAGAGGAAATAATGGGCTAGGTCACGTGCCTAGGCTTCTAGGCTGATGGGTGGGGAAGGGGGTGGCTTGGGCATCGATCCAGTCTAATTATTGTCACAAAAGCAGGCCCAAGGAAAGGGGGCCCACTTGCCAAGGAGATCGTTACTATGGGAAGCTTGACCTCTAGCCTACTTTCAATGGGCTCCATATTGGCCCATGTTGTTGACATGCAATGTTTACACTCAAGAAAGTATATTATGTCAATGGATACACTTCCTTCCGGCAATTGATGTGGTGTAACCGACCAATCATAATTACCCTGTGCTAAGATTCTCGTCCCGCTTGACCGATATGGACAATCTCTATTTCATTCATGGGCCACCGATCCGCTTCAACTGTATATATGTCAATTCCCTTTAAAGCTCGATTTAATTGTCATCGACCTACTTCGACTGCACCAAACCTTTAGAACACTAGGCTCTAGACAGATGTAATGGAAACTCAATACCTAAATTTGTGTGGATCGTCGAATAGAAGCAAAGTCCAAGCCCAATCTGGGCGCATTAACAGCTGAGCTCTAGATTAAGTGATTTTTTTGGCAATTTGTGGGGATCGTCGAGTACAAACAAATATGTCTTGGATGTATTATAAAGACCAATTGCTGGCATGACGGCCACTGTCATTAGTAGGAATGACGGTGGCCTCTCGAACACAATCATCTCACGCCAGAGAAGGCTATAGGCTGAGTAAGTTAAGGCCACCATTGACTAAGAAAGGGGGAAAACGCCAAATAGAGAAATAAATGATACTAAACACGAAAAGGTGGAAAGATACTGAATAGCAAGATATTTAATTTGTCCCTTTGTAGATGACTTATTTAGAGTTATTTGGAATTAGAACAAATTGAAAATTTTCTCATTAATTGTCCATTTGTAGATGATTTATTTTTTTTATTGAATTGAAATGGAAAATTTGTATTACGCCGTGTGAAAATCATGTTAGATATCATTTTTGTTGTAATAACAGGAAAAAAAATTAAAGTGTGACATGAAACCGATAAAGCAAAGAAAGAATAATAAGGACAATGCTAGCCGAATGGTGAAATACTTTAAAACAATGGTGCATTTTGAGCCTTTAATATCACTTCAAAAGCAACGTGCTACCAAAGATTCGATTAATTAATAATTCAGCTTCATTAGTTGAAGATTGCACTCATTTTATGGAAGAGAGAAATGAATAATTTTGTTTAATTTAATAATTAATATTAATATAAAATCTATTTCATATGAGACAACTTCAAATCCAACTAGCAAATTTGAAAAGCAAATTTTAATTCTCTTACAAAAAAAAACTAATAGAACCAAGGTGGTGAGATCCAAAAAATCCCAGATTTCCCAAAGAAACCGGACAAACAAATATGTCTTGGATGTATTATAAAAGGGTGAGATGCTAACTGTTGTGAAGGTCCTCAAGATATGTGAGTAGGTGAGAGACTACGTGGGGCTCGAAATAGGCCATGGAGCAATTCTTTTTACTAAATATTGGTTCTTTTTTTTTTTGTCAGGATCCTCCATAGAGAGCCGACCACTACCCGAACATGTCGCTGCTTGTTAGGTAAATTGAGGCACTACACAACCTTTGTCACGATCCTCTATAGAGAGCCGACCACTACCCCGGAACATGTCGCTGCTTGTTAGGTAAATTGAGGCACTACACAACCGTAGTGGTTTCTAACAAAGCCAATAAAACGATATTCCAACGGTGCAACCACATAATGGAGCACTACTAGGTATTGGTCATTACCCAAATCCCACTAACGTATTGAGTCCATGATGCTGAATTTATATATTATATCATATTTCTTTCAATGAAAGTTGGGACGCATGATGGGTCTATAAAGCAAAGGAAACCCAAAGTATTGAGACTCCAAGGTTGCCCATTGGAAGGATGACTCTGCAAAATTTTTGCTTTGCCACACCAGCTTCCATGGACTACAATTCATTGCATCCCATTTTTGATTGCATGGCTTTACACGAGAAAATGACGCCAACCACGAGAATTCTTAGTCATGACAAGAAATAATGAAGTTGGACATGTTCACCATCTCTTTCTTTCTACTTCCGCCTTTAACTTTATAAGGGAGCAAATCCTTTTGGCAAGAATAGTAGGAGCAGACAATGGATTATAAATTCAGTCTATAACACGGTGTGTGAAAATTCTAATTCGTCGAATGTTTGAATGTGACTCACTATAATGGGTGATGATTTTTCAAAGTAATTCGTGAAGTGCGATCCGTCCTCAATGACCATTGCATGAGTACGCCTTTTTGAGGGCTTAGCTAATCGCATGAACCGGATTGGATCCTTACAACGAGTATTGGGGCACTGCACAGCCAAAGTGTGCTATTTAAACTATGCAAGTCACCTCTTGAACTTTTTGGGACAATGCTTCGGTGTGAGTCATCTCTCGATGGGCTTACATTAATTAATCAATTTTCTATTTTAAATAATCGGGTTAATGGATATTCCAATATATGTTAAACCTTAAATGATCTTATTGAATTGGGTTTTGGCATCTATTAATAACGAGCCTAGTTGAACAACAAAGTGTAGGCAATTGTGTTTAACTAAAGCCCGTAATGGGAGAGGTCTAGTTAACACACTATTGATTAGGGTTTGCTAGGTCCTCTCTCTAGCCTATAAAAATGTAGGTTATACCTATCAGTTACTTGAATCCCATTAAAAGCTACTATACTGAAATAGGTCATCAGAGAGAAAGATTTGGCATTCCAATAGATCGTTGATTACAGTCAGTCTGATCTATTTTCTTTGAGTGAAGTTATGGTTCAAACATGTACGTTTTAATTCCACTGTGCGTATCGATTTTGGTGTTTTACATTCATAGATAGATCTAGTTGTTTTTGATAAATTAGTTATTTATGTAAAGAATTTTCTACAGTTGGACATGTTCACCATCTCTTTCTTTCTACTTCCTCCTTTAACTTTATAAGGGAGCAAATCCTTTTGACAAGAATAGTAGGGAGCAGACAATGGATTATAAATTCAGTCTATAATACCATGTGAAAATTTTAATTCGTCGAATGTTTGAACGTGACTCACTATAATGGGTGATGACTTTTCAAAGTAATTCATAAGTGCGATCCGTTCTCAATGACCATTGCATGAGTACGCCTTTTTGAGGGCTTAGCTGATCGCATGAACCGGATTGGATCCTTACAACGAGTATTGGGGCAGTGCATCAGCCAAAGTGTGCTATTTAAATTATGTAAGTCACCTCTTGAACTTTTTTGGGACAGTGCTTCAGGTGCGAGTCATCTCTCGATAATAAAGGCCATCTCTAAAATCCTAATTGTGGCATGTGGTTCTAGGCTATAGTCTGGCTTGATATCAAAGACCTGTCACCCCAAATTGCCACCGCTCTACCATTCCTCTTAGAACTTGACCCATCTATATTAGGTTAGATAGTTATAAATAGTATCAAAACAAAGCGCTGACAGAAAATATAGAATTAAATGCCGGGTGGGTCAAAATGCTATACTATCATGGTCACCACCTTGTGCTCATGTAGGCGTTTGGCCCATGTGGATTCTGGCTATGTAGTTACAATTTGTGAGATGTGATTTTTCAAGTAATTGCTGAAGATGTTATTTTAGCTCACAAATAGAGAGGATCTGAATCTTAAGTAAGCAAAAAAAAAAAAAAAAAATCCCTATTACCAAATACTTATACAAAAAGCTAAAACCTAAAATCAAGGTGAAAGTCTCACCCATCTCAAACACCATGATAAGATTAGCATAAGTCTTTTCTTTCTAATAAAGAAAAGATATACTATCTTGGGAATCTGATACTACATCGCTGCTCAAAACTTTAGGGGATCGACTTTATTACATAGATGCATTCCTAACCTTTATCTTTACATGACATAAGTCAGTAAGTAGTTATTATTAGAATCTGCTCAAAGTCTCACTAAATGACCTTTATGGGTGCTTTTTCTATCAATTATATCCTTTATTCATAAAATAAAGTATTTAGGCTTATCTATTTCTTCATATTTTGACTTTCTAGGAAGTTCCTTTCATTGCTATAACTGATAAAGATTGCTCTTAATTTTTTTTTTTTTTGGACGTCTTGCTCTTAATTTCAGCAGTTTGGCATGAACGAACCTTGAAACAATTATTCCCTGTGCTAAATGCAATGGACCTATTGATGGTCGTCGTACTTCGCAGCCTCATTCTTTTCGTCGCATCAACGTCACTTGATTTAAAGGAAGTCAAAGGACAGCTTGTCAAAGCTGGAGGCTAATTTAACTTTTAGCTATTTTTATTATGTAAATCAAAGTTTTCTAGATACAAATTCGATGCCTTTTGTCGGGAGTGTAGGACCAAATATTGAATTTCATGGACTGTTTCGCTTTTTATTTCGGATCAGTTGTCAGCGTATTAGTCATTGCATTTGTACCTTGAGTTGACTGTATTTTGATATCTTTGGAATTTAAATTAGAATGGTCTAAATTAATTTTTGTCGACAGTGCACGATGAACGAAAACCACAATCTTCCCTAATCTTATCCTCAAGTGGAAAATTGGAATTTGGCAGCACACAGCAAATCATGTGTTTGGCAATAGAATCAGATTCATCTTCCACTAATCAAACTCTAGGAACATGGATGGAAGTTCCTTTCTAGAGACCGTTTGTTGTCATTCCTCAATTTATTTAGAATGCTCAATAATATGGAAATATGCATTGTTTTCTGACTTGAAATCATGAAAAACCCCAAATTGATATAACTGTGACAAATTAATTTTAAATTAATTTTTGACCACCAAAAACCTCAAACAATAAATTTGTAACAAATTTTTCATTCGTTAGTTTTCGTTAAATTATATTAATACCACGAAAAGTTATAAAACTAGTACATTTGTGACAAAAACGATGATAAAACCTAAACTAGTACATCTATCTACTGCCATATATCATCTAACGCAGCGATTTGACGGTAAAATTTAATGAAAATTAATGAATGGTAAATTTATTACGGATTTATTGGTTTTGAGTTTTTCATAATATTAACCTTTATTTTTTTCTAATAACTCAATGGCACGAACATCGAGGCATGTTCGAAAGCACATGAAAACTTTCAAGCCTTATGAATCAATTAAACTTAAGTTTTTAACTTATGCAGACGGTCCTAACTTGAGCAATTTGACTTAGTTAATGGGAGTTTAACAACCGACCTCCAGTTGCTGAACTATAAATTCTTCGACACTGCAACTAATTATGAAACTATGGGATGAAGTATCCGATTATTTGGCCTGACTAGATCCAGATGATTTAATGTCGTTGCTGTTTTTTCGAGTGTCAAAAAGCTAGAATTTGTATTTGATAATTCAGGGGCACGGGCTACAAGAAGCTCACCCTTCACGGGCATCTCCAATAAAAATTTGTTCGACTTCTCTCCTTGAATATTCCAAGCTCCAAGGAGTCCAAACTGTGAAAGAAGGAAAGGACCAATCAATCTTCCCATCTTGACTTTCATAAAGTTAATTTTAGATAATAAGCCAACAGAGGATTCAATATGGAAGACACTTATAAATACACTAGTCCATTTCAACGATGTCCTTAGTGCAAAAGGGGGTTTCTTATGTGGTCAATCAATCTTCCCATCTTGACTTTCATAAAGTTAATTTTAGACAGTAAGCCGACGGAGGATTTAATATGAAAGACACTTATATAAACACTAGTCCATTTCAACGATGTTCTTAGTGCAAAAGGGATTTCCTTAGGTTAACTACACTACAAGTAATTTAAACGGAAGAAGAACACTAAAGATTACAAAAAGTGTATATGGTATTTACTTTAGTGCCAAATTTTTTTTTTTGGATCACTTAAGTGCCAACTCCAATTTGGGTCTCCGGAAATTTAAAATGGAAATATTTTATTAATTTCTCAATCCTATGTGGCTTGCTAGCGTGCTTAGTCAACATATAATCCCTAAACGACATTGTGTAGCAAGTTAAAAAAATTAATCACTTCAATACCAATCGTTACAAAATGATCACTTCAGTGTTAGTTATTGTTAAAAAGTGATCATTTCAGTGCCAAAAAATGCCACCTCAAATAAAAATTTTTATTGTAAAAGCCACATAATTTCTTTGGTCAGAATTTCCAGCCGAAGGCACTTAAGTGATTACTTATTCTTCGATTTGGCGCTTAAGTGATCCGACGAAAAATTTTTGTGCTAAAGTGAGCATCATACATAACTTGTGACATTTCTAGTGTCATTCTCCCCAATTTTTAACTACTGTGCCCATCAAAGGCACGAGTTCTTTTAACCTGTGGCTGTGAATCAAGTAAAAAAAAATAAGTTAATAACGTTTAAGTTACATGACTTTCAATTGACTTCTCGCCAGCACTGCTAGCCCATTCCACCAGTCATTTAAATAGAAGCAGGCCTTTTTGCAGACAAGGATTGTAGCTCAATAACCTCCTTTAGAACACCATAACAATCAACTTCACGCGTAATAGGATTTCCATCGTTTGTAGTTAATTTTTCTGGAGTTTGACCTTCATATACTTACAAACCATTCAAACCAATCACAAAATTCTTTACTGCGAATTCTGTGAACATTTCTTGTGGCCACACCAGATGATCTTATTTTGTCTTGTGTTCCCTGCCAAAGCATGATGTTGTTATGTCAGCAAGAATTTCGTCCAACAAGCAATGGAGGCAGACATTGTTGAAATATTGCACATGGCTCCATTTTGTGATTTATATGTTTTTTATATACATAGATCTCCCTTCACCCATCAGCTTGAGTATTTGCATTGGATTTTTTGATATGGTTTCAAATCGGTTCTACCCTAATTTATTTCGTGTGTACGTCAACCCCTTTTATAAAGTTTCACGTGTTATCTCTAATCCGACTCGCACGTAAAATGAGGTGTTGAAGTATCGCATATTGCTTGACTTTGAGTTATATATGTTTTTTATATAAATGTGATCTCTTTTTACTAATTAGTTTAAACTTCTGAGTTAGGCTTTTTAATAGATATTATCATTTTTCAAATACAATAATGCTACATGGATAAAATACGATCCCTGAATTTGTTTCATGAAACTACATTAGTGCATGCATCTACGAATATTTCGTCTATTATGTTTTTGCAAATGAGAGGCGTTTGCAACTAAAATAACTTGAAAGCCTATCAACTAAAGAAGATTTCCAAATAAATCAAAACTTAGGAGGATAAGTGTTCAAGGTCGTGTTTACTCTGCGGGCAAATTCAAATGGGAACAAAACGCCATCCCAAGCTTTCAAAAAGTCAAACGTCTTGGCTCTTTCCAGAAGAAAAACGCCAAGCAAGGTTTACTTTCCTCTTGGCCTTGTCAGACTTCCACTATCATATCGGGAAGGAAATTTTGAAAAAGAAAAAAGAAAAAAAGAAAAGAAACAAGGCGCAATGACCTTCATATCAATTGCTGACGCTAATCTCCCCTAATTTTGTCTCAACAACCTGCACTCCCATTTATAATGCGCTGCAAAATGTGGGGGATGTAAGGTCCCAACTCTTAATTAGGTTTGGACAATGGCGGCTTAGGTTGACGCGCAATAATCTTGTATAAGATCAGTGGGGGTTTAACGTGCCCGGATATTCCTCTTATCTATTCATGCATTTCAGCGCACTTATTCATGTCATGAAGAGCACTTGTTCTCTCGTATATACCTTTGTCTGCAAGCTTTCAAATTCCTATTGGAGAATAATACTGTCCCTGTAGATTCTTATCACAGCACATAAACAAAGTTCTGTAAACAAATACTTGGTGGCATATACTAGTACAGAGGGACGCAAAAATGGTAGTGGATTCTGACCCATAAAAGCTAAAATTGAGTGGCCACATGGGACAAAACTCCAAGGAAAATATTAGGCTCACGCTCGTTTGAGATCAAGTATGGTATAAAAAGGATATAGTGCTTTTTGCTTTTCTTTTTTCCTGTAGTCCTTTTGTTCGTTCACTGAACCATCAATCGGAACGAGTCCCCGTTCATTCCCATTTGTGTATATATATCTGCTTGCTGATGATGCAATAAGCAGAACTCGAAAAGTCCTATAAGAGTGCGATAGGAAGATCAAAGGTGGTGTGTGCGCGCATTACACAACATTACTATCAGAGAGAGAGAGAGAGAGAGAGAGAGAGAGAGAGAGAGAGGGAGAGAGAGACAGAGAAAGATGGAATGGAGAAAGTGTTATCTGGACGCCATACTCGTGCCATTAGGGTTTATCATAAGCTTGGGCTATCATGTTTGGCTATGGCATAAGGTCCGGACCGAGCCGCTCACCACCATCATAGGCACAAACTCGAGGGGACGTCGCTTCTGGGTCTCCGCCATCATGAAGGTACATCTCTAACACTTCTTTTCGTCATGTAGAAACTTCACACACACACACGCACGCATACTTGGGCGAGGATTTCTATTACCCACTGCAACACAGCTCACCCAGACCCTCTTCTGCTAAATTATCTTTCTTGATTTCATCAACCACCTAAACTTTGCAACGCGACAGCCAGCGGTGATGTTGAGCAATTCTTATTCTGTCTATTGTTAGTTAGAGTAACAGCTTTCCATCCACATATGTTGCTAATTACTGTCGGTGTAATAAGTATATGAATCTTTATAAAGAATGATTGAATCACACACATATTCATAGGTCTCATGCAAACTTTTCTCTCCATTTTCTTTCACGAAAAATGAACAGAACAAACACTCCAATATTTTTTTAAATGTTATTACGAGTAAGGTTCTAGAAAGTATATGAACTACCATTGAGGGAATATTCCCATCGTTAATTTCCCAAGTATTTTATGATTCGTTTGTTTCACGAAAAATAAATGATTTGTAAAATATTTTTCTAGTGATCACTTAAAATATTTAGTAAATGAAAATATTTATATCTAGATATTTTTGTGAACATTTTATGTTTAAACATTTTCGTGAACGATAAAAATATTTTCATTTATTCATTTTTATAAGCGATGCAAGTTGTCAATTTTAATAAAATGTTTTTCAAATCATTCATGTCTTGCGAAAACTTATGCACCCTTAGATAACCACCATTTATGTGCTAGACTCAACGAAAGAACTCTTAATTTGGGTGGGTTAATTTGGTTTCGATTGATTTCAGAAGCCACTAGTGTTTGAAAATGGAAGATAGCAAATGCTGATAGGGAATAGAGTTCTTGATCTAATGCTACCATTCAAGTACACACGACAACAAGTGCTTGGTGCAACGTTGTCCAACATTAAATTTTCTGTCTCCATCAAAATACGTGGTGCCACATTTTCTTCTTGCATAGAGGAATGAAAAGACGAGACAAAATCTAAGCACATCTGACGAATGAGATGTATAGTTATTATTAGTTCGAGAACTTTAGAGATATGTGCAGACCTACTTGTAGAAGCACTTTTCAGCGACGGGCATGATGTCGTTGTTCTCCGCCATCTCAGAGCATAAAATCTGATATTTGTTAGTGCTTTCCATGTGACCATCCACAGCCGAATGTTTTAGAATGTATTGTCAGATCGGTGAGCGAAGTGCTTTTCAGAATCAACAAAGCATAATTCGAAACGATCATAAGCTAAACAAATGGCCTCGCGACGACGCGGAGTTTCCATGTCCTAGGTTGCTTTATTTATTAGGGTGTGAATATATGCTTCGGTCTGAGGTGTCACGGGTGGAATGACTCAGCCGCACCACTGTATGAAACAAAGCACATTTAACAATTGAAACATAATTAGAGTACGTTTAGTCCAACCTTTCGCAATCATCATCATTATGGAAAAAGGGATAGTGCAGTTTTCATACATAGTAAAATCTTCATAACCGCAGCGTTCCGTAGGAGCACTGGGTTTCTTGATCTGTATCTTCAATTTTTGGAAACTTATAAAGTTCTTCTATTAAGCCCTGATCAATAAATCTACAGAATCCTTCAAATTGTATCTGATTAAAACTAGGGATTGTGGACATTCCCTTAGTAAATTTACCTTCTAAAAGACTCAAAAGCCCTGACTTTGAACTACAACTACTTCCAAAAGGCCGTCCAACCACCTAATTTTGAATTACCGCTACTTCGAAACCATGCATCACTAAGCAAATGAGTTACAACACTTTCTATGACATGATTAAACTGCGGCATTACTATAGCACCGCTTCTCAGCTACAGGAAACAAACACTTAAACTCGTACATATTCGCAAACTCTAAATGAGTTTTCCAGTATAATATAGTCTATATTTTTTTGTATGAACGCCACAATGAAAACGTCATATGCTTAGAATATTCTTCGAATAGGAATAGCCACCTTCCAACTCCCGCTTGTGGAATTGGCCAAGATAACTAGACAAATAAACAAAGCTACCGGGGAATGTCTGCCAAACGCGGTGCATGATCTGGAAGTTGCCACATATTCTGTCCACGCGAGAGATAACGTCGTATGGTTTTATGCTCTACCCTGACTAGGATATTCTCCAATTGATAGCACGTGAATTTTGACATATATTAGGTGGAATTTGTAATTCTATCAAATACCAAATACAGGAAGCTATTTATTGAATTTCCCAAAGTATAGGACTTGTATGGACAATTTTATTTTTGGGATTTCTCTATCGTACCGTCATGAAAAATGGAAAAAAAAGAAACAAGGTGAAGGTTAATATTTGATCAATTTGTAGGACAATGACAAGAAGAACATCTTGGCGGTACAAACTCTCCGGAACACCATCATGGGGTCGACCCTGATGGCCACCACGTCGATCCTCCTCTGCTCAGGCCTTGCGGCAGTGATAAGCAGCACCTATAGCGTGAAGAAGCCCCTGAATGACTCCGTGTATGGTGGGCATGGCGACTTCATGGTGGCCATGAAGTACGTCACCCTCCTCACCATCTTCCTCTTCTCCTTCCTCTGCCACTCCCTCTCCATTCGGTTCATCAACCAGGTCAACGTTCTCATCAACACTCCATTGCAGCAAGCGGACCCCGAGTTGGTGTCCATAGTCACTCCAGAGTACATCTCCGAGCTCCTGGAGAAAGGGTTTCTCCTCAACGCCATGGGGAACCGGCTTTTCTACATGGCAATCCCTCTTCTGCTCTGGATCTTCGGGCCGGTTCTCGTGTTTCTTTGTTCGGTGGCATTGGTTTTGGTGCTGTATAACCTGGATTTTGTGTTTGGGAGTGGCAACAAGTGTTGTAGGATGGAGGAGGGGAAGAGAAATGGTGACCTAGTATGATGCGAAGAGAGTGCATGGAAAGGGGGTTTAGTGAGAGTAAGGTTCTTTCTGAGGGATAAAACGTGGATACGAGCCGCTGGTGAGTTACTGTCCTGGGGTTTTCCATTTCTAACTGTAAAATTATTTGTCCTTGTATAAGTACGTAATTTTGGACATGGATTGGAGTCATATAAAACCCTAAATTTATTCCCTTGAGACTTTGACATATTAGCTGGAGTAGGTTTGGATGGCCAAGATTTGTTTTTCCCTTTCCAGTTTTCTTTCCTGTTATCACTTTTCTGTCTTTCCCTACTTCTGCACCGTCCCTCCCCCATGAGGCCACGACTTACACACCGCACAAAGGACGGCCTCGTCAGTGGCTTGATTAATCCGTGTCTCCTCGATTCACCTATCCATAGACATTCGTTATGCGGTCCATTTGGAACCTGAGCAGGTTGTATTTTAATTTTAGGGACAAATACACTAGAAGTATTAAAATTTGTCACAAAAAGTGCAATTGAATTCTAGAAGTCTTAAAAAGTGCAATCAAATTTTAAAACTTTCAAAAAATATAATCACTGAAATGCCTTGATTTGATTAATTTAACAAATTTTAGAACTTATTTACACTTTTTAAAAGTTTGAAGATTTAATTACACTTACGTGATAACTTTTATGACTTAATTATACTTTTGAAAGTTTTAGTATTCAATTATATGACAAGTCTCCGGACTTTTAATGTACTTATGATTTAATTTTAAAGTAAAAAGACAGAGGAAAGGTCGACTCGCTATCCAAGCATTGTTGCTCAAATTATTTTGAGTCGCTTCGATTCGACTATCAACGTAACGTGGCTTTGTTTAGATCCTTTCGTTTGCTCTTTGATAGACAGTCTTTATAGGGCTCCGAGGCCTTAACACTTTCCTTTGTTGGAATTAGCAGATGTCACTGGGATAAGCAAACATCAAGTTGTCGGGCGGTTCACACTTTGCGGAGTTTTGTTTCATTGCATTAACTTTTGTTCATTATTTCCTTCTTTGCATGACATTAGAATTTTAATCATTTAGATTATATGTCTAATCACGAATGAAAAATCATAAATCATTCACGTGCATTGCATAAATGACTTTTGGCATTGCTTGTTTGACAAGATTTAGCAATTTTATCATTAACTAAATAAAAAACATATTCACATCATAATTTTGTGATAATTCTCCAAAAGATCCTAAACATATTATATAACGGCTAATTTAGTCATAAACCTTTCAATTGTGCTAATTTAATCTTAAACCTATTATCAATTTGTCAATTTAGTTTTTTCAGTCAATTTTATTTGAAAATCACTACTAGTGATGCCTGTTGGTTGTCAGCCATCCAATGTGGCGTGATAGATGCTATGTTGACATTTTTTTTCTTTAAAATTTTTAAAATTTTTCCTTTTTTTCCTTTACTTTAAATTTTGCTTGTGGCCAATTGTTAACCATTCCAATGATCGGCCATAGGCAAGGGCTTGACGGTCACGACTTGGGTGAGGGTTTCCAAAGTCGGATCTAGAGCCTGAGCAAGGGTTGTCCTTGCCGAATTTGGCAAGAGCAGCACTCACCTAGACCGTGAGGGTGACCCTTACTCATGACCAATCGTTTGCCATGGCTAAGTACTAGCCACAGGTGAAAGGAAAAGAAAGGGAAAAAATGAAAAAAATTGTCCATGTCAAAATTGGTAATGCTAAATAGGATGGTTGGCAACCAATGAGCATTCATGTTAGCGATTTTCCGGCCAAAATTGGTCGGAATGATTAAATTAGCAAAAATCAAAGGGTTTAGAACTAAATTGGAATAAGTGAAAGGTTTTGGACTAAATTGGCCATTGTAGAATAGATTTAAGACTTTTTGGATAATTTTCCTCATAATTTCACATAGTAAAATAGGATTTGGATAACTTTGCTCAAAACGAAACCGTTCCTCTCCCAACCCCTCCCTCTCCCTCTAAACCTTTCTCCATCTCTTCTACTTCTAGAGGGAAGGGATTTGACCTTAATTTCTCCTTTCCCTCCTAGTTCATTTCCTTGTATTCCCTTTGTATCTTTTCTTACTCTTCTATTCTGGGAGTTTTGCTCTCCCAATCTTACATGTGGGAGCTTTTCTTTCTGATCTAATTCAAGATTTTGAAGTTTTAATAAATAAATACTCTGCTTCTAGTTTCAACAGTGTTCACAGCAATTTCAATGTCAAATCTATGTTCATTAAATGTGTAATCATTCAAAGCTTTGGCACTTCGCATTGGTTTTAAGGCTTGCTCTTATAGGTATCGATATGAATTTCTTCAACATATTTATGTTGTCTCCGTATGGTGATGATGTTAAGGATGTCGAATCTTGACACACATTGCCGAAAGGCAAAGCCATTATTATAGATGGAGATCTTGATGTGTGCTTATCACTGATGGTGCTGTGTGATTTGGTGATTGGTCACTAATCCTTTTGCTTCAATATAGTCCTAAATCTATTCTTGAAGGATGAGCATGTAATCACCTCTAAAGATTATCCTCTAATGAAATGCCTTGATTTCTAGTTTTTTGTTTGTTTTGGAGTTCTATGGGCTTGCTTTGTTATTATAACTTTTGAGATTCCCTTTCATTTGACAAAAAAAAAAGAGAGGATTGGATAACAAAATTGCTATGATAGAAAGATTAGAATATTCTATAAGTAAATTTTGTTGACCCACATTTAGGATAGGTCGCATATTTATTTCGCTACCTTATTTGCACATTTAATTTCATATTTTGTTTGCTATTGACAGAAAACAAAAAGAAAAGTTATAATTTGGCAGCTAGATAATTTAGAATGCTTTTCCCATAAAAATTCCGTAAATATTGAGGATTGCATTTACATTATGGTTGCATAGTTGCATCATTAAAGTTTTGATTTTTAATTTGTTTGATGATTATCATTTTGAGAAAGCATATTACATGAAATTTTAAATTGTAAATTAGAAATTAGAGAGGAAGAGAAAACAATAGAAAAAAACTACTTTCTTGTTTTCTTTTTTTATCGAATTGATAGGAGGATTGAGATCCAGGAACTTGGAGGGATCATAGTGTTAGCGAAGCTTTGACTAGGGCCCAAGAATGAAATGATGGATTCGGCTGCTCTGACAATCTCATCGACACCCTTTCTAAAATTACGGTGCCTCTAATTGCTAAGTACGAGAAAATGCAATGAAAAGTGCGAAGGTGGGAACATGTATACGAATATTTTGCGGTTGAGGGTTGAACTTCAACGATATGGACGAACTCATTCCTTGACTTTGTAAATTGCAAAGGCGACCTTTGGGGGCGAACTTCACTTTGTTTTTAAACTTTTTGACGATTGACTTGAGTTTAATTTGTAGAGTCATCAAATTAATACTCAATTTAATGCAAGAAATGAATAACTAATAAATATAATTCGAGTGCATCTTTAAAATCTGGACACCAATTGCTTTCCGCTACATGTATATCACTTCAATTTGACATCAAGCAAAGGAGGAGTAGGGGTAATCGATTCCAGATGCTTAGACCTAGACCTAGAACTTAAAATCTATCGTGTTAGGATCTGTTTCTAGTTTTTGAAATCAAGAACCTAATCTATGTTAGAATTTGGACCTGGCTAATGATTTTTTTTTCTCTTTTATTTTATTTCATTTTATAATATATAATATACATGTGTCGAGATAAATGTAAATTTTTTTCTTCATGATAATATTTCCAACAAATTCAATTTCAACAATTTTTTTTAAATGACTAAAATAACATACTTAGATTAGGCATCGACAGGTTTGCTTTCGATTCTACTTTGAAACCGGTCTTGTAGCTTTCAGGTTCTATTTTAGAACTAGCCTTGCAGGTTCTAGGTTCTCGAGTAACACTAATAAGTTTAGGGTATAGAATTGGGAACTAAACTAGCCAAAGCCAATTCTATATTTTTGGAATCAGGAACTTGACCGGTCCTTTCTTAAACCGGTATTGAATCAGCTTGAGTAAAGCTAGTTTGAGCAATTTTTTTAGTGGAACTAGCCTGATTGCTCACCTCTACAATGATGCACGTTAGAAATTTTCAAAATAAAGTGAAACGACCTATAGGAATTTGACACATCAATAACACTTACACGACCATCATCTTATCCATGCTTAGGACTTTATACTGGGCCTTAGCCCCTTTTTTCCATAGAAAGTTATTAGACTGCAATTTGATTAATAAAATCTTGTAGTTTATACGTAAGAGTCAAATAATATATGCATATATTAGGGGCAAGCACCATGTACAATTCAACTTGACTAGGCCAGAATAGGCCTAGTAGCTCTATTTCGAGTAGTCTCCAAAACAAGCAGGGTGGGTTCCCAATTCGAATTTTCTGTAAATAGATACTTATGCTCCCGATTATGAGAGTATATCAGACTTCTAAATTCGATATTTAGAAGGGATTCCCAAAACTGACAACTCCAACTACCTAGGAAAAAACCGAGAGCTCTAGTGCAGAATAGCTTACTGAGTTCTCAAATTCACGAGGCTCGATTTAGATCCCATGAGTGTCCCTATGCCCCGCCGTGGCCGAGCCTTGAGCTTTATATAGCCTATTGGCTGAGTCGTTTGGGTCTTCAAGGCTTAGCTAGGCCCCATTTGGGTTCAATGGATCTTAGCTAAGCTTGACTAGGGTTCGAGAATGAAACGGTGGATTTGGCTGCTACAACATTCTCATCAACACCTGGTTCTCGATTTACGATGAATGATCCTAAAACTACGTAGCTTCTAATTGCTAAATGTGAGAAAATGCATGAGTATAAATAGTTTATGTCAAGGAATTCATTCCCAAATATCATCAAATGCAAAGTAGACTTTTGGGAGCAAAAATTCAAAATACTAAACATTATCCAACTTCACTTCGTTTGTAAATTTTTTTATGATCCGGCTTGTGCTTAATCTATAGAGTCGTCAAATTAAGACTCGGTTCAGTTTAAGAAAGTATCAACGTGGATTCTTGTTAGATGCGTGAACTTTTTTCCATGCCTGAGTTTAGAAGCCGAATTTCTATTATCAGTAATTGACATTGAGATTCATTAATTTGTCATTATAGTTTCTCTTTCGTCAAGATTGGCTTTTCTTTGTTCAGCTTTATTAACATTTGACGCGGATCTCACTAATGAGCCAGAGCTTGGATAATGGACGAGCTAGAGCGAGCCCATTGGGCTGCCGTTCACAAGGTTTGCAAACCGACGTGAGGGCCGCCACGTGGCGCGTGGCCCAAAGCAACGCGAGCGTGGGCACTACAGAAAGCTGGCAAGTCCAGGCAATCACCAAAATTTCGTCCGCAATTTATATGAAATTAGCGAAAGATATTCGCAAATCAAAATCACTATGTTATAGAATATTAATTACACTGTCTATTGTAGCTGATTGTCAATCATTCGGGGAAGGGGCTTTGTAGTCCCAAAGGCACCATTATTCTTTATGGTTCTAATTACAAACCATTACTTCATTCTTATCCCAGTGCGCTTCATCTTTACCATATCACAAGCCAAAAAGAAAGTGTAGTGATTTAAGGCGCCATTTGTTTTGTAGTAAATAAATGATTTGAAAGATATATTTTTTAAAATGATTTATTGTACCGTTTGAGATAATTAGCCAATAGATAATATTTTTATTATCGACAACAATTTATGTTTAAAATATTTCATGAACGATAAAAATATTTTTTTTAAAAAGAGTTCTCCATTCTATAGTACATAGAACTCTGTCTAGCCTTTCCTTGACAAATTCAGCCTCTTCACTATTGTTTGTCCATGTGAACATACAACCCTTACTTTCTATGTCCATCAATTTGCAAGAGTTCAAGAACTCCTTGAACGTATTTAGCCAATAATGTTCTTCCATTCTACGGCCCACTGTCTCCCTATAATAAAGAATCTCATTAAAATCACCCATACAAGCCCATGGGAGGGTATTAGAGCTACTAATGTTCGTTAACTCTTCCCACAGTAAAAGACGGTCTTGAAACTTAAGAGGAGCATGCACAAAGGTAATTCTCATGATTTGATTACTATCCTTAATATTGCATACTACATCAATAAAGTGCTTGGAATATGACTCTACTGCAACGGAGAACTCCTCATTCCAAAAAACTACAAGACCCCCCGAGATACCCACAAGAATTACTAGGAAACTATAATTAAACTTTAGCCTCCTTTTCATTCTCAAAAGTACCTGCTCTTGATTTTTTGTCTCCATTAGAAATAGGATACCGGGCCTTTCTTGAGCCATTAAGGCTCTAGTGGCTTGAACTATCAATGGTGTGCCCAATCCCTAATAGTTCCAACATACCCAATGGCTTACTAAGGCTAGCCACCAAAGCCCATTTTGTTTCTTCCACGAATTGAATAAGTGCCTCCATCAGCTCAGTTTCATCCATGATCCCTTGGATGTCATATTGGATATATCTTTTTTGCTTCTTACTGGTATGAATTTTAACGCCCTATATATTTTGTTTTTTAATATCTGCCAGTGGTTGAAGAGTCAATGAGGGTGAATGGGGTCTAATAGGATGCACCAAACTTTCTTCCTCTTGACAGATTTCCTTGCTTTTTCTTTTTTGGATAAGCTCCCTATTTGATGATGGGATTTCTTTAGTGAAATTTTGCTCCTCTAGTTCAATCAATTCGGTGTTAGCAGGAATGTCTGAGATAACCTCCTCCTCCATGCTATTCTCTTCCATCTTTCCATTGAGAATTTTCCAATAAGGTTTGTACTCCTTCGCCTTAGCCTTTATCCAATACTCTATCCGATAGTCCTCTATTTTGTCTTCATCAAAAGAAACATCCAGACATAGTTTCGCGTAGTGCCCATTTTCCGACATGCGTAGCAATAACAAGGTATTTCATATATAAAATCCACCCAAATGTCTTTTCCTTTGTAGTCAATGAGAGTACCTAGGGTCGGGGTTTTGGATACATCTAGCGCAACATTTACTCGACCACTATTTCTATTTGAGATATTTTTCTGCTCCATTCTAACCTCAGAAACCTCCTCCATTCAAATGGTAAACTGTAGATTTGCACCCAAAAGTCGCACATACTGAAATCATAACACTCAGGAGGGGTTGAGGGGACGTATTGTTTAAGAATGAGAAGATGATTCGAGAAACTCCAGGGCCTAGAATCCACCACTCTAAAAAGGTCAGCTTCTGAATGGAAAGTAATGGCAAGGATGCCAATATCCAGATTCTCGAAATTTACGAAGGCTTGGAAATTGATATTAGGGTTATCAAGAAGTTTCCCAAAAGAGTGTAAGTTTGCTTTCTTTGATTTTCTCTGCAGAAACCAACTCATCACTAATGGCAACCCTTTTCACAGACCACATATTCCCCAGACGCCTAAACAGATTAGCCATTCTCAAGGCCTCAACTTCGTCTCCCTCCATCCTAGAAAGTTGGTCGAAGATGGGTGAAGAAGATAAGCCTTACTTGAACTCAGAAGAAAGCCAAATGAGAGGAGGAGCCCAAGTGCCTAAAGGAATTCTAGCTCCAAGAGGAAATTGATGACAAGATTTCCACCTCCAAGAGGAGATTTAGGATTTAGGGGGACCGACCACCCCATGGGATAGAGAGGGCTCTTCACAGTGAGAGATTGGATCGACCTTCTTTTGGGCTACTGTGTCTGAAGTGGAAAGAGAATATTGACTGATTTGAATCTTAGGCATTATCAGGATGATAAGTTGATTTAATTACCAATTGATCTGCAAAGATATCGGATCATTTTTTTAATTATTTCAACTAAAAATTCAATATCTGTTGTGCTAAAGATAGCAATAATCTTTAATTTAACCTGTGAGGCGATGGGTTATTTTTTAGATTATCGTAATCATTAATTTGGAATTTTTGCAGATTGCCTTGTGGATTAGATAGGTTCATCTTTAATATTTTCCAAAAATCAAAATTACAAAAAGATTACATGTATTCTTTTTAGACAATATTGTCTAGTTTAAATCAGATTGCATGCTAGGATTTTTGTTGGGAATATATTTTGTATAGGAATTTTGTTTAATAGATATGATTTTACATAACGCGTGCATATTTAGATAACATTGCATGTTTAAAGTAGTTTTCTAAGATAAGATAGGGCTTAGGTTAAATTAATCCCTGAACTAGATTAGATAACTATTATTTTTAGGTGGTTTAATTAGGTTGTTTATTAATTTCGAATTTTAACAAAAAATGCAGACATACCATATGCGTGTCATAGGCCATGTTACATTTCTATGTCATATGTGTGTCTCGTAGTGTACATGTAAGGTTCATTTAATTAGAAATTGCCCTCATTAGAAGTAGGTCATGTAGTAGCTAAAATTGCATGTCACATAGGCTAGTTTTTATTTGAAGATAAAAGAAAACTAAAAAAATAATTGCTTGCCATAGTGTTTAATTTCCTGCAATTTATCTAATTATTGAGTTTTATTTTTAATGATTGCGAACGCAATATGATCACTCCTATTGCATGTTAGTGATTTAGGCTAAAATCAATCCTACCTGTAAAAATATGTTTTAAAAATAAAAGAGAAAAGAAACTGAAATGGCATTATAATAATCTAGTGTAATCAAGTTCCCAAACTCACAATTTCTGGTGTGTTAGAAGTAAAGTATAATTCATAATATTTTACTTGTTATTTAATTGACTCACCAAAAACTGATTAATGACAACTCTTAGATAAAAATAATAATCCATTGGCCAAACTTAGGTGGTTTCACCCGAGTTAAAATTGCGACAATTCTCCTCATCTTCCTCAACAAACCCTAGTGCCACAAGGATCTTCCAAGACTCTCCATAATAGATTCTAGCCACAAGCGCTCTCTACCGTGGGGTTGCTTGAGCCGTGAGCATCACACTTTCCTCTACTCAAATATACTCCAAGGAAGCCGATCGTTAATTTTCTTCCTGGATGACAAGCTAGTAATGCAGCTGAGCAGCGGGACCAGATCCATAGCCAAGATCTAAGACCTAAAAGATTAGTAGCTCTTTTTAAAATGAGTTAAAAATGAGTCACTTTCTCCTTTTCTTTTATGGCTAAGTATTGCTATAGTGTGGATTCAGTCCTTCCAACATTTCCTTAGTTGCCTTGAGTTGTTCCATTGAGTCGATAGTCGATTGAAGCAAACAATGCTTCAATTCGGACTTCACTTGAATGAGTGAATTTTTTTTTTTTGCTTGATCAAGGTTTCCATACATTTTTTTGATGTTCTTCCACATGGCCTTTTCGTCCTTAGTTGGAGGGATCCCAACTGTGATTTTCGGAGTAATGCAGTTTCCAATCCAAGTCTAAACAAACTAGTTACATTTCCTCCAATTGTGCATGAGCTATTCATTGATCATAATCCGTTCTTGTCTTTGGTGATGAGGGCTCATCAAAACTCCTGACACCGAATTGAGTAATTTTCTGGTCTAGAGAACTATTAAGAGATGAGACATAGTTCTTGTCTGTCGGTTGTTGAGGTGTACTATGGGTTCTCATGCTCCAAACTAGGGGTGTGCAACAGGAACCGCCCAACCCGGGAACCGCCCAAACTGGACCGGACCAGCCGGTTTTTGGTGTTTCCCGTAGCCGGCGGTTCGGTTCTCGATTCCCATTCTTGGAACTGGTGGTCGGTCGGTCCGGTTCTTGGTTCCAAGGTGGGAATCGGATCGATTAGATCGGATCGATAATTTTTAATATAAATATTTTAAAGTTTCTTAAGAATTTGAAAAAAAGAAGAAAATTCTTTAGAATCTTAGGAAAATACAATTACATACAGATTAAAAGGACAAATCGATAAATCAATGTATAAACGAAGTGGATTGTCTTTGAGAATGTACTGTAATATTAACAATTTTTTTCCCGAAAAAAAAAATTACTGGTTCTATCGGACCGAACTGGTTGGTCGGTTCGGTTCTCAGTTCTAGGACCGGCCGGTCCGTTCCACGGTCCCAAAATTTGGAAACCGGTCTAGTTCCCGGTTCCACCTTAGAATCAGATTGGGCCAGGAACTGATCACCCCTACTCCAAACAACCGCTAGCAACAAAAAAAGGAGTAAGGAATTTACTCAGGCTGAAGAGACAAGTAAGGATTCATTCCCAATTCCTGTGAACCCGATTCGGGCATTTGACCTGGGAAGAACCAATCTGGCCTAGGGTTTGGGTTGAATGGGCCTCCTTCGGATTGAGCTTGGATAATTACCCACTGGATGGCTAGGTCTAGATGAGGGGCCATTGAGTGGGTCAAGCCCAAACAAACTGCTCTTGACTAGGCCGGGTTTGATTGGGCTATCCTGAATTGGGTTGTGGAACTGGGTTTTGATCTCCTTAGAGTGGATCAACATGTTCCAAATTCGAACTTGAAGGTGAGTCAAGCACTATTGACAGAATTGGTGCACCTAGATCCTAACTCTTCCCAGATGTTGAGATTTGATTTTTCAGTATGGGTATTGGTAAGACAGGAGGAAAAGGAAGCTGTTTCTTTTTCTTTTTGGTTGGTGAAGTTGTTTAGTTGCGATTGTTATACAGAGTGTTAACTTTGTTTTGCAAATTAGCATGATTCAACAACAGTAAAGTCAAAAGAAAAAGGGAGGCAATCGAATGGGTTGCGGAAGCAGACTAGGAAACACTCTGATGCCATGACACGAAATAGAGAAGAAACAAAGGATTTAGGAAATCTATAAAAAGTGTGTTATGTTCTAATAGAGACCTTGTCTGTATAAGGTTCTATGTATAATACAAATATATGGCCACAATAAAGGAAAAGATATACAAAAGATACTTTCCTAAATGTTCATAATTTAATTCCCAAGTAAAGTGATTTATTTAATCACTCTAGAATAAGGAATCATATCTTCAACAAACCGTATCTCCAACAACATGCATTATTTAAATTGACAAACATGGAGTTTCTAAATGATTATTTATTACATCACAACTGTTCTCATGTCCAAAGCTTTATGCCAACAAAACCTGTCGCCGGTACTCTCCAAGAGCCCAAATTGGGAAGATGTTCCTATATGATGAGTAGTTTAATGTACAATTTCTCATAAATACTCCGGTGATTTCCTGTAGGAAATAAAAGTAAAATATTAAATAGTTAATTTAAGCACATCGCATTAAAATAAAACTTATAACTAGTAACGATCGCAGAAAGTGGTGTCGTATTTACCTGTTGTGGAAAATCACCATCGTCCATTTGTGAATTGATTAGCACTTTGACTCCGCGATGGACGGGTGTTGGATCTATCTTGGCCTAGAATAAAAATAAATAATTAAACATAAGTAAGATTGAGCTGAAGGAAAGTACGTGCATATCATTCTTATCATAATAGACAAATCTATTGCTATTTTTATGCAAAATTTTCTCTGCTAATCTTGTTCAGGTGTGCTGTTTATATTATAATTTCAATAATTCATTGTAACTTGTCACTGATCAAACATCGTTTGCATGCCTATGTGCATGTCGTGCGTGTAGGCGGCTCACCTGAAATTGCTTGACGAATTGACTTCATAACCGATGTATTTTGTCATATATATACTAAACACTAACCTGTCCTGCATCAATAAGGGACAACAAAGCCCACGCTGTCTGGACCAAGTTTGGACGGTTTCCTTCCAAATTTGTGTAAACCTAAATAAACATGGTTAGATAATCATAATTATCATTAATCATAACAAAGAAATTATGTTTATCCATAAAATTATGTAATGACTTGCATACCTTATTCTGGCTAGAAATATAACTCTCCCCCCATCCGCCACAAGGCAACTGTTTTGACAGCAAGAATTCACAAGCTTTTCTCACGGTTGGACTGTTGCGGTAGTTCTTCCCACAAGCCGCAAGCCCTTCTACTGAAAACCATGTGCCATAGGTGTAGCAAATTCCCCAGCATCCATACCTAAATTGATAACACAATCTCACATTAAGTCAATTTACATTATGTTCAATTGAAAGAAGGTAACATGTCCAGGTTTCTTATTCAGTATCTCACCATGAACCATCCGGCAACTGAGTGCCTTCAATGTAGTCTACTGCTCTCGCGATGCAACTGTCGATTTCCCTTTGACGATGCTTGGGGTGAAACCTTTTGAAAAGCGCTAGGCCTTGGATTGCGGATGAAGTGCACTCCACATATCTATGTTGGCAAATGAGTTAGTGCTGTACGCATAAGTAACATGTTCAGGTTTATGAGTAAGTTTCGATGGTTTTTAGGGCTTACTCTCTTTCAATAAGGGTGTCCTCAAAGAATTCTGTAGGATTGAACCTCTGGAAGAGAGAAAAGAACGGTTTTAAGAGTAGTGAGATATTGTTTTCCATGTGTTTATCCGTAAAAGCTATTTCAAGGAGCATTAGAAAGTAATTTTGTTAATTGCTTAATACTCAAAAGTTACCTCCAACCATGCATATGCTCTTTGTGGCTCCCAAGCAGGAAAACCGCCATTGCTACTCTGCAATAGTTTTTGTAATGCACTACATAAATTGTGCGACATGACTCTAGCGTCTAAAGTTATCTTATTGATAATCAATGGAAAAAAAAAAGGCCAAATAGTTGTTAATTACTTGTAGGGAAAGAATAACATTGACAGCATCATAGAATCGCTCCATTTCCATCTTCTCCCCCACCATGTCCGGGCACATTTGTGAAAACAAAAGTGCTGCCTGTATACGACACAACATTGTCGTGTGTTAAAGTTACATTTACCCTTATAAAAAGATACATCCAAGACCCCATCAAATGCATATGACTGATCTAATTACCTTTAGTCCTTCAGCTGTACAATCAGAAACTTGCCAACCATGGTCTTGCATAGCAAATGTCCATGCTCCTTTGGATATGTGTCTGTACATTGCTTTGAAGTCACCGGACGGGTTATCTCGGACCTTCAAAAGAAAATGTTCCAGTTGAAGGTGTAAACTACACTAATTGACTAACCCCCTTTAGATGATTCAAATTAAACTTTACCTGTGAAGCTTTCACAAAATCGTGCGCTTTTCTTAGTGTAGTTTCATACTCTTTTGTTAGGTTACTTGACATGATCGCTTGGATGGCGAAAGCTGCATCCCACATCTGACAGCCGAAGGTCTGGAAACCAAAATGAGATTTTTTGCTCAGAGAATTCGATGACACCAATGCTAATCTTTTTAAAAATGATTGCCACCCAATGCCAATTTTACTTGATGAAAAAAATTGCCCATAAACCAATTGGGATTACAAAGTGATAATTCATTAGTTCTTCAGTCGTTCAGAGCCACACATTTCACAAGATAAAGAAAGGGTCAAGATATGAAGTCGTGACCTGCATTTTAAGTCCATCTTCAGCTATCCAAAAGTAGTCTGGAATTCTGGCCAGATGAAGTTTGTAGGCTTCTGAATTCGGGTTTTCCACCCAACAAGCAATCAAGCATAAAACCTACGAAAATTTCACATTCACACGTTAAGATTGTTCGGTCTTTGACATCCTTGTTAGCATCTAGGCGAAAGCTAATTGTCGCGTTCTTGTTTGAACCTTTTCCACACATCCAATGGTCAAATATCTGCTGTTCTCATCCTCATAATGTACGTGCTTGATCGCAACTTTCAGAGCCGTCTCTCTTATCATGGAAAACGGCCACCTCTTCAAAACTGGCTCCGCGAAGTGGTGAAGAAACCCCCATAGCATATCTTGTACTAGCGGATGGGGGCAGTATAAATCCTCCTGAGGATTAATACCTAGTTAAGCTTCACATATTCATTAACTTAACTAGAGCATTTCATGAATGTCAATAAGTATTCCCCAGTTCACATATATACTTCAATTCTATCTACAGGAATAGGAGATGGGTTTAAATCCACAAGAAGATTAAGGTAATTTATTAATTGAGACAATTTTCTCAATTTAAATTTTAGATTTAAGTAGCCATTCAATATTTTATAGAAAAGAAAACAGGATACACAAGCCACACCTTTGCAATATTGTTTCTTGCTTTGTTCCAATTTATTTCATGATAGTGTTCAGTGTAGAGCTCTTGTCTCAACGATAAAATCAATCCAGTGATGGGGCTGACGAACCTCCTCCCATACAAGTATGACATGGGCATGTAAACCAGACGACAATAGCACAGCATGTTACCTGAAATTGCTCATTAGTTAACATGTTGATTCACTAACATCATTTCCAACCTTTGATTGAAACTATGGAGAATTACGTTCCCTTATGACAAAAGGAAACCAGCTCAAGCATACCAGGATGGATGGGAAATTTTCTTGGAAGAAGCCAAAATTCCGGGGGCAGTGGATTGCAACCCGCCCATTCATAAGCACCGAGTACCTGCAACAATTTAGTACTTTTTAGCATCTTAAAATAACAACAGCCTATAATCTGGAATCAGCATACTCTTCATATTGGGCATGAAACCTACATAATGCATAGTTTTTTTTTTTGGTCGGATACATAATGCATAGTTTAAATAGAACATTTTTTCTGATTTTCCCATTTTCAATGGGAACGATGGAATTCGATGGTCAGTTTCTCCTACTTGTAGGACCTTTTTCCTTTCTCCAACAGTAAAGTGTTTGGATCTCTCTCCAGACGTTAGATTAACAAGTATAACTTAGGTTTTTGCCAATAAGAAAGAACAGACATTATATTTGTATACCGTGAGCCAGAATTTTCCCCAAGATGGAATCCCCACAAGACCACCATGATCAAGAATCCATTTCCTTCCTCTAACCATGGCTCCATCCTCACCATCTTCAGGCCCTTCTCCAAGCAATCTAAGTGCAATGTAGCTCAGCGCAGAGCCAAACATGGTGCTATGCCCTTCTATATGAAACACCCAACCTCCATCTTCATTCTTTTGATTTGTGGGCAAACAAGTGCAAATACATTCTCATCATCGTTTTACAGTATTGCATGATGTGAAAATGAAGTAATCTTGCACGAATAATGAAAGAGCAAAGTGCACCTGGTGGTTATATATGTAACGTTTGATTTCCTTATTGTGCTCTTGAGTAAATATCACATTCATTGCTCCTGTAATGTAAAGTGCAAAGACCTGCAAATCATGTTCTCAGATGTATTGCAAATCATCGACCAGAACAATGCCAGATGTAAGACCACTATTAGAACTAAGGAATAAGTGTATTAGAAATCCTAAAACATATCACGAAAGTTCAATTAAGTCCTAAAACTTTCAAAATGTACAATTAAGTCTTAAGATTTGTCAACAAAGTGCAATTTAGTCCTAAAACTTTCAAAAAGTCTATCAAGAGAAGGCCTTGCTTTGATCGATTTGACAAGTTTTAGGACTTAATGGCAATTGTTAAAAGTTTTAGGACTCGATTGAACTTTCGTGACAAGTTTTAAAACTTAATTATACTTTTTGAAAGTTTTAAAACTAAATTATATTTTGTTGACAAGTTTTAGGGCTTCCAATACATTTATCCCAAAAATATGGAAAGGACATAAGGCGTGCATTTCAACTCGTGACTTGTGAATCCAACTTATGGGTCTCAACTGCAAATATTCCTGTATTTCGATTGTCAGATTGGGTTTTGGCTCATATGCTGTACTTAGCTCTACGAGATTACCAGGGAATTTGACAAGTTGGAAATTTATCTTTAGTGGTTCTTGTTATCTATTTAACGTTGATCCAAGAAAAAATTGTAAGTGGGTCTGAGATTCTGTTTGACGTTTGACCCAGAAAAGCGGGCTTTACCATGGGAGGAAAGAAGAACAGGGGCCCAGCATTCTCTGCGGGCCAATGGCCATCGTGGGCCTGAATGGATGAATAGAAGCTGATAGCCCTCCTCAGCGTGTTGGTCACCGCTTCCTCCGTCACGTCTTCAGCATCCGCCACCTTCACCGGCGGTGGAATCGGCCCACTTGGGTTCTCCTTTGTGAGCTGCAGATTCAAGCACTGGAGCATGTCATCATCGTGATGGACGGAAAAAGAGCAGGTTGGTGTCAAGTACCAAAGCTCAATGTGCAAGCTGGTGACTACATGAGAATGCAAACTGAAAGCAAGGTGAAAATGAGGAGGATTTTCCAAATTTTCCTTGAAAAAGGAAATGTGCCGTGCCTGTCGGATCATTGGCATGATGTCATTGTCAGGTGGTATAACTAATGTGTAATATACAATATCCCGATATGATTAGGTAATTCTTTTACCAATACGTGCGGCACTTCTACTTTAAAAGGTCAACGTTGAGACCTTGCTAATGGTATCATGGTATCATTATCACGTGACATAATTGATCTTAAGATATAACATTATGAGATGATCAATTACTTCTTTTGCCAATACGTGCGGCACTTCTACTCTAAAAGGTTAACGTGGACACATTGTTAATGGTATTATGGTGTCGTTATCACGTGACATAACTAATGCGTAAGATGTAATATCTTGAAAACAAATCCAACCCTAAAGAATAATATTGTCCACAAAAATCATTTTAAGGGAAAATATGATTAGTTTTCATTTGTTTGATTGTTTATAAAAAGTAATTTCTTTCTGGATAGAAATGAAAATCGTTTTTCCTTAATCTAAACCTATTGTGTTCAGTCCTAGAAAATGTTTTCCATTATATTGACTAATTTTCTGTAATCCAAACACCAAAAGTCGAAAAACAATTACCCAGAAATAATTTCATTCCTAACAAATGGATCCTAAGTTTCTATTTTTAATGTTAATTGTCAATTACTGGTTACATAGGCTTTTTTGCCTACTTGATTCTTTACTCGTTGATGTGTCGAATGTGACCACTATGATGTTTACATTATGTTGAGAAAGACGCAACCTCAGAGCGACGCCTTAACAAGGATTTGAGAAAAGACTAATTCAGAGACATTTGTAACACTAATTTGTGAGCTCCTATATAAAAGATTGATTTCAGAGAAGGAGGTGGGTCCAAAGGCCTCGATCAACATTGTCCGAAGAAGGGAAGGAATATCCGAGTGCGGGGTGAATTGCCAAAAAAGTCCTAAACCTATTGGGATTGTCAATTAGGTCGGTCCTAAACTTTTTTTTTGACCGATTCAGTCCTAAACCTTTTGTGTTTGTGCCAATTGAGTCCATCCGGCCAAATTTGGCCGGCCGGGCTGACGTGGACGCCGGCCGGCGCGGCGACAATTTTTTATTATTTTCCTTTTTTTTTTTTTTTTCCGAATTTTTTATTGTTTTTTTAATTTTTCTGTTTTTTTCTTTTTTTTTTTTTCTCTCCCTCCCCTCCCGCCCCACCGCCGGCGGCAGTGGCGGCCAGCTCCGACGAGGCTGCCGGCCCTTTGCACGAGGGCCGCGAAGCCCTCGCCGGCGGCCGGCGAGGGTCGCGGCCCCCGTCATGGCCTCCGCGGCGAGGGCCGCGAAAGCCCTCGCCGACGAGGGCCGCGCGAAGCCCTCGCCGGCGAGGCCATGGCGACCTTCGCCCGAGCCCGCCATGGCCTCGGCGGCCGCGGGCGAGGCCGCCGCCGCGGGGAGCCATGGCGCGGCGGCGCCGCCCGGATCTCGGGCGAGCGGCCTCAGCGAGGCGGCGCGCCGCCCGAATCGGGCGAGCGGCCTCGGCGGGCGCGCGCCGCCCGGGCTGGCGAGCGGCCCTGGAGGCGGCGCCGCCCGATCGGGGCGAAGCGGCCTCGCCGCGGCCGGCGAGGCCATGGCGACCTTCGCCCGGGCCCGCCATGGCCTCGCTGGCCGCGGCGAGGCCGCCTCGCCCAGCGGCGCGCCGCCCAGATCAGGCGGAGCGGCCTCGCGAGGCCGGCCCGCCGGATCTCGGGCGGAGCGGCCTCGCCGCGGCCGGCCTCGCCGGATCCGGGCGGCGAGGCCGCCTCGCCGCGGCCGGCCCCTCGCCCGGATCCGGGCGGCGGGGGCCGCGACCCTCGCCGGCGGCCCCTGTGTGGGCGAGGTCGCGGCGAGGGCCGCGGCCCTCGCGCGCAGTGGGGCGAGCCTCGTCGGCGGCCGACCGCCACCGCTTGCCGCGGGGGAGGGGAGGGGAGGGGGAGGGGAGAAAAAAAAAAAAAGAAAAGAAAAGAAACAGAAAAATTAAAAAAACAATAAAAAATCAAAAAAATTATTAAAAATCAAAAATTATTAAAAAATTAATAAAAAATTACCGCGGCGGCGGCCGGCGGCGTCCACGTCAGCTCCGGCCGGCCAAATTTGGCCGGATGGACTCAATTGGCACAATCACAAAAGGTTTAGGACTCGAATCGGCCAAAAAAAAGGTTTAGGACTAAATTGGCACAACCTCAATAGATTTAGGACTTTTTTGGCAATTCTCCCTCCGAGTGCGTGGGGGAAACGCTCACCTTTCCCATAAAAGGAGTAAAACTTCTACTTGTCTATATTTCAAGATATTTATGAGAAGTTAGGCACTTCGATGTTAACTCTTTGCCACTCCTAACACAAGTGTCCATGAACTAATTATTGAAATGACATATGCAAATTCCTTCGTCGCTCCACCCCGCTTGTGGAGTTTGTTCTTTCCATGCCAGGTTTCTATAAATAGGTTATCTACCATATGATATATGTCTTTTATGTAAAATAGTTCTTACAGAAGTGATCTAGAAATGGAAATGCTCATCTACCAAAAAAGAATTTATTTACCTGTAAATGGACAAGGAAGAGCAAATGGGTTATTGGGAGGAACGCTCCTCTAGCTGTTCTTCTCAGTCATCATGGCAAATCATACTCGTTACTAAGATTGCAACTAAGTGAAATTTTCAACGTGAGAGCTTCACTTGCGGTAACATTTATAGGAGAAAATTTATATGCTCAGAGCAAAAGACTTAAGACTTAAATATTTTCAGGCCTCTATTTGCTTCCATTTATTTATGACTTTTACACAATAAACTTAATTCAAATTTCAGTGTACATGTGAAAGGAAGTGCAGAACTTTTCAAACAGTTGATAGGGTTGCCACACAATTTTTATACTTTTCAAGAGGCTTTTCACAGAGACAGAGAGAGAGAGAGTTTAGTTCACGTGTACCTGCATTCTCATCAGGAGATCAGAGCTCTGCTTGACACGGAACCGATTCCTCGTGAACTCATCTCGGACCCTCTCAACTTCCTCCTTCTCCTCCGGTGTCCCGGCGTCAGGGTCGAACTCCCAGTGCTGCCGCCCGATGTGGTTGTTCACGCTGGTCAGCCACGGCCCGCCCTCCGCTATCTTCAGTTTCCACATTCTCTCTCTCTCTCTCTCTCTCGTTTATTTATCTGCCAAACGCTTACACACAAAGCTCGCACATCAGAATACACAATTCATTACAACCTTCAAGGCAAGCAGAAACGGCACACCTTTTACTTTTCTTTGTTTTCTTTTGATCTAGTGATTGGTGGATCACTTAACAGCATGAATTCGTTTATGCAAATTAGCCATGATTAACCAGCTATGAGAGAGAGAGAGAGAGAGATTATGGAGCTTATGAGAGAAAGGAGCAGGATTGTCTCTCTCGGTTGCTGGGTACCTGAAAAGTGTCAAGAACTGCTGAGGTGAGAGTGCGTGCTTTTGTGCGCTCCGGAAAGGAGGAGATTAAAGCGAAGTTAGGGAAGTGATGAGTTGGTGCACAAGCGTCGGGGCTTTTTTATAGGGGGCTCCAAGGAATGTGGACTCAATTATTCTATTCAATTATTGGATTTGATCGAGTGGCCACCATTTTCGTTTAAAGAGTTAGTTTGATTTTCCACTTTCTCGAGGACTGGAGAAAAATACATAAGTATGAAAATAGGGTTTTGTAACTTACGTACAAAACATGGTAGACACTAGCTTATAAAATAGATATAGGATTGCATAAAAAGAATTATATTATTCTATTCGGCTTTTGTTTTATTTTTTGTTTTTGGGTCCAATTTCGATTTTTGAAGAACGCCCAACTTAATTACCGATCCGAAAACTTGCAAGTTGGGGATGATCCCATGTATACATCATCCGTTTGGGTGGCAGACCGCGAGTGTTGATTAGTATAGTATCTCGGCTAGTTTCCCCCACGTACTCCCTATCATTGACAGCTCAAAAAATCTGAATTTTTCAATTTTATAGGAAAAAGGATGGCAAGAAGAACAAGTCCCGGAGCAAATTCAGAACAAATGCATAATACTCGACTCGATAGCAGGTCAAATAACCTATAAGAGACCTATAAAAACGAGGCAGCTAACTTGAGAAACCAAGCCCACAAAGACCCTAATGATAAACTACTTATTAAAACCCGACCGGCACAAATTTTAGGATTTACAGTGGCATTTTCCTAAATAAATTAATAGTTCAAAGGGGTTTTGGATTCTGTTATCCAAGTGTTGTGCTAGAACGTCCAATATTTAGTATGTCTACCTCTGAGTTATCTACCTCAGCTAACCCTTGATAGTAGGGCAATAGACGTGACAATGCCAGATAGCCGAAGGCATACCAATTTGGACATCTTTCATTCTAAAAGTTGGCTAGCCCTTAATAGTAGGGCAATAGATGTGCCAATTTGGACATCTACCATTCTAAAATGTGAGACTTTCCCTCACATTTGTAAACTCACCACTAGCTCTTTCCATTAGGTGTGTGCAACCAAACCGATTTTACCTAAAAATCAGACAAGACCGCTCAAAAATAGGTCAAGGAATAGTTTCCAAATTTTTGGAATTAATTACAACCGGTTTGGGAACGGGTTTTGAATAAATACTCACCTAGGAACTGAACCGGACCGTCCCGTTTTGGAACCAATTTTAGATCTAGTTTTATAAGTTAAAAAGCCAAAACTCTAATTTCTTCTTCCCTCAAATTCTAACCTCGGAACTCTTCTCCAGTCTTTCCTCTTCCTCTAAATTTTATGGATGAATGGGAATTGGAGTTTTATAATTTATGTTTTGTTTACATGTTTGAACTTTTTATCTTTTATAATGTATGTGACTGTGTATTCATCTTATGAATTATTATTCTTTGGCAAATAGGGATTTTTGTTGTTCACTTTTTTCTTTGAATTGTTTTGTTGCTTATAGTCCAATACGATTTTGCCATAAAAATTGAACCAAAAAAGGAACGAAAAATAAAATAGTTTCTCTAGTAGACCTTGGAACTAAACTGGAAAGATAGAGTAGGTTCCAGAACTGATTCTAAGCAAACAGGGTAGGTTCCGGTGTCCAAAAATTAGGAAATGATTATAACAAAGTAGGTTCCAAGGTATATGAAAAGCTCGTCCTAAGAATTTTTGGCCCACCTATGCACATGAATCTACATTGCACATCATGGTTTAATAAATTGATTTTGTTACTCGAAATGCAGGCAACGACAGTAAATTTAGTATAATAAATGTGACATACTGGTTCCCGAAAGTCTGAACAAGATCCACTGCTTATTTCAGCTGATGATCTACCCAGCATGAAATCTTTTTGGGCGCAATAAGAATTTGTGTTCCAGGTTTGATGTGTGTGTGTTCCTCTCAGAGGCCCAAATGACATGAAATGCTTGATAAATCATTTACAAAACAAAAAAAGTGAGATGCATAATTGTGACGGTTGATATTGACTTTTTCCATCGTTACTTGCCAAATAATTTGAAAATCTCAAGTCATTTAATGACCCTCGGGATGATCTTGCCCCCACCACCCGGCCCAATTGAGCACCCATATAGCAAAGCTCACGAAGGTCTCTTAGCAGCCCCTTATCGTCCTTTGCTCACGGGGAAATTATTGGAATGTTCATGTTCTTGAGTATGATGATCTCAAAAGAAAAGGCAAATGCTCTGATGATCCCAATACTGAGTCTTGAGCAAGAATTACGAACCGCTTAACATACGAGCATCTGTCGAAGGTGTTAAGAGTTGTCAAGCTTGAAGTTTACAGATCAAAAGCTTAGGGGAGGCTGAAAAGGGGGCGAGTTAAGGAATTAGGCAAAATCTAAGTTTAGGAGGACCGAAATATAAAGATCTCAGGGGTAAGTACACTAGAAGTGCCATTACTTTCGTACGGCGCTCACTTTGGTCTTAAAACTTTTTTTTCGCCACTGAGTGCCACATCGGAGTAAAATCGATCACTTGAGTGCCACATCGCCGGAAAAGGCGATGTGGCCGGAATCCGACGTGGCGGTAGGAAAACATTATTTTAATTTTTTAATTTATTTTTTAATTTTTTTTTTGAATTTTTTTTTTGTTTTTTTTTTTAAGGCCAGCGAGGGCCACCGTTGACCCTCGTTGGCCGTGGAACCCTCGCCCAAATTGGGTGAGGGGGTCCTCGCCGTTAGCCGCGAAGGCCTTGGGTGAGGCCGTCGCGGCCTCCCCACAGTTGCCGAGGGCCATTGCAGCCTTGCCCAGGGCCAGATCTAGGCAAGGGCCGCCTAGCCTACGCCGTCTCCGCCGCGGGTGAGGCCGTCGACGACCTCACCAGCCTCACCCAAGGCCTTTGCGGCCGACAACGAGGGGGCTCTCGCCCAATCTGGACGAGAGTTCGGCAGCCGGCGAGGGTCAACGGTAGCCCTCGCCGGCCTTAAAAAAAAAAAAAAAAAAAAAAAAATCAAAAATCAAAAAAAAAAAAATTATTAAAATATTATTTTTTCGCCATATCCGATTCGGCGCCACGCGCCTTTTTCAACGATGTGGCACTCAAGTCAAGCGAAAAAAAGTTTTGACACCAAAGTAAGTGCATCGTGCAGAAAGTAATAAGACTTCTGGTGTCCCAACCCCAAAGATCTCACTAGAAAATTTTAAAGGAGTGTAAAAAAAATATTAACAACGGCATGCAAAGTACATGGGTAAATAATTTGTTAAAACCATTAGATGGGTAGGAATAATTGTTCACGTCATAACGTTGTTACAAAGTTTTTGATATATATGTGTGGAAGAAGCCTTACATGGGAAAGAACAGAAGGAAAGTATTGAGTTTAAACTTGATGGAATTAGAGTAAATATTACTCAAAGACATGGGTTCTCAAGTGAACTTACAAGCATTGAATGGGCCTTATTTATAATTTATAATCAATCCTCGCCAGAATTAGAGTAAATGTTCTTGTATGATTATGTTGAAAGTTGACTTTTATGACAGTCCGACGATTTGCTTTATGCACAACATGCATTATTCAATCATAAAATTATTATGTGTGTCAATTTAATCATAAATTTATTCATATTTTTGTCAATTGAATCCATTCGACCAATTTAAATCGAAAATTGCCTATGTGGACACTAACCTTCTAATTCTTACGTGATACAACTGTCGCTAACATAGATATTTTTTATAATTTATTTTATTTTCCATTTCTGTACTTTGTTTGGGGCTGAGAGCAAGGATGCTCTCACCGACACTGGGCAACGGCATTGTGGGCCTCGCCTAAGCTAGGCGAGGGCCGTGGCCTTGCTCCGTCCAAATCAGTCATTGAGTTTTGGACGCTGACCTGTATCTTCGGAGTTATCAGCTTGCATTTAATAGTTGGTGCATTTATCGTCTTAGGAAAATGATTTCGCACGTCTCTCAACCAACAACAGTTCTCTTTTCAACTTCCTTTTCGTACAAATGCTTTAACTATGTAGGGAGTGATGACTTGTTAGCGATAATATCACCCTTTATTGCAAAAATTCGAAAATCAATAATCTTTGATCTTCATAATTTTCACAATAAGATAGATAAACATATATGTTTATCCATAACATTACCCTTGAAGATAATTATTATGGAAAAATGAAAAAACACAGAAATCCGATTTCCGTCCCTTAACCCACTTTTTCTTTAATGTATTCTATCGATGAAGGATAGAATATAATGATCTTTTTTGTTATTGTTGTTGGCGGTGGAGAGAATTCAGATTCTATTTATATATTTTATTAACAGGTGTCTTCTATCAAAATACCTTTCAACTTTCATAAGAGTAGCATATTTTCGAAAGAGCAGTAACTTTCCTATAAGGATTGTACCATTTCATTTCATTAGAGTCATAACTCCTCATAGCCAATATTTATTTTACAATATTTTAATAATTATTAAACCATTAATAAATAATATCATGTGAACCATAATAATTCTTACAAGACCAGCACCCCACACTAGCTTTGCCATGAATGTTTCGGCAAGAAATGTCTGATTTTAGCTATAGTTATTTAGGATGCGTTTGATAACATTTTTGTTTCAGGGAACAATTTTTTTTCAGAATTATTTCTTTTCTATTTCTATTTCCAAGAATAATTTATGAGTAAAACAACGTGTTTGATGATTGCAAAAATTTTCTATTTTAGAAATAGAAAAAGAATAGGAATGCGTTTAGTACGACCCATAAATTTTCTATTCTCCTTTTCTTTTAGTGGTGATGGCGATCGGTGGCGGTAGCGGTGGATGGCTGTAGTTGGTGATTGGGGGGCTATCGTAGGCAGTGGAGGTGGCAATGGCGAGTAGTGACGACCCAAAAAACACTTATTCTAGAAATTGTTCCCAGAAATAAAAAGTTATTATTTTCTACTTCTTGTTTCTATTCCAAATCTACTCCCTGGAATAACTTTTTATTTCCGAGGATAGAAACACTAACGAACGTTACCAAATGGATTTATGTTCTTTTTCTATTTTGGAGAAAATAGAAAAATAGAAAAATTGGCAAGTTGCCAAATGTACCTTAGTATCTCAGACTTAAAGCTCCAAGGTTGATGAGTTTGTTGTCACAACACCTCCAAAGTGTGAAGGTCTCCACACACAAGATACATCGTAAATGCTCAAGGCATGGCAAAATCTTTTTATAAGCTTATTCACGACATGCCTCAAACTTGTGGCATTGTTAAAAACAAGAGACCTCTTTTATCATTAGGGTTGTCACCATTGTAACTCATTTTGCTAATGCCTATTCGAGTCGCACTTGCATCATCAACTTGGGAGTATGGCCCCCCTATATACTTGTCTAACTAGACATTTGGCCCCCAACAAAAATTTATTTCCCTCAAGAGGATGCCAGGTGTTTGTCTGGTCATCTCTTCTCCTCAAAACAGGTGGCCAACATGTAACTTCAGATCATTAGTCTTTATCCTGCACACGAGCGATTCCAACCCATCATTGGGAAACACCAAAACATAAAAACCCAAAGCTTCAAACCCACTTCAAGCGATCAATCACTCGTTTTGTCCTAAAGCTCCTCACATGAACATTTGACAAAGGGAGCAACTCATAGCGCATGCAAACACCACGTGCCCGCCAGTCTTATACTGATATCATCTCAATCATTGCTCTTTCTTTCTTTCTCTCCGAATCATTGCTTGGTCTCGATGCAAATGAGACAAGCATGGGACGTTTCGATCCGGGTAGAGAGCATGGTCCCAAGATGGGCCACTCGTGCAGGCGAACCGTGAAGTTCCAGCTGTGGTAACAAATTGGCCATCCTTACGTAGGTTGGAAGCTAGAAGGTACGTGCATTAGTGGGTTATGGTGAAAATGCTTGGCTTATTCGACTGATCAAAACACGATGCTGAGAAGTACACGCGTCTCTCGAAAGAGCTCTCGAAAGAGGGCCCATTTATTTATTTAGTTGGTTAGTAGGTTATTCAGATATTTATTGTTGTGGTAAGAAGGTCGATTTCCAATTTGTTTATTCCATTTATTGTCTATTTTGTCAATGAGTAAGACTTTCCTTCGAAGTCAAAGCCAGCTGGGGTTGTCCCCAGTTTTAAATTTTCTGTACCTGTCACCGGCCATCTCCCAAGTGATCCATCAAAAATGGATGGACTCTGGCAGTGTGACACCTAAGAAATTGGTCTTCTTTGTCATCTTATACATGCCATAAACGTCTGTCGAATCCCCAAACGTTAAATTTGCTTCTGAAAGTAGCTTGCTCCCTGACAATGAGAAATGCAGACAATGCTGAAACATTATCTCCAATGTTTAGCAGATGACTTTTACTTGTTTCAACGAATCTTGCTAAAGCAATAAAAGCGTAATTTAGTGGATAAGTTAATGTTTCTACCGTTGCTCATCAGAGTAGTTGACCTAACAAAGCGAATGCGGTTGGGGTGTATTTTGTCTATGTAATGCAGCGGGCATTAATTAATCATGAGATTATTACATTTGGAGAAGGTAAATGTGATGTTAGCTTTGCAATTGATTGAGTTGTTCCTCTTGTATCTTCCAAATCATCTAGAGATTCATAACTTATTTTCTTTCATAACAATCAATATAAGTACAAGCTCAATAAGTAAATGAATCAATAAAATCAAATATATGCCACAACTTGTTTGCTGTTGCAGAGGACAAAGTTTGGGAAAATTACAACAACAAAAAACTAAATCTATTGTATGGCAACTAATTCAGTCATAAACCATTTGATTGTACTAATTTAGTCCTAAATATTTTGATGATTTGTCAATAATCATTTAGATCATTTTTGGTATAAAATTGCTGACATTGATGCCAATTAACCTACATGATTAGAGCTAGCAACGTTGGGTCATAAGCTGCAAGCTTAGGTCCAAACGTTGTTGGCCTGGCTGCCACAAATCCCTTTGAATTGTTGATGGAGGGAGTGACGAAAGCGACCCATTGAGGATGACTAATGGGGCCGAATAGTACAATAGTGAGGGGGATGTGACGGCAAGCCAGTAGCGGAGGTGGGGTGCAATGACAGAGGCAGATGGTTGGTGGAGAGAGAGAGAGAGAGAGAGAGGGATATAATATTAAGGTCCATGTTTAGAAATTTTGACGTGAATTCCAAAAAAAATTATGAGCAACTTGACAGTTCTGATGTAATTCCTAATTATAAAGGATTTCAACTCATTTTTATAAACTGAGTTAAATGACCATATAATTTGGTTCAAGTCACATTCATAAAAGGAGGGAAGTGAACTACATGAGATGCTTCTCAAGGGAAAGAAAAAACATTCCTTGACAAATCTTTTTTCTGACAAGCACTTTTTTTTTTTGACTTTTTTGAGTACCCATTATGACGTAAGAAAGTTTTCTCGAATTAAATTTAAACAAACAATAACTTCGATACACTAATGAAACAACAACTTATGGTCCTCAAGTCGAGTTTCTTCATTCATGGCCAAATAGCCACATACACGAAAATATCCCAAACTTGATTTCCTTTTGTCCATAGTTCATAAGCTGTTTTAACCATTGATTTACTAGGAATTCGGTTAAGGATATGCATGGCTACTTTGAGAGCTTCAACCTAAAGATATTATGGTAGTGTTATGACATATCATACTTCATACCATATCCATTAGAGAACGATTTCGCTGCTCAACAACACCATTTTGCTAGGGAGTACCCGACATTGTACACTGAGCAACCATGCTATATCTCTCCAAAAATAAAGCAAAAGCACTAGGATTACGACTGTGTCAGAGAATTTTCCAGATCTTAAACATATTTAATGCTTCAAAATTATCATGGATGAGATAGACATAACCATAACATGAGTAGTCATCGATGAAAGTAATAAAATACTTATGACCACTAATATCATGAGCAGAGAAAGGTCCACAAATATCAGTGTGGATAATTTGTAAAATTCTCCCACTCCTTGTGGCACCATGTTTATTGCCCTTTGGGAATTTTCCTTTAATACATTTAATACAGGTGTCAAAGTCAGAAAAATCTAAAGAATGTAGAATTCCATACTATTTTGCCCCGTGAAATATGACCCAAACGCTCATACCTTAATTTTGAGGAATTTCAACTCTTTAATTTCCGTTTCTTATCAATTTTAGCAACTTCATCATTCACATTCATTAAAACTAATGATTCGGTAACAAAGAATCTAAATACAGTTTGTAGAGGTTTCCCTCTAACATACTATAACCAATAGTCTCACCATAACGAGAAATGAAACAACTTTTATTCTCAAACTTAAACGAATATTCATAAGCATCAAGTTTTGAAACAGAAATTAAGTTTCTAGTAATGCTAAAACATATACAATATCAACTAAATCCAAATTGAAACCACTCTCCAACACCAAACACAGAGTGCCAATAGCTTCAATTGGAACATTTTTCTCTATTTCTCACGACAACGTTATGATCCCCTTATTTAGATTATTCCTTGAAAGGAATCCCTACAATGAATGAGTTATTTGTAGAGTCACACCAATATCAATCTACCATGTATTTAAAGGAGCATTAACAATGTAGGACCCATAAAAACATGACTTAATAAAGTATTACCTTTCTTCTCCAACCTTTGTCGAAATTTCAAGCATTCTTTCCTCACGTGTCCTTTAACTCTACAAAAATGACACTTAGAACTACCCGGTCCCTTTGAAGCAGAAGAACCTGCTTCGTCAATCATAAGGTTGGGAGCACCCATGTTTCCATAATTGTGACCCTTGCCATACATCTTTCTTTTTCCTTTATTTGAAGCAGAAGTAATTATGTGAGCACTGTCGAGTTGTTTGGATTTTAGCCTCTCTTCTTCTCGAACACAAATAGAAATTAAGTCACTCATCTTCCACTTCTCCTTTTGTGTATTATAGTTGATCCTAAAAGGACCAAACTGTGCAGGGAGAGATGTCATGATGAAGTGAAGGAAACCTTTAGAGATTTTCATATCCAAGGACTTAAGTTGAGTAGCCATATTATTCATCTGCATAATGTGCTCACAAACGCCATTGATTCCATTAGACTTGAGGGTAATTATCTTGGAAATAAAAGTAGAGCCTTGGAAGTGCCCTCATATTGCTCCTCAATGTGAGCAATGTACTCTTTAGTATTAAGAGAGTCAGGTATGTCTCCCTAGATAGTGATCGTTATGGAACCTTTCATAATCATCAGAGATATGTGGTTGGACCGCTTCCACTTTTTATAAGTAGCTTTTTTCTCATTTGAGCTTTCGGCTGTGAGTTCAGCAAGAACATCAACCTATAAGCATAGTCCAAATCCATGATCCCAAGAATGAAACTTATTTGCTCTTTCCACTTCTTGAAATTTGTACCACACAGTTGTTCAATAGAGAAAAGATAACTCATAATAGCAGTAGGATTGTATGCTAGATTAGAAGAATTAAATTCATGCACATTAGTACCTTTAGGAAATTCACAAAAATAAATAAAATAATTTAATCTATCATCACAATAAACTAAAAAATAAATAGTTCATTTATATGGAAAGGTAAAATACACATTACCAAAAGAAATCCAAGAATCATCTATAGCCGTCTATTGGGACGACTATAAACACTTTAAATGGATTCTTTCATAATTTACCAGCAAATTTCAAAAGGCAATAATAAATCAAATTAAATCATTGTTGGGTAGAATTAATTTGACTCACATATTAGCAATTTTTCTTGACAAATTGTCATTATACTCAAAATTAAATATCTATTTCCATTGGGCGAGTTACAAATTTAATCATGAGCGTGACATAAGACAGTTTTTATCATAATATAAAATATATATTTAAAATAATAATCTTCCGTTGGGCTTATTACTGCTTTGAATAGTTTAGAACCACAATAAAGAATAATAATTATATATATATTTGACATCATAGAGTCATGTTTGACAATTTTGACACAACCCAATTGACATTAACAATGCTCGCCGACTCAAATACATGTTTGTGGAATAAAAGAGAAGGGAACAATGCAAAATTAGGCTATTTAATGGTCAGATCATGAAATGATAACTAAAATATGTGACAATATTTGCCAATTTTAGACATTTTGTTAATAAGAGTAAAAAATATTTGAATCAACAACATTATTTTGCATAAGATATTCAAAAATTAATTATCATTATATATTTATTCTATCATCAACGAAATACTATGAATCAATCATAAAAGGGGGAAAGATCATAATAAACATTATAATCATGTTCATGCGTTGAATAAACCAATGCTCTAATGCAACATGTTAGAATAATAAGATCTTTCAATCACATGAACATGATATAAAATTAACAAATATAACGTACCTAAATCAAAAGAAGCCATCGATAATTTAAGAAGAGAAGATATCTTCCTATGGATATGAATCTTTATCACTCTCCTCTATGATGGTTGTGATGGGTGTGCATTTTTCTCTCTTCAATTTTGTGAAAATAACAAAAGTGTAATAATAGAGTGCATACATTCTCCATCAAAAAGAAATCTTATATAAAGAGAGTAATGGGACCAACTCTAGAGTTACCAAATATCAACTTTCCATCAAAGTTTAAGATAGGAATTCTACATGCCTAATTTGGATATGATAATATATTGCCCGAAATATATTTAACTAAATTGAGCACAAATATATTGCCTATAATATATCTAACTAAATTAGACATATATCAAATATCAAATAATAAATCTGATAAGCCACATAAATAGATTGGACCTCGTCAAGCCCAACATGATTGCATATCCTCATCGTCATATTCATCTGTGTTCTCCTCCATTCTCATTATCCGATTGGTTGTCACCTTTCCTCTCCCCTTCGCCTCGTTCATATCCCTTGTGATTATTGTTCTCTTCATTTTCTTCCTCATTATCCTCATCCAACGTGGAGGGACGTCCTTGTCTCGCGCCGCCTACGCGATCAACTGGCCATGCGGTTAGTTGACGCCTATGCTCGATGAGTGGGCCCACTTGCGGTCGGTTTCCCCGCAGCTAGCATTGCGGGGGAGAGAAATTTGCCGGACGTCAAGAGTTATAGGAGACGTTGACGAGCTTGAGTTTCCTTCTACTCATTGTCTTTTTTTTGGTATAGGTAAGTAATATAAATGAGCCAATCAACTTTATAAAAGAGTGAGATTCGGCACCAACACACACTCAATAGGACAACATGTTACTGGAGTGGGTGGGTACCAAGTTCATTAAGAAAGACATAACTGCTACACACAGCAGCTTTACAAAAGAACTAGAATGGACGGGTCGCTCCTGTCACGTCTCAGCAAAAAAGAAAGAGGAGGAATGTGGGACCCGCAAGAAAAGAAAAGGAATAAATAAACAAAAAAGAAAAGGAAGAAAAGACGACAAAAAAGGTAAAGACATTTTGTTGGAGTGTTAAAGCTAAAATTGGAGTGGAAATAGCGTGAGTCATTAAATAAATATGATAACGGTAGAATCTGGAGTCCTGACGAAAGCATGGATTGCCCTTTTCGATAAACATTTGTTTGACCATTTTCGCATTAACTAAAAAACAAGCGTTGTTAGCGACAGATAAAGACATACCAATTTAGCATTTTGGAAATATTCCATCACAATTACCAAATTTAAGTTGACAAGTCAACGAATAATTGATCTCCCAACGAATAATCCAAGAATGGGAAAAAAATGCCGGCTTTTTATTCGCATTTATCATCATTATATATTTAGATATTTAAAGTAAACTATACTTGTTCATATTCAAACATTATGGACAACTCACATGTTTTTATTTTATTCTTGTATAATTTAATAAAAAAAATGATAATGTTTCTCAAGGATCAATCTCTTTTTTATAGGTTCAATGTACATCAAGCAGGATCCTCAGCCTTACTCTGTAAGTGATGAAATAAGAAAAGTTCACTTTGAAGTTCAAAACCTAATAATCATAATGGAATCCAGTCTTAAACATTTTAAATGACCAAACTCTATAAACTATGTATCAAGCGGAAATGATCACCAAAAGGAACTTAATTGGGGGATAAGGACATGACAAATACTGCAACGTTTGCATGATGCTAACTTAAGTGCCAAGACTTCTAAAGATCGTTCACTAAAGTGCTATGATTTCCATAAAACGTTCATTTAAGTGTTATAACTTTCAATTGATGACATAAGTATCATAAGTATATAAAAAAAAACGTTCATCACAAATGCTATACACATCAGACTTTCAGTATTTGCAATAAATATTTTTTAGAGATAAGTATACTGAAAATCCTAAAACTTGTCAGAAAAGTACAATTGAGTTATAAAACTTTCAAAAAATACAATCGAGTCCTAAAATTTGTCACAAAAGTGTAATCAAGTATTAAAACTTTCAAAAAGTGCAATGAAATCCTAAAACTTATCACAAAAGTACAATCAAATCTTAAAATTTTCAAAAAGTGCAATCCATTGAAGGACTTGATTTGACCAATTTGATAAGTCCTAGGACTTGATCGCACTTCTTGAAAGTTATAGGATTCAATTGCCCTTTGGTGACAAGCTTGGAGACTTAATTGTAGTTCTGAAAGTTTTAGACCTCAATTGCACTTTCGTGACAAGTTTTAGGATTTCAAATGTACTTATCCTTATTTTTTAAAAAGTCATGATACTCAAATAATTAATTGAAAGTTGTGATATTCAAGCGAATATGTTTTAGATGCCATGGCACTCAAGTGAGCAATGTTTAGAATCATGATACTTGGATGAGAGTCATAAGAACATTGTGGTACTTATGGTATCCTTTTCCCAACTTAATTATATTTTTTAAGGAAAATTGTTTTAGGAATTTATTAGCCAAAACCATACATTTTATAGTTCGATTGCCTTGCGTAGCGTACTTTGTCGATAAAAGGGTCGTAAGCTAACTTTTTGAAGGGAACATGCAGCAAGCAGGACAATGGAATATAAACCTGTGCATAGCAATATATTCTGTGGGAGCAACTCAGAACGGACCGATCCGAAAACTCAAACAGACTTTCTGTTTTTTTGGTCGAAAAACAGACTACTTGAAGGAGTTGGGTTTGAGGGGACATTTTTCCATTCGCCACAAAAATGAAAATAATAGTGAATGTATTTGAAAATTTCTGAATTGGATTGGGTCAATGTAAAAAAGAATCTATGTCTCCAGAAAGAACATGAAACGAAATGTTGTGCAAATTCGCCAGTCCTTAAGGATTTTCATGAAGCAAAGAGCGAGAAAATTCAGTACAAGGCTTTTTATACTGCAAGTTCGGCTCCACGTGATTGTTACCATTTTTCGATTCTCAAGTAAGTTTCCTACACTCTTCTTTATATTACTTACCTCATCGTGTTTTTAATTTTGCATCGGTCCAGGACAAGTGAGTCAATCGCCACACCATTTGAAAAATAAAATAGTTTAAACCAATGATTTCAAAGTTCATAATTTTTTTTTTTTTGGTAAGGTAAGTTGTATTAAATCGACCAGAGAACTATACAATAGGGGCGGGGAACACGGTACCGACACATACTCAACTGGACTACATGTCACTGGAGTAGGAGGGTACCGTGTTCGCCAAGAAACAAAAGATTAAAATACACGAAGATCGGGTTATAGAGACCCACATCCTAAGTTACGCCCTAAAAGGCAGTTCTACTCCAAAAACCCGGGGGTCTATCCCCCAGCTGCTCAAAGTTCATAATTTCAATGTTTCATAAACGAACAATTTTTCATAATTGATAAAATGAGTATTCGACAATTGTTATGGACCGGTCTTTTCAAGTTCTTAAGCTTATTGCACATCTTCTTAGTTAATGGGACATTTCACGGACAATTGCCTCGAAATACAAAGCCCAAGATTTGATAAATGTAAAGGTGTCCTCAGTCTGCAATGGACAGCCCAACAACGTCCAGCAGAACCCACTACTCAATAATGGGGAAGCCGTTGATCCCATCATTTAGTAAGCTGGAGACTTGAGTTCTCGTCCCTTAAAGTAGGCGTATGTTTAATTATTTGCACCCTTCCTTTCATGGGGCAATTCCTGTTTTCTAGGATTTCAATTATTATTTACATTTTGATTCTTAGAATTTGATTGCTTTCATTTCCCTTTCAAGCAACATAAATGCAAGTTCATAATTTTTTTTTTTTATTTCGGGGGTATGTTGAGATGCAGTAAATTAGCCAGATGAAATCCTTCTATTAAATCAACAGTACAAGGCAAGAAAATATTTTGAAGGCTAGGCTTCTTCCTGTTCCCTCTAAAAACTTTTGCGGAATTAAAAGAATATAAACTCTCTGAAAACGAAGGAGTTTCAAAACACATATCAAATTAGCCCTTTTGTCTTTTGGATACCTGCACCTCGTGTTTCAGGCACAAACCCTAGCGTGTTATGATAGGGAAACATCAGAAGATGACACATCTATTGATGACGAAACCAACGATTCAGCCGATGAACGAAGCTGGAAATAGCATGAAAGATCCAAACCTCTCACAGCCAAACAAACCATCACAATAAACCCTAATGACACTAAGAATGCCAAAGAGATCAAAATTGGAGCAAACCTCATCGAAATCTTAAACGGACATCTCCCTGCTCATTCCTAACGGCAAATTAGAGCAAGTGACAGAATAATACAACACTAGCAGACGAGGTGATATAAAGGAACGAAGACAAAAGAGGATTATCCAATTTTGGAAGAAAAAGGGTACATCTCATTCATGAACATAATTAATTTTGGAAAATAACACTGTTCTTTTTCTTGCATATGATTATTGACACCTAAATTTTGGCAACCCAATCATTCATTTATTGCATAAAAAATTAGGGATTAAATTTAACTCCTTAATAAAAATATTAGAATTCAATTGTATAGCATATAATTTTATAAGCATTTATTAAATAATTTACATTATTTGCATTAGCATTGGACTTGAATGGAATGGTCCTGAACTTAAAAGTGACTGAATTGAGCCCACGAAAGGGGGCCAACTTTCGGCCGAGGCCAGGGGGTGCATGGTGGCCAAAATTCCTAGGGTAAAAGGCTTTAATTGGCCTAATTTGAGCTTAATTCAGCCCATTAAAAGTCTAATTAAGGGCTAGCCTTAGGTGATTAGAGCCCATTACATTGAAAAGGCCTAGATTAAGTCCACATAATCAGGTTAGATCTAGGTGTACACTATAAACATGTTTATGCCTCATAATTCGAGGCTGGCATTTCATTATTAAAATATAGAGCGACGTGTAGAATAGAAAGAAAGAAAAGAGAGGGAAAAAGCTGGCCGATCCTTGGCCGAGGTGCTCGTCTGGCCATGGCAAACCCGGCACCGCCTGCACTGCACCAGCCCCGCTCGAACTCAGTGCACGCTGGTTCGCTGCCATCCACCGACAATGCCGACAAGCTGCTGTCTCCCTTGGGCCACACGACACCAGTGCTGCTTCTTCCCGCTTCCTGATCCAGTCGAAGAACCCCTTCCGAGGACTCCCCTGCACCGATGCGAAGCTGCTCTGTCCTGGCCTCCTTGACGACGTTGCTGCTCTGCTCTGTCCATCACGACTTCACCGCTGCCTCCTGACTCGTGATCCCTGCAGAACCGCCAGGCGACCGCCTACTAACAAGTGAACTCTAATGCCCAGCAACATCGACGCTTCCTGCGGCATCATTGACAAATTCCAGCGAGTTATTTTAGCGAGGTTGACCATGGGTGAAGCCCCGCCGCCGTTCCTCGAATTCACGTTATATGTATTTGCAGGTGTCTCCAGGAGCATCAATCGCCTCCAACGGCCATAAGTCAAAAGAGCCGAGGAAGATTGAAGATTACATGATTATAGAGTGCCAAGTGGTGGGGGTCTGGTGAGAAAAGGAGGGACTTTGACCACCCTTTGATATGGAAGACTCCTTCGTGTAGCAAACAGGTGGTCTTGAGGAGGAGAGAAGCCACGTTCACTGCCAAATTGCAGTATCACATGGGTTGCTTTGTTAAATAAAGAAAAGTTTTCCGGTGAGCACCTCATCCGAGGCTTACCACGACCACACCGTCCTCGCCCACGACGCGAGCACTACTGCGGCTCACCACTGTACCCGTAACTCTCGCCGCCATCGTCCATTTGCCTTGAGCAGCCCGCCGCCACCGTGCCTCGGATTGCGATTTGGATCCGATTGCATTGAGTCCAAATTTGGAAATTAACTGAATCGTCAAATTAGATAATATTTCTATCTTTCACTGACTAGATATATTTTACTACCTATTGTAAGTGATTTGCTATATTCTGCTAAATATTTGATTTAACAATGTAAATGCACATTGCCAAAGAAATCTCCCATTTTCCTAACTTAACAAGGTACTTGAATAGCCGTCCAATCCCTAAATACGGGATACATGGAAATCTACCATCCTTTCCTTAACAATTTGGATAGGATCATTGCTTTATCTATTTCCAAATTTAACGGCTAACCTTCCATCAATATCCATATCCCCTTGGATATAAATGTTGGTTCATTCCGTTTACAAATTTAAATGAGATAATTTTTGTGGATTGCATTATTTAATTGAATAATTATCTTTTGTTTGATTGTTTTCATAAAAAAGAAAATCCAAAAAATATATAGAAATTGATTTGATTCTTGCTCATAACATTGCCTATTTTAGATTAGATTGCATGTTTAAAATAGACAATTTTTTAATCCGAATTTTAAAAATAAAAAATACAAAAAACATTGCTTAGGATAAGTTAGATTTCCTTTTCTTAATTTAAACCACATGTTTAAATATAGGGTATTTTTATTACAAATTTTAATAAAAAAGAAAACACAAAAAACATCATGCACATGTCATGTAGAAATAGTTCATCTATTGCACACCATTTTGTAGTTGCATATTTAGGGTCATTTAAATTAAAATGTGTGACATGTTAGAATAGTTGCATTAATATTTGCCCGTTATTAGAATTAGGTTGTTTAATTAGAAATCATGTGACATATAGTTTGCATGATAGATTGCATGTCGCATGTCATTCTAGTATAGACATATTTTGTACGTCATTGCATTTAGAATAGTTGCATTGCATTGCATGTAGACTAGGTTTCATTAAATTAAGTGAAAACCCAAAAAATTGAGTGATTGTGTGTTAATTAGAGAAGGGCTGTTAATGTGATTTTTAAGCTAACATTGCAAATACTTTCATTACTCCAAGACAAGTCCTACAATGTATTTATTACTTCATTGGGTGTTACATTGGTGATTTGCGCACATAATTATCTCACACGTTAGGAAGTATTAAAATGAATACAAGTTGCTTGCTAAACAATTTTTTTCATAAAAATAATGGAATTGAAAGGGTATTAGAGAAAGATAGTGTAACTAAATCCATGTACCCAAAATTTCTGATTTGCAGGATAAAGTATGTCTCCTGTTACTTTACTCGGATTTCTAATCGACCTATCATAAATTGATTAGTAGCGACTCCTAAATAAAAATCATTTGCATACTAAAAACTTGAACCCTAAGTCACGAATTAGTATAGGTTTGGGAGAATTTGAGTAAAGTCTAAACTTAACAATCCATTAGCCGAATCCCTATGTAGTGCATCATGTGGGTAAAGTTGTAGCAATGATGAATTGAGAGGCATGTCAAATCCCGATAGAAATAGCAAACTGACTAATTTGATTGAGATAGTGCCTTGATTCCGGCCGAAATAGACAATTGAAATTTCCCGAGTGTTGGCTTGCATTTGCTTTTGTATTGCATAATATTCTATTCATGCACATTCTCTTGTATAAGGGCAAGAGCAAAAATAGAGCGTTTATCGAATCGTAGATCAAAATTCCAATCCCAATTGTTCTGTCTCCATTCACCTTCAAATAGGAGCAGTCCACAGACACCAATTTCGATGATAGTCCCTTTGTGTTTGATATACTTGAGATTTGACACTTCTTGCAGGGATAATTCTTTAAATGAATTCTCAAACCTATGTTTCGCGTACTTTTGATGTCATTTTTTAGTATGATAAATTATCTATTCTAAAGTTAGAAACTATTTCTCACTTTAAGACGATAAGCTCATAAATAATTATGGGTGCGTTTGGTTCAGCATTTCCAAGGGGCCCTTGGGGAAATGCTGAACCGTTTGGTTCAACTTTAAAGCTGGCTTTCAGCTTTCAAATGGCCTTCAAAATGCTAAAATTATTTTTTCCCTTCCAAAACTACCCTCACTAATTCTTCATATTTCCGATTTTGACCCTAATTCGGCGAAGGGTCAATTTTTCAAAAAAAAAAAAAATATATATATATACCTATAATACCCATTAAAGCGCATTGCAAAAGTTTTTTTTTACCAAACACACATTCAACTCAAAGTCCATTTGCAAAAAAACTTTACCAAACACAATTGCATTTCCCCAAGTAGCTTTGGGCTTTCAGTATTTACATTGGACTCAAAGCCCCTTGCAAATGCTGAACCAAATGCAGCCTATATCTTTCAAAAAAGGATTTTGCTTGATATTTTGCCTATTTGATTCACCGCTTCCATTTCGAATTTGTCAAAATGGACAATTCAATGAATGGTATGAACTATTACATAATGCTAAATGAGACGTGTCAGGATGATGAAAGACAACCTATATGCGATACCCTATTTATACACTAAGAGAAGAGTGGAAAAATTCCATATTCTCAAGTTAAATGGTTTACTCATGAAATGTACGCAAACCAAAATGATGAGAGGCGTATCATTTCTCTATCCTAAATAGTGTGGGTAACTATTGCTTAACCCCTTTGAGTCTGAATATTAGATTAATTTATTTCCATGTTAATCCCGTCAAGAACCACCCCACACTAGAGTAGAATGGAGGTAAGGATAGCATTACAAGATGAGAAAAATGAAAAGAATTTTTTTACCTTCATTTGAATCAATCTTTGAGTGTCCTATTGGAGATGAACTCAAATGAGGCTATACCTTAAGGTGATGAAAAGCATTCATTTGTCTATCAAATACACTTTTATCCCTTGCATAGTCCAATTGAGCTTGCAAATTCATTTCGAAAAACCAGTTGATAATCATCCCCCATACTAGGGCAAGGCAGATGAGTTACCACATTAAGGCAACATGGTCTAAAGCATCACTTGAAGGTGAAGACTCTGAGGGTCCAAAAATGGTGAATTGTTCAAAAGCTTATGGCACCGCAAAAGCCAGAGTCTAACTAATCCATGAGTACGCTCCAAGAAATATGTCCCAAAAAAAAGCAAAAGAAAAAGAAAAAATTGTTGATGCAAAGCCTAAATGTTGATGGGAATGAAAGAGTATTTGTGTCAAAGTTGCAAGGTCATCTTTAGTGAAAAGGTGGTAATTTGGCAAGTTTCAAAAAGCAAGTGTTGGGCTCTCGCAATCGATAAAGCATCTACATGAGAAGACAATCCCCAATAGAGGAGGAGATTCATAATGATGTCAAGATGGTCATCAACTTTAAAACCGTTTCAATGAAAATCTTTGAATCTAACAAATCCTTTCATTCCTCGACCCTTTAACCCACCTTATGCTACGTCCCTTATAAAGTTTCTTCAAATTATGACACTTAAATTAATAGAGGTATATTAAATGTTTAAAGCTTCGCCTGAAGAAATGCATGCAAGACTATTTCTATATCATTTGCAGAGTTCTTGGCTTGCAATTGCAAGGAGATGATCAATGAAAAACATTTCTTTCTGAGTCATATAATTGAAATATTCATTGTTAAGTCATTAACCAAGCCTACATTAAGATCCTATTTAAAAAAACCCTCATATTGGTAACGTTGTACCGTTAACAAGGAAGTTGAGACCCTCTTCAACATGATGTAATATTAAGATCAAGTGTTTCTCCTTCTTCTTCTTCTTTTTTTTTGTCAATGGACAAGAAAAAAATAGCCATCTAAATGAGAGCAAGTGTAAAGCCCTTTTAGATTGAAGATCTCTCCTTTAAAATTTTCGAGAAATTCACCTTATGAGTGAAAATTATCTAAATGATTATTCTCCTTGGTGGGAATTTGGTGATGTAGACACGGTAAATCCTTATGCATAAATCTCAATTAATTTGGAAATATGAATCTTGAAAAATACGTTCTAAAGTAGCTTTAATTGTCTATCTCATTGATAAATGCATATAAATTTGCACTAATTGTGTTTGACAGGCTATGATTCCTAGAAGACGAAAGAGTTCCCCTTACCAGATAAGTATTGCGGTCACTCCAAAATCACTTAAGCAATTTTCAATATCAAAGCACACATTGAAAACTATGAGTCTCAATAAGCAAGATCAATTGATTATAAAGTGAATGAAGTGTTCTTGTAATTTTCACAATTCATCTCTATCGATCTTGATGCATTGTTTATTACTATAAATGACGATGGTCAAGCTAACCATTTGATAGATTGTTGTAGCCATTGTAGATTTCAATAAAATCATCAGAGATTTGATCACCTATGCAATCAAATCTTCTAGCAATCTTACTATTTCCATGAATAAAAACTCCGAGTTAGGAATAATCCTTGTCCAATGACATGATGAATAATAGATTTGTTCTTTAGAGTAAACAAATAGGTAATTCCAAACTTGTGATTGACTATTAATTCCTTCAAATGCATAACAACAATCAAGGAATGTTTGTGTCTTCATTATGTCACTTGTATAGAAGCATTCTTCTAAGTTTGGCATAAGCTGTACTTCTATTGACTTTCCTTAGTTTTGCCCAGTGGTTTACTGACAATTCCTATACTTATCAAACTGCATCGATTTTTCCCGAGCACGCATGTGAATTAGACTTTCATAGATTTGTTCACCTATTGATCCCTCAAATCTTTACGAATTTCTCGTTTTCATTGGCTTGTTCACATTAAGGTCCTTTAGTCTTCCAATGTTGTTGAGTCATCCAGAGAAAGATGAACAAAAAGAACACTCGCATATATCAAACAATAAATTGCACAAGATAGTTTTGTCATTATTAAAATCCTTACTAGTTTTCTCAATAATCTTCCCATTTTGGATAATGACAACTATTTGCTTGTATGCAAATGCAATAAAACATAAGTAAAAAATATACATCAAGATGTCAATTGCTTTTGAAAAGCAATTGATTTTTAGGGAAGAAAAATATTCAAAGGGATTTTTAGGGGGGAGGGGAGGGCATACGAATACCAGTACATTAAAATAAAAAAACACAATCTAAAACACAGTCTTGTTAGCTCACCTAAGTTAGTAGGCAAGCAAGGTGGGAAATATTGCAAGAAGTTAGCAACCCCAGCTAGAAGGTGAAAACCACTTGCAGCCTTGTGAGGTAACCCTACAACCAGACAACAAGGATCCAAGCTGCACCCCCAATTATAGGGTAGAAAGTTAATGGAGATGGTATGTGTGATAAGAGTTGAAAAACCCTTTTTGTAGTGAATTACAATAATTATTAAGAAAATGGTATGAGAATTTTGCAACCAATCTCATTTTAGTAGAATAAGGGTGAGTTTAAATTAGTAGAATGAATTTAGAGTGAGCGAGTGTGAGTATAAGCATCATTTTGCCCTCCTGTTTCATTACTTATATCAATTGTTCTTTGTTGCTTATGTTATTCATGTTGCTTCTTTGCTATTCTCATATCAACTTATATCTTGATTCATCAATTAATCATCTAAGCAAATCATGATCTCTTAGGCCCCTAAATTAGCTTGGGTCCTTTCTTGTTAGTCATATTATTGTAACTATTGGTGAGGGTTTTAACAAAACTTTAGTAAAAGAGACATTCAACTCTGAGATGTTTGGCATCACCAGATTTCATGCAATGAAAGAACTTTCTTCCAATTGACTTAATAAAATGCTTATCATAAGGTTCTTTATACATATGAAGTGTAGGTTCATACCTTAGTCTCTCCTTTCTCTTAAGAAATTGATTCTTTGGTTCAATTGCCTTTTCATAACCTATACCGAATTTTTTATAAAAAGGAACTTGCAAAGATATAATATACTGAAAACTCTTCGATCCCAACGTAAATTTCTTGTAGACATTCGTGAGTTCCTCCTTTTGCGAGATATTTTCCTTGATAAGATTGTCCTATTCTTTTTTTAGCTTCAACAAGATTATTTTCCAAAATAGAGATCAATTCCTCTTTTAATAAATCTCGTTGCTTTAGTTTCTTAATTTCCTTCTTTGAATTAGCGGTCTTCTACAAGGCATTTTCATGCTCAACACATAATTCATTGAAGGCATGTTCATCATCAAGGTTTGAGTCTAAGTTGAATGCCTTGTCATCCTTTGATTAACTATTGGTCATTAAGCATATGTTTGCTTGATCTTCAATATCTTCCTCACTGGCTTCAGATTCAGTGTTGCTCCAAATCTCTGTTGTCATTGCTTTCTTCTTTCTCTCAAACTTGTACTTTGATTTCTTCAAAAGAGGACAATCTAACTTGATGTGTTCATGTTTTCTACATTCAAAATAGATTACATCTTTCCCTTTGCTATCTTCCTTGTTTCTGAAGATCTTTTTCTCCTCAGACTCTATTGACTACTCCCCTCCTTTAAAGTTTCTTCATCTTCTCACAAGAGTTTGGAATCTTTTGGATAGAAGGGCAATCTCTTCATCAACATCGTTCTCATATGAAGTCTCATCCCTTGTATCATACAAGTTAGCCTTAAATGCATTTTTCCTTCTTATCTTTTGCTCTCCTTCATTTGATTTCTTAGCTTCATGTGCCATAATGTTCCCATAAGTTCATCTAATGAGAGAGGCATGATTATCGATGTTTCTCAGATTGAGGTCTTTACATGATAATGCTCTCAGAATTTTGCTGACATTCTCTGCATTTGTAATTGGCTCTCCTTGATAAGCAAGACTGTTAATAATGGCAGTGTACCTAGTGCTCATCCGAGTAATTGTTTCATTAGGCTTCATCTTGAAGGTTTCATATCTCCCGAAGAGTATGTTTATCTTGGTTTCTTTGGCTCTGTTAGTTCCTTCGAAGGTGACTTATAGTTTGTCCCAAATTTCTTTGCCTGAGTTTCATGTAGAGATACAGTTAAACTCAGTAGGTGATATGGCACAATAAAGAGAATATAGAGCCTTTTCATCATTTGCTTCTCTTCTTGCTTGTTCTTCTGCCAACATTGTTGTTTGAATAGCTCCAGTCTATTTGTGTTTTCACCAGTGCCTAAGTTTGCTAATGAGATTGATATTAACGCTATTAAAGTAGAACAACACTATTTTCAACCATTTCCCATATTCTTCGATCCATAGATCTGATGAATGTCTTCATTTTCCATTTTCAGTAATTGTAGTTTGTTCCATCAAAATATGACTAGCCATAACAATCTTTCTACTCTTGAAATATGACACTTCCGAAAGAGTGGACAACATACTCTAATATCAATTGTTGTCACTAGTGATACAATTTAGAATGGGGTCAATAGAATATTTAATAGGTGAATAGGTTATTTAACAAACTTCACAACTGTTTGTAAGATAAGTAGAACAATTTTGTATGTGCAGAACCAGACAGATACAAGCAGAAATTACATGTACATTACTTCTATCAAATAAATAAAATAGCAAGAGAAAGAAATGAATGCACATAGATTTATAGTGGTTTGACTTAGGATAAGCTTACGTCCATTCTTCTAGACTAACCACCAACAAAGTCGGAGTTTACTAGCAACTCTTGAGAAGGTACATATACAGCTCGTGTTACTTCTACCCGAAGCTTGGTAGATCACACTATGAGGAATACACGCACTACTGCAATATTTGTTTTCTTCTCATAAGACTAATAGACAATGTATGGCTCTCCGTAAGCAAGATCAATTGATCACAAAGCGTATGAAGTATTCTCCTAATTTTCACAGTTCATCTCTATTTGACATGATGCATTGGTCCTTATAAATGATGATTGTCAAGTTTACCATTCCATAGATTAATGTAGTGGTTGTAGATTTCAACAAAATCACCAGAGGTTTGGTCGCCCATACAATTAGATTTTCTAGCAAGCTTGCCATTTCTATGAATAGAAACTCTGAGTTAGGAAATAATCCTTGTCCAATGGCATGATGAATAATAGATTTGATTTTTCGGAGTAAATAAATCCCTAATTCCTGGCTTGTGCGTAGCAACAATCAAGGAATATTTTGGTTTTCATTATGTCACTTGTTAGAAGCGTTCTTTTAAGTTTCGTATAAGCTTTAATTTCTATCAACTTTCCTTGGTTCTGCCCATCGGTCTAGCTAACAATTCTTGTCTTTATCAAAAGCCATCGATTTTTCCTAAGTACACATGTGAGTTAGACTTCCACTAGTGTATTCATCGATTAATCTTTCAAGTCTTCACTAACTTCTCATTCTCTTGGATATGTTCACCCATAAGATCCTATCAGTCTTTCAAGTTCTTTTACATATTTTTAATAGCAGTGATCCGTTTCTAGTATGGTCTGGTCCCACACAAGAATCGGGACATTGAGAACTCAACTAGAAAACTGATTTATAGTTTCTGGAACTATGGACCAGAGCGCTTGGTATTGGGCAATAGGTTCGATCCAGTTCTTGGGTGGTCCAATGAAACTGGTTGATTTACAAATAACTCTTGTAGAACATAGCTATCACTTTTGAAAAAAAAAATCATTGAGAGGGAAAGAGGAGAGAGAAGAGGGAGAGAGAAAAGACGACTTGTGAGGTGAGCGAGAAGAGTGAATGAGGAGAGGGGAGAGCGGCACACAGTGAGAAGGGAAAGGAAAGATATTCGCATGAGAAATAAAAATAAATAAAATAAAAAATAATCATCAGTTCGATATGGATGGTCTGTTTCCCTCTAGAACCGAGCATCGGACCGAAAATCACCGGATCCTATTTAATGGAATTGGGAACTAGATTGACACCCTTGAGAACCCTCTCTGAACCAACTTATCGGTTCTCAATTCAATCAGTCCGTGTTGCCTACCCCTAATTGTCAGGAATAGATTCATTGGTGCTAAGTAGAATGTTGAGTAAAGGTAGGAAATGGGTGGGTTGGGTTGAGTTTGGGTAGATCATAAATGGGTTCAATCCAAATCCATCCATTCAATTCACATTGACCCATTTATTTGCAAAATATTTTAAATGACTCATACTTAATCCAACTTGAACTGACCTAGATAACTCACCCAGAAAAAGAAAAAAAGGGGGCCAAACAAACCTCAAAAACTAAATAAACAAAAAGGAAAATAAATCTACAAAATAAATCTCCTTCCTAGATCCACCAACGGCACCATCGTTAAATTTCAATCAACTGGAGGAGGTGCTGTCGCATTCACACTTGCCTAGCGCCGGAAATGGCCCTAAAGCTGGTTTCCGGTGCAGGTCGGACTTGGGGCCTGGATCATCGAACTAGGGGGAGTGAATTGGGGAAATGAATTGGCCGTTGGGGGTCAAAGAGAGGAAATGAAGGAGTGGCCTAGGGTTTCATCCAAGGGCTTGGTGGCGGTGAAGATCAAGATTGATTTCAGGACCGTCACATGGACTTAGTGGCTAAGAAATGGCAAGCATGGTTCATACCCTCCAAACTCCCACAGAAGCTAAAGCTACAAGAACAAGAAAACAAATTAAACTCACTCATCAGCATCCCCTACAACAAACTAACCATAAAACACAAGGAACAAACCCACATTGAAAGGAATCTCTAATGATTCAAGGAAACGAAGTGTGCAAATCTGGAATCCTATAGTCCCCGAGGCGCATGTGCATTTGCTAGTCCCCAACATTCCGCTCACTTTTATAGTTAAAAGAAGCTTTACAAGATTCATGGTCTCCAGTGTCAACGATGAGATGGTGGAGAGCCCATATCCATTGAAGAAACTCTAAATCTCAATGCTTGTGAATGCGGAAGTGGCTTGAGAAACAGAATTCGATTGAGTTCCAAATGAATTAGAGAATACACAAAATGATTGTTCGAAGTTTGATTAAGTTCCAGAATGAGTTTGATTTGGTGAAGAAGAAGAAGATGCGAGTCGCACTCGCGAGTTAGTGCCTTAGTTGTTAGGATACACGTGTGAGTTGTGTTAGTAAAGTAATCCCACATCGGAGAATTGATATGGTGTGGAGCAATTAATATATCCTAGTTGGCCCATAACTCTCTAGCTTAAGCTTTTTAGTGAAGGTGGGTCCAACATGATATATTGACGGGCTCGAGCTTGGGTTTCCAAGAGGGTTTCCCTCTTGGAGATCTCCTCTAGTGAAGGTATCGGACTTCTGCCGCACATTATCAACAATTGGTATCAAAGCTTATGGTTATGGTTTTCGGGCAAGTGGACGTTGTGATGTAACAATACGGGCCCGTGAGGATGATGTTGGGCCAGAAGGATATATGATTTAAAGGGGAGTAAACCTAACATTGGAGCTCACATAATGATGGGGAGATTGTTAGGGTACACACATGTGAGTTATGTTAGAGAAGTAGTCCCACATCGGAAAATTGATCTAGAGCTCAAGAGATTGTTAGGGTACACACGTATAAGTTGTGTTAGAGAAATAGTCCCACATCGGAGAATTGATGTAAACACGTGAAGGGGAGATTGTTAGAATACACTGTGAGTTGTGTTAAAGAAGTAGTTCGACATTGGAAAATTGATGTGGTGTGGAGTAATTAATATATCCTAGTTGGCTCATAACTCACTAACTTAAGTTTTTGAGTGAAGGTGGGTCCAATTGGATATATTGACAGGCTCGGGCTTGGATTTCCCTCTTAGAGATCTCCTTAAGTGAAAGTATCGAACTTTTGCTACGCGCTCCCAACATTAGTGATTGTGAGTGGGGCCCTTTATAGAAATGAATTAGATGAGTTCTCAACATAACTCACTTAAGACCCATTTATTTTGGCCTTTCTATTTAGAATCCATTTATGACTAGCCTGTGAAAATTTTTGATAACACATTTATAACCCATTTCAATGAACTTGGTTAATTAATGGATTTTGCACTCATTTTAACAGTCTAGTGTTAGGTCATCAATAGATAGCTGAACAAAAATAACAATTGTATCTATCAAATGGTAAATTGCATGAGATAGTTTTGCCATTATTAAAATTCTCAGGTGTTGTTTCAACAATTACTAATTACCTATTTTAAGGATGCAATTGGCATGATTTTAATTCCATCAGTGACTACTTCTTGTGACCGAAATAAGTAAGTTATCACTTGATCGAGTATTTTAAGTGCATGGTAATTAAGACTACTAAAAGAACTTAATCTCTTTAGGTGTTGATGCTTGTTTATAAAATTGAAATGTAAGTGTTGAAAATTTAAGTACTAAATTTTAGGTCTTATAATCTCAAAAGCTGAAGATAGAAATGAAAAGTTGTTTGATTATAATTGAAAATAAATAGTTAAACCTTATCAATTTCTTACAAAGATAGAATGATAGCCATCAATTAGTTTTTGTTAAGTAATCGCTCCCTTATTTATCGCGTAGAAGATGGGCAAACTTATTTCCGAAGTGACCGAAGTTACTCATACCGATACCAAGTTTGTCTTTTGTGACCGCATCCAATTAGCAGAATCTCATTTAAATAAATATGATAACGCAAAAATCTAGCGTGATTGCTATTCTGCCGGAGGTCACACTCCTGACAAAAGCATGGAACACGCTTTCAATAAACAATTGTTTGACCATTTAGCACTAGCAAAAACAAACGTTGTCAGTGACGGATAAAGAGACGCCAATTTGGCATCTAGGAAATATTCCATCACAATTAACGTAATTTAAATTAACAAGTCAACGAACAATTGATCTCCCATCACATGCCTGAGATGCACTATGAAATTTTTCTGAACATAATTTCTTAATTCGAAGAGTGGAAAAAGACCGCCCGTATTCAAACATTTTGAGCGACTTACATGTTTTTAGTTTATTCTCGTATGATTTTAATTATAAAAAGGATCATGTTTCTCAAGATCAATCACTCTCTTTTTTATTGGCTCGATTTACATTAAGCATGATCTTCAGCCTTACTTTTTGTTATTTGGAAACCAAAAAAAAAAAAAAAAATACATGTCATTGTCAGCTTTACAGGTAATAAATAAAGAAAAGTTCTCTCCGAAGTTCAAAACCAAATAATCAAAATGCAATCCAGGAGAGATGTTCAAAACCAAATAATCAAAATGCAATCCAGTCTTGAAGATTTCGATCCATCAAATTCGAAGCACTTGCCTTACATATAAATGTAAAAATTATCAATCAGAAATGATAACCAAAAGGAACTTAAATTGAAGGATAATGACATCATACTTACTAAAGTGTAATAATTTTTAAAAAAATATTCACTTGAATGCCATAACTTCTAATAACATTCATTTGAATGCTATAATATTTAATCGATCATTTAAGCATCATAACTTTTTTTTAAAAATACTTATTATAAGTTTCATACTAAGTCGGATTTTCTATTCTTTTGGTGAACATCTTTTTTAAGGTTATCATACTAATGGTGTCATTACATCTGAATTTAATGCCGTACAAACGTTATAATACTTATGTTGCCTTTTATAAATTTAATTATAGTCTTAGGAATTGATAAGCCAAAACTACTCTTTATAGTTCGACAGCCTTCCGTAGAGTACTTTGTCCATAAAAAAGTTGCAAGATAAGTTTAGTGAAGAGAACACGCAGCAAGCAGGACAATGGAATATAAACATGTGCATGCCAAAATAGTGCATTGGAGAAACTAAGAATGGACCGATGCGAGAACCCAAACAGACTGCTTGATGGAGTTGGGTTTGGGGAACATTTTTCCATCCGCCAAAAAGTAGTAATAACAATAAAGAATGGACATTTTTCTATGTCTCTGAAAAGAAAATGAACAAAAAAATTCGCCAGTTTTTAAGGGTTTTTTATAAAGCAAAGAGCGACAAGATCCTTGTTACATGGCTTTTTATACCGCAAATTCGGCCCTACACGAACCATATGTCCATCTGAAAGTCGAATTTTTAAGCTTGTTTCGGACCCTCCCATCAAGCATTTATTGCACGTGCTCGGTTCATGTGAACCCAACTCACGTACAGTGTTATATTATCGGATTTCAAATGAAGCCAATCTCATTCAATGACACATGCCAGGTGAGCTCCTACGAGTCGGATTGATTGAAGATTTCTCTCCCCGCAACAGACTCGTGCATGTGCTTGCCTTCTTGGAGTGTTATCATTCGTTAAAGCCAGCAAGGACTAGCTGTAACTCACTTCTGAGAAGACTCGAGTACTATTCCCTCCGTGCATTTAAATAAGTTTGTATGTGGGCGTTGACTTCTAAAAAGCTCTCTTTCTCTCTCTCCCCGGAAAGACAAGACATTTATGAGATGAATACAACGAATGGATCTTGATTTCCGACCCTTGAAAAAGGAATAAAGCGACGAATGAATGTCCGTGGAATCATCAAATTTTTATGGTCCAGATTTAAGTTCGTTCACAATGAGTTTGTGTTACTAAACTTTGCACTTTCTCATGGCCGGATGCTATTGCCTCTATTAGAAAAAGTACTGATGTAATGCAAGGTTCATAGCACTTTGGAATGCATTCTCCTTGAGAAGGAAGATTGCCATTGGTAATGTACATGTCTGAATCTTCTCTGAAAGGGATAAATTGCTTAACCTTCCAGATTTCTAATCATCAATGTACTTGGCTTACAGGATTTGTATAGATCACTAAGGAAAATATCAAAGGGGAAGAATCAAATAGAATAAAATAAGGAAAAATGACATTAAAAAAATGAGCACTTACATGTGGTCGCCGAATTGAGATGCTAGAAGTTTGGCATAGCAATATCTTATCACTTTTCTGGAACAACATGGCTTGCCAGCACTTTGAGTTAGCATACTTCAACAATTTTGCCCCAAATTAAAACCCCAACTCAAACAAATAAAGCCATTTCTTCTTATTGGAGGCAAACAATACAACCTAGAAGGAGGTGAATAGATTGATTTAAAACTTTCACAATCTTTCACAAAAAATCAGCTAGTAAAGATTTGGTCAATGTGATGTTTCAAAGCTCAAAAGCAGATTGTGTGCTTGTGGAAGTAATAAGATAGAAAAATAGTGACACACAAAGACGTATAGTGGTTCGGCTTTATCCCCAAGCCTACGTCCACTTCTCAAACTAATAGCCATAAGTTGAGCTAGATGCACTAGCAATTTGCTCGGAAAATTACAATTGGCAACGCATCAATTTCTATTATAGATCACATTATCATAACTCAATTGCTGCTCTTAGTTTCATACACTTAATCTTTAGCATAATTACTCAGACAACAAGAATACAACACTTAGAGAAACAGTCATAAGAGAGCATTATGCTTGGAACACAACGTGTAACAAATTTTCAGTCTTTACATTAGCACGAGTCTAACTTTTGGCTTCTGAGATTTTCTCTTTTATACCCATATTCAAATCTATTCATTTGAGGTATATTGGAGAAGTAAAGAGCCATTAGAGTTACTATTGATGCTGTTGTCTAAAAATAAAGCTGTCCATATAGTCCTTTTCCTAAACATTCATAAACTTTTAAAAATAGTTTCCATTGCTATCTCTTCACTACAGCTTCTGACAAACCTGTCAGAGAGCCTGGCATCTCACTTTCTATTAGATACTGCTACTGCGCATATCCACTTCCACAATGACTAGTTTGTTGAACTAATGAACATTATCAAATAAACACCGTTGCCACAATACCAGTGATCTAATGTATATAGCGTTGATACAAACATCAACTATGTTCATCACATAGTTTTTAATACTTATTACAAATATCTGCAAATATCATAGTAAATGTTATACTAAGAGTACTTTGGAAATCATCAAAATCACTTAGAGATATTTCTTCGACACTTCTCTTCTTCAAACTTTAATTCGAATCAAGATTGCCTCGTGCTTGCTCTGTTGTTACAGATATTGCTTATTTTTCCCCGTTCATAGAGCATCGATGACTCTCTCTCTCTCTCTCTCTCTCTCTCTCTCTCTCTCTCTCTCTCTCTCTCTCTCTCTCACGATGAGCACATTAGACCACTTGAACCAGGAACCGCCTAGATAGGATGAGACCGGCCGATTTGGTTTAGTTTCCGAGGGCATCGGTCCATTTCCTAGTTCCGAGGGGGGACTAGACTGGATCAAACGAACTATTTTTTTATTTTAAAATATATATTTTTAATTTCTTAAAAAATGCAATAAACTCAAATAATAATAATTCTAGTATTTAAAAAAAAATTGTTAAGTGGTCGATTCCATTAGACCGACCATCCAATCCAATTCTCGATCCCAAAAAATAGGAACCGGGAACTGATTACCCCTACACTCTCTTTGTGTATGCGTGTGAGAAGTTTCAGTTCAGTTTTCTCTATCCTAGGCACGCTAGCTCAACACAAATATGGGAATGTAAGACAAGTGTTCCCAATGGACACATGCTTGTATTTGTCTATTATTTATTTATTATTTCAAAAAATTTGATTTCTTTTTCATATGGAATTTTCTTCTTCTTTTTTATGAAAAAAATCCTCATAGGCATTAACATTTAATAGAAAAATGGCGTTAAAAGTGTCATAATTTTTTAACGACATTCATTTTAATGTCAAAATTATTCAATGGATCACTTCAATGTTACTTTGGCAAAAATATATCACTTAAGTACCAACTCTAATTTAAGTTACCGAAAAACCTAATGTAACAATATTTTAACATTTTTTCGACCAACATAACTTGCCGGAAATTTAGCATGACAATAATTCAACATTAATGCCCTAAAATGATGTTGCCACACATATTTTCCCCAATTTAACAGAATTGGGGATGAATCGGCTTAATCTTTCCCCTCGTCTTCAAACCCTAATTTGGATTGAAGCAATTTGAGGTAAAATCAAGGGCTGAATTTTGCAATGGATAGCTGAGCACGACAAGTGGCGGAAGCTTGTGTTAACAAAGCCAAGGCAATGGTAAATATTACTCAAATTTATATAAAATTGGAGTCCTGGAGCTTAGCGGTGGATTTCTTACGATGCCAAGGACAACAACGTCAGAGCCACAGAACGCCCTCATGACTGGCTTCGAGGGCGTGCTCCACCAGGAACAAGTGGCTGTCCGACGGGAACACCATTATTACTTGAAGATGCGATGTTGTTTTGCCACAGAGGGCCATCTTATCATCAATAACGAATTCTCTTTCCCTTTTTTTTTAAAGAAAAGTCGCGTAAGCATTAACATTTTATTTTTAAAAACCCTATAGTGTTAGCTGGGTTCACTCCTATGTGGAGGAAGCCCAATGAATTGCAAGCTCAAAAGGGCTTGAGCCCATATAATAAGTTATATGGAGAAATAGGGTTTCTCACTATCGTTGAAGTGGTAGCCGCAAAAGACGTAGTAACAAGAGAACAAGAGAAAGCAGAAAATCTGGAGGTCTAGGGCAAAGTCTGATTTACATCAAGCTAGCATTGGAGGTCGATTCGATGTCCGATTGAGCTGAAATTTTTTCAGCGTGTTCGTGGCGCAATCTCCTCGGATCTGAACGGTTTGATTTTCGTTTGAAGCTCCCTACATCAAGTTTTTCGTGGATTGATCAAAACCTGTGTTTTTGGTCAGATTTATCCTTGATCTCTTGTGAAGTTTATGTGTATTGCCAAGAATTATGTTCTTGAGATATTTGCTGCTATGTACCTCTAGTATTTGCTAGAGAAGAACATTGTTCACCCAATTTTGTTGATAGTGAAGATTTTCGGGTGGACTATGATCCCGTGGTTTTTGATCTCCTCACATCGATGGGGTTTTCCACGTAAAAAATCGTCTTGTGTTTGCGTGCTTGGTATTTATTTTGCTCTACTATATCGGTTCCTATTAGGTTTACACAAGAGGGGAGATTATTTCATTCCGCTGCGTTAATTCGATATTGTTCAAATTGTTACCGTTCTCCCATCAAAGTGGTATCAGAGCTTCTGGTTGTTGCTTGATTTTTCTGCCTTGTGTTAAACAATGGAAACGAATACGAGTAGAATGATTACACTGAATGGTTCGAATTATCATATTTGAAAAGGGAAGATGGAAGATCTTTTATATGTGAAAGATTTTTATTTGCCCGTATTTGCCGAGGAGAAACCGGAGAATAAAACTTATGCTGAATGATCTATATTTCATCGTCAAGTGTGTGGTTATATTAGACAGTGGGTAGATGATAATGTTTTAAACCATATTATTGAGGAAACACATGCACGCGGTTTGTGGAATAAGCTCGAACAGTTATATGCTCGAAAGACTGGGAATAATAAGTTATTTCTGATAAAACAGATGATGGCTTTGAGATATCAAGATGGTACTTGTTTGACTGATCATTTAAATTCTTTTCAAGGAATTATAAATCAGTTGGCTGTGATAGGAATTAAGTTTGATGATGAGATACAAGCATTATCGTTGCTTGGTACTTTACCGGACTCATGGGAGACGTTTCGAACGTCTTTGTCTGCCCCGGATGGTACGATTACCACGAATTTGGCTAAGAGTAGTATTTTGAATGAAGAGATGAGAAGGAAGACACAAGGATCGTTCTCTTCACATTCTGATGCCTTGGTTGTTGAGAAAAGGGGAAGAAGTGAGTCTCGAGGTCCGAGAAACAGAGACAAGAGTAGAGATAAAAGCAGAGGTAAGTATAATAAGTTTGCTAATGTTAAGTGCCATTATTGTCATCAGAAGGGATATATTCAGAAGTTTTGTCGCCACTTAAAAAGGGAGAAACAAAAGGAGAAAGGTAAAGAGAAGATAAGTGATAGTGACAGTGATGATAATCGTGTTGCTGCACTTAAAGAAGACTTTCTCATTATTTTTTATGGTGATGCGGTGAATTTTGTATCTCATGAGACCAGTTGGGTAATTGATAGTGGTGCATCTATTCATGCTATATCTCGTAGGGATTTCTTTATATCATACAGGTCAGGTGACTTCGGATCTGTGAAGATGGGAAACAATGGGCTGGCTCAAGTTGTAGGCATCGGTGATATGTGCCTAGAAACCAGCAATGGCACGATGCTAGTATTGAATAATGTTAAACATATACCTGATATCCGCTTGAATTTAATTTCCACAGGCAAGTTGGATGATGAGGGGTATTGTAGCACATTTAGTAATGGTCAATGGAAGCTCACAAAAGGTTCTTTTGTTGTGGCTAAAGGTGAAAAATATTCTTCGTTGTACCTTATGCAAGCAAAGTTGTCCATAGAAAAAATTAATGCAGTAGACAACAAAGATGCAGCTGAGTTATGGCATAAGAGGCTCAGTCACATCAGTGAGAAGGGTTTGTCTATATTGGCCAAGAAGAAGCTCCTTTCAGGAATGAAAAGTTCGGCGCTAAAGAAGTGTGCTCATTGTCTAGCAGGAAAACAGAACAGAGTTACATTTAAAAGCTCCCCTCCTTCAAGAAAGTCAGGTATATTGGATTTAGTGTATTCTGATGTTTGCGGTCCTATGAAAACAAAATCACTTGATGGCTCTCTTTATTTTGTTACCTTCATAGATAATTTTTCAAGGAAAATTTGGATTTATACATTGAAAGCTAAAAATCAAGTATTAAATGCTTTTAAGCAGTTTCAGGCTTCAGCTGAGAGACAGACTGGAAAGAAATTGAAATGCATCAGAACTAATAACGGGGGAGAGTATGTTGGACTTTTTGATGAATATTGCAGACAGCAGAGTATTCGACATCAAAAGACACCTCCCAAGACGCCTCAGTTAAATGGCTTAGCTGAGAGAATGAACAAAATACTGGTTGAAAGGGTAAGATGCTTACTTTCACAATCAAAGCTACTTGGATCTTTTTGGGGTGAGGCTTTAAGTACAGTTGCATATGTATTAAATCTTACTCCATGCGTTCCTTTAGAGTTTGATATTCCTAATATAGTTTGGACAAACAAAGATATTTCTTATGATTATTTGCATGTCTTTGGGTGCAAAGCATTTGTGCATATTCCCAAAGATGAGAGGTCTAAACTTGATGTGAAAACACGACAGTGCATATTCATTGGTTATGGACAGGATATACTTGGCTACAAATTTTATGATCCAGTTGAAAAGAAAATTGTAAGAAGCAGAGATGTTGTGTTTATGGAAGATCAAACAATAGAGGATATTGAGAAAGGAGAGACGATTTCTGCACCACAGGTTAGTGATGATTTGGATCCAGTTCTTCTTACAAATATTCATACCCAGGTTGATGAAGAGCAGTAGGAAGTCAATGTTCCAGATAACGCACATGTTCCTGAACATGTTGAAACAGATAATATTATTCATGAACCAGATGCTCAATTAGATGTTCCACTAGATGTTCCAGTCCAGAGATCCGTTAGAGACTGACGACCTTCCACTAGGTATTCTGAAGATGAGTATGTATTATTGACTAATGCAGGTGAACCAAAGTGCTTTGCAGAAGCAATAGAAGATGAGTACAAAAGCAATTGGTTTGATGCTATGCGAGATGAGATGTAGTCACTTTATGATAATCATACTTTTGAGCTGATGAAGTTATCTAAAGGTAAAAGAGCTTTGAAGAACAGGTGGATATATAGGTTGAAGCAAGATGAACATACTTCACAACCACAATACAAAGCCAGATTGGTTGTTAAGGGATTCGGTCAGAGAAAGGGTATTGATTTTGATGATATATTTTCTCCAGTAGTGAAAATGTCTTCTATCCGTGTGGTACTAGGGCTGGCAGCTATCCTAGATTTGGAGATTGAGCAAATGGATGTCAAAACAGCCTTCCTACATGGTGACTTGGAGGAAGAGATATACATGGAACAACCTTTTAAAATGAAAGGGAAAGATGATTATGTGTGCAAACTGAAGAAAAGTCTCTATGGCCTAAAGCAAGCACCGAGACAGTAGTACAAAAAGTTTGCGTCAGTTATGACAGAACAGAGTTATAAGAAGACTTCCTCGGATAACTATGTGTTTGTCCAAAAATTTTCTGATGATGACTTTATTATTCTCTTGCTTTATGTTGATGATATGCTGATTGTTGGCAAAAATGCTTTACAAATTAAGTTATTGAAGAAACAATTGAGCAAGTCTTTTGCCATGAAAGATTTGAGCTTGGCGAAGCAGATTCTTAGCATTAGAATTACCCGAAACAGAGATGATAAGAAATTGTTTTTGTCGCAAGAGAAATATATTGAGAAGATCCTTCAGAAATTTTACATGAACAAGGCTAAAGTGGTTAGTACTCCTCTTGCTGCCCACTTTAAGTTAAATATGAAGCAAAGTCCTACGACTGATAAAGAGAAGAAAGATATGGAAAGTGTTCCATATGCCTCAGCTGTGGGACGTTTAATGTATGCGATGGTATGTACACGCCCAGACTTGGCACATGCAATTGGCATTGTTAGTCACTATTTGTCAAATCCAGACAGAGAGCACTGGAATGCAGTGAAGTGGATTATGAGGTATCTTCGGGGAACTTCAAATTTGAAACTTAGTTTCGGGACCGGGAAACTTGAGTTAGTTGGATACACAGATTCCAACTTGGCAGGAGATATTGATACTCGAAGATCTACTTCTGGTTATTTGATTTCCTTTGCGGGTGGAGCTATGTCATGGAAGTCAAGATTGCAGAAGTGTGTTACACTTTCTACAACCAAAGTTTGTAAAGAGATGCAGCGACTGAAGCTTGTAAAGAGATGCTATGGATGAAGAAGTTCTTGGAAGAACTTAGGTTCAAGTAAAAGAAGTGTGTGCTATTTTGTGATAATCAAAGCGCAATTCATTTTGGTAAGAATTCATCTTTTTATTCTAGATCAAAACATATCGATGTTAGATATCATTGGATAAGGGATGTTCTAGATGAAAAGTTATTGGAACTTGAGAAAATTCATACAAACCATAATGGCTCTAATATGATGACGAAGGCTCTACCAAGAGAGAAGCTTGAACATTGCCTATTGATAGCAGGGATGGAGAATCCCTCCACATTGTCGTGAGGGGAGATTTGTTAGGCCGGGTTCACTCCTCCATGTGGAGAAAGCGATGAGATGAGTTGCAAGCCCAAAAGGGCTTGAGCCCATATAATAAGTTATATGGAAAAATGGTGTTTCTCACTATCGTTGAAGTGGTAGCCGCAAAAGACGTAGTAACAAGAGAACAAGAGAAAGCAGAAAATCTTGGGGTCTAGGGCAAAGTCTAATTTACATCAAGCAGGCATCGGAGGTCGATTCGAGGTCCGATTGAGCTGAAATTTTGTCAGCGTATTCGTGGCGCAATCTCCTCGAATCTGAACGATTTGATTTTCGTTTGAAGCTCTCTACATCAAGTTTTTCGTGGATTGATCAAAACCTGCATTTTTTGTCAGATTTATCCTTGATCTCTTGTGAAGTTTATGTGTATTGTCAAGAATTATGTTCTTGAGATCTTTGCTGCTATGTACCTCTAGTATTTGCTAGAGAAGAACATTATTCACCCAATTTTGTTGATAGTGAAGTTTTTCGGGTGGACTACGGTCCTGTGGTTTTTGATCTCCTCACATCGAGAGGGTTTTCCACGTAAAAAATCGTCTTGTGTTTGCGTGCTTGGTATTTATTTTGCTCTACTATATCGGTTCCTATTAGGTTTACACAAGAGGGGAGATTATTGTATTCCGCTACGTTAATTCGATATTGTTCGAATTGTTACCGTTCTCCCATCATATAGAATGTTTTACCCGAATTTATTATTGGAGGGACTTAAATAATCATTTTTTCTTTGATTAGGCAATGAAGTGATCCAACGAAATGTTAAATTAAGTTGCATGGAAGTTATGATCTTCTAATATCCTTTTCCCAATGGTTAATTAAAAATTCCACATAAGGCTTTTGGTTGAATTTCGTTGCTAAAAGCACTCAAGTGATATTTTCTTTCTTATGACGTTGAAGTGATTAAACGAAAATTTTTACGAGAAAGTGAATGATGTTTATCCAACTTTAGGTAGAGACTCCATTAGAGGATTGACATGTCCATTTAATTTATCCAAATCCACATAAAAATCAAATGCATGTAAAAACCCTAACAGCTAAAACACATGTTCTTTTTATACTAAAAGAAAGAAACACACATTCTTCTATCTCCCCATTTATCTCCTGTATTCCATTCTGGTGTGATGGCCATGGTCATCACCAAAAGGTCGCCCGTCCTCACTTGCCCTATGCAGCCGACTCTAAACAATTTCTCTCTCTCTCTCTCTCTCTCATGCTTAGGATGTAGAAATTGCCATGGCAAAGACAAGAGAGGACGAGTCAACGGCCTAGTCGTGCTTTGTCAATAGTCAAAATCTGAATTAGTTGCTGATACAACAAGCGCTTGTTTCCAGGTTTTGCCAACTCCGTTCACATCATCATTGACAAAGGTCTCTTTACTTATAGACTTAGAGAGGGACGGAGAGAGGCGTCATCAGAAATACAAGCAATCAGACATTATAGTAAACATAACAAAGAAACAAATTGAATGCTGGATTTATTTGATTCGATTCATGTGACCTTCTCTATGGGGAGAACAATCTAAAATTCTATTATAGATCTTGTGATATAATAGACATTACTACCATACTTGAGTAAAAAACTCTTAGTGATTCACAACCTTCAATTACACCAAATAAGTCCCCTAATGTTTTTACCTAGAAATTCCCACAAACCAATCATTCAATCTCACAAAGGAATACGTCACACTTGAACTTTGCCATAACCATAAATTTTACCAAGACATCAACTTTATTTGCACCAGTCCACAAAGATTCGCACATATAACTTTATCACAAATGAAGCCAAACCAGCTTTGCATCCATACTATTCAAAAGATCAAACATGCACCTTGCCAAGCTAAGCAGCTATAACAATTGTTCATTCCACGGGCTCTACCTCGTTACAAGTGCCATTTGTGCCAATTACCTTGCAAGTACCCATTACATCAAGAGTTTCCAATTGCAACTTCACAAATTATCTAGATCTATATAAACACTACCACAATCAATCAATCTTACCCAAATGTATTGGAGAGTAAAATGTAACTTTTACGCTGACAATAGGTGAATTTAATCGTGGGTACCATGATCGATAGCACTGTTGAACTGTTAGCTTAAAAATATGCTCTTTCTTACTCTTCTATCAAGCATGCCATCACTCATTCCAAAAGAATACGAGAAACCAAATAATCCCAAATAATCTGAGAATAGAATAATCAACAATGTTTTCTTACCACATTTTTTTTTTGAGTCAAACATCCACTCATAGTCAATGGGGATCCATTCATTAAGTAACTCACCATATTAAACGCATTATCCTAGCCATACTAGCACTAGAGACATTCGATGGGTCGTCTTTAGTAAAGTTCTGCTCATCATCATCAAAGTCAATCTCAACTAAATTCAATTAGTCAACAACTACATTAGATTTTATAGATATGAAGAGAAACCAATACACATTTGCCCTTCTTTAAGTGAAATAGGCATTGCAAGAAGTTGATATTGTTCACTGTGCAAGCCTTCTCATATATGTTTGAAAATGCATTCATTAGTCAAGTAGCGATCTTTTATTTTACAATGTTAAATGGAAACATTACTAGACAATAGTAGTCTGATAACACCTAATGTTTGACTATCCAGCAATTTGCTTCATCGACTTTGGCTCCTCCTTAGATAAGAGTTAAGTGCAGATTTGTATAGTATAGGTCATCTTCAAGCTATATCTTCTAGAGAATTGAATCATTCCCTTCAAATCTATCAATTTTTCGCTTTTTCATTTTCCATCACCATGGATTCGTTTCAAGTCAATCGAGCTTAGTTTTGATACCGATTGTTAGAAAAACAAGCAATTTAACAATAAAACAAACAGAACAAAGAAATAAATCAAACAAAGGATTTATACGGTTAGAGTGCTATGACCTACTTTATAGGGAGAATTGTACAAAATTCCACTATAAATTGAGGGGTCCTATAGAGATATTACAATCACATTGGAGCCACTCAAAACACTCTTAGTGTTTCTCAACTCCTAATCACATTAATAATTTTACATTTTTTAGCCTCACATAATTACTCGCCAAATAATCATTGAATCTAACACCGTTAGTATCATTTGGACTCAAAACTTCGTATCACCAAGCTCAAGCGGTTTCATATCAAAGTCTTCTATTTTCCTCCTGTAATATGAATTCATAGTCTCAAGCCACATAAAAGCAAACTTATATTGGGTTTGTGTCAAAATAAGCAGACCTAATGGACAACGTTGAAGTGCCCCTTTTTCGTCCTCTCAAATCTCACGCCGAAGGATGGAATCATTGAAACAGGCACTTGCTAAGATTTTATTTTTTTTGTTAGTCGTACTCTAACTCTCAACTCACTCTCAGACTTTTATTATGTCTTTTTGCAGTGGTGGGAGTCGAAATCCATACCCTAAACTAATCATCCTCACCCCAACCCTCCTTGAGAAGGTGGAGATTCAAAATCCTCGCCTCCCTCTTTTCATATGGAAAGGGTAGCCACTAGGACAATCCCCACTGATTCACTTACTAAGAATTGGCGTGCAAGTTTCCATCCATGTGGCTTTGATAATCATGTTTTTGAATAACAAGGTTAAACTTTTAATTCATAAGATAATCCACTAACCCCATAGAGCATATCAAATGTGAAGCAAAACTCGATTAAATGGCTCAAACTGAAATTGTTTGCACTTCATGATGTGGTGAATTAAACATGTTACACATTTATCTGAATTTACCAATTGAGTTCATCCAGTTAATTTTAACTGGAAATTGTTAATGTGGCAATCTAGTTATTGCCAACCGTCCTACGTGACACGACTAGTACTAATGTGCATGATTTTTAATAATATTTTAAAGTATTTTATTAATTTTTAAACATTTTTCCTTTCTTTTTCTTTTTGGTTCAAACCGATGACCTTTGTCGACCATTGACTGAGGGCTGATGACCCTGTTGGCCCCTAGGCAAGGGTGTCATGAGCCTTTGCAAGCCATAGTGAGGGCGTAGCAGCCCTCGCCCACCTTCATTATGGCTGACAAGGGCTTGAGAGAAGGCCTCCACACCCTCACATTGCTAGATCCCACAAGGGCGTTGCGAGCCCTCGCCGGCCACAATGAGAGCTCGCAAACCCTTGCCAAATCTAGGGAGGGTTGCTAGTAGGGCTTCATGGCCCTTGCCTAATGTTTGACGAAGGTCACCGACTCTCAACCAATGGTTAGTGACCTCACTAGCCCTTTGAACCGGAAAACAAAAAAAGAAAAGAAAAAGATAAAAAAATTAATAAAATATAAAAAAAATCAATAAAATATTTAAAAATTATTAATATTTATCCAGGTCAGTGAATTCCTATCAATATGAGTGGGATTGACTTAATTGACAAAATTTGAAAAGGTTTATGACTCGATAGATGAAATTAAAAGATTTATGATTAAATTGGTAAAAGTACAATATGTTTAGGATTTTTTTGAATATTTTTTCACATATTTGTGATTAGTTTAGTTTGTATGTTGACAACGTCCATAAATTTATGAGCCCTCAGTAATGACTTGGTTGTATGGAGTTTCCTCCTATAAAGGATGAGACGGAAAATATAGGATTGATGATAATTAATGGACTAGGTTTTTCTCGAACGCCAGCTGGAGCTCTAATGGGTCCTGATTGATCAGATTTTTAAAATTTTGTCGGAAATAGGTAAGTTTCCCACTCATAGAAAATCACTCATTAAAAAAAAAAAAAAAAAACCATCTCCTTCTCCTTCCTCTCTCTCTCTCTCCGCCCGCCACCGACTAACCTCATGGAGCAGCCATTGACTCCTCTGGCCTCCCTATCTCGTTTCCACCACCATGGAATTGGCTCCATCCCCAGATTCCTATCTCTTTATGTGTTGAGACCCAGATTTTTTACTCAAATACTTTCTTGTATTAGAAAATTCGGAAAAAGATATAAACGAGGTAAAGTGGGATCTTCTTTTGGCAGTTGGAAGGAGAACCGTTCGGCATGGGGAGTCTCGGTCAATGAAGAAAAGACACATAAAGAAACGAAAGGCCACGAGAGGTTTGGTGGCCAACAAAAGAAACCGACAACATGTGGGCAAGTAGAACAAAAGAGGGAAGGAAATCAAAGGCAAGGACTTCAAGATGACCAGTGGCTGAATTTTTCTTTTCCCAAAAGCAATCTTGACGCCACTTGAAAAAGGGACTCGGGGATTCACATTCATACATGTTCTCTAAGACATAAACATTTAGCGTTCGATCTCTCGTTAGCACATAGTCACATAGATTCTCTGAAAATCGGACAAGGAGAAGGAGGAGGAGCTGCGAGGTACCAATGGCAATCACCTTGTTCCATCTGTCGATGAAGGTGTTTATCCCTAGCAATCACTAAGTAGGAATTCATAACTTCCATGAACCCAGGTAATGTTCTAATTCATTTGTCTAGAGCTCTGTTTATTTCACGGAAAATGAATGATTTGGAAAAAAAAAAAGGAATTTTCTTAAAAAATATTACTTGTATCACTTAAAATAATGAACCAATAAATTTTTTTATTACTGATAATAATTTATATTTAAAATTTTTTGTGAATGATGAAAGCAATTTCCGTTCATTTATTATTTATAATTAATATAAGCAATTATTTTTATAAAAATATTTTTTAAATCATTTATTTTTCGCAGTACTTCATATCATATTTTATTACACTTTTAGTGTCTTTCCTCCAAGACTTTCATTTGTTAAATATCCAAAACACTAAAAAAAAAAGAATTTAGACTATGCAACTACACTTGCAGGGAATTAAAAAAAGAAGAAGGAAATATCATCACCAATTCCTAAACCCACTCAGAGCCGAATCGGTCCTATTTGATCTAGTTCTAGTTGGAAACCAATCTACCCTAGTATGGATCATCCCTAGTGCAGGGGAATGGGTAAGGTTGACTAGATCTTAGCATCTTTTCGGTGTATATTTTTTCCAATTGAACTTACATGTTGGTGACATGCCTGTTTGTGACCTGCCAATAGGAGTTCGGTTGAAGAAAATTTACTCCATTCTAGTTTAAAGGAAATGCCTGTTTGCCCATGAATTGAAGGGAAGGTACAATGGGTCAATGCCACATTTTCTTTTAAATTTAAGTGCAAATTTTTTATAACATAGTATAATTTCGTTGCAATATGTGTGACGTGCCTCACAAAGCTCACCCTTCTTTATTATATAATATGAAGCCATTATCAATTATCAAATGTCAGTTAACTAACTCCATAAGTACAGACGGCTCTCCCCTCCCACAACTTCCCCAGCAGCAAAAACATGGCTCAGACGGCGGTCCGTTTCGGCATTCTCGGCTGCGCCAACATAGCGCGCCAGCTCTCCCGAGCCATCACGCTGTCGCCAAACACCACTCTCTGCGCCGTCGCCAGCCGGTCGGTCCAGAAGGCCCAGAAGTTTGCAGCCGACAACGGCCTCCCCTCAACGGTCAAGATCTACAGCGAGTACGGGGCGGTCCTCGACGACCTGGATGTCGACGCCGTCTACATCCCCCTCCCCACCACCTTGCACGTGAGGTGGGCAGTGGCGGCCGCCGAGAAGAAGAAGCATGTGCTGCTGGAGAAGCCGGTCGCGCTGGATGTGGCAGAGCTGGACCAGATCCTCGAGGCCTGCGAGTCGAACGGGGTGCAGTTCATGGACGGGACGGTCTGGGTGCACCACCCGCGAACGGGGCGGATGAAGGAGGCGCTTAGGGACGAGAGGAGCTTTGGTCAACTCAAGATGGTACGCGCCTTTCACTGTTTGAACACATGCTTGAACAAGCTCTTGGGTCATCATGCATGGTAGATAGGTCTTGTGTGTGTGATTATTTTATTTTGCGTATACAATAATTTTCTGGGGAAAAAACATATGACATGTATGATGGTTACTTCGCTAGCGACGTCCACTTTTGTCTTTGTTTAGCCCCCCCTTTTTTTTTTAATTCTAAGTTTTGATTTTCCCATATCTTATCATCCTTTCGGACCAACTACTATTCATAAACCGGCTAATCATGGTTTCCTGGAGAGAGAAGCAACTGCGCCTGACGGGACAACCTAAGTCTGATCTCTTGCCTGTGTGAATGCGTGTACAAAGTTGGGTGGTTTTGTCATGTAAATCATTCATTTCCGCTATACTTTAGAAAAATCTTGCACATGAGTAACAGCGGGTGTGTGCTAATTTTGTTGTTTTCGCCAGGAAAATCAATGTTATATGTTGATCTTTGACTTGGGTGCGAATTCGTAATTCCAGTACTTTTCTCTGGAATATTATAGTTGGTAGAACCCTTTTCTATAGTTAAGAGAATCCGCTCTAATCTTTCGTGTTGTAAACTAATTTTTGGACTTGACGTGCAAGCCAACATCGTCAATAAAAAGAATGATAATCTAAAGAACCAGGTTTCTGGAACAAATTCACGGAAATATTGTGAGCTAACAGAAATTAATTTGTCTTTTTAATGATGTTGACTGAAATTATTTGATTTTGAATCTTCTTGCTTTAGAAATTACATTTTGTCCCATGGGAGAAGTTTTTTGGGGGCATCAAAATAGTTCGATACCCTTATCTACCCAAACTAGTTAACAAGTGTCGAGTTTCATTTACTTAAAATAAAACATCAACATGCATGCCACTTGATATGTGATGATTGATTTGGATGAACGGAGACGCACTACTCGAGAACACATATAAGTTTCACCTTTTGTAATGGTATTTTACACTAAAAAATGTCCGTTGACACTTCACTCTTATCAATTTAAATTGCACATACTTGGATTGTCTCTACTTAAACTATTGGTTAGCCTAGCATCCAATGTACTCTTTCCAAAATTTCGAGTTCCAAACGAGCGAGAAAACTATTTCCAATTTGCATTTCTTGCTCCTGTTTATGATGTAAATATGTCTCTAAAAGGAATTATTCGAATGATCTTCATATGAGTACTTTTAAAAAAAATATATATTTCCTCTAAATTTTGAACAGATACACAGCGTGCTTGGCTACAATGCCGGTCCAGACTTTCTAAAGAACGACATTAGGGTCAAACCGGACTTGGATGCTCTTGGAGCCCTAGGAGACATCGGATGGTATTGCATCAGGTCCATCCTCTGGGCAGCTGACTACGAGCTCCCCAAAACGGTGGTGGCCATGCACAAGCCCGTCTACAACGATGCAGGAGTGATCCTGTCTACAGGAGCTTCGCTATACTGGGAAGAAGGCAAGGTTGCGACTTTCTATTGCTCCTTCTTGTCTCACATGACGTTCGACCTCACCGTCCTCGGAACCAAAGGAGCTCTCCGGGTCAACGACCTCGTCAGCCCATTCCAGGAGAGTTACGGGTCGTTCAGCTTGGTTTCCGAGTCGGATTTCGCCCAGCTGGAGCCCGGGCGGTGGGCCCCAGCACCAAGGGAGCACCGTGTCGGATCAGAGGTTCCACAGGAGGTGCTTATGGTGAACGAATTCGCAAAGTCGGTGGGGAAGATCAAAGGGGAAGGCTTGAAGCCGGATTGGGAGTGGGCAAAGGTAAGTAGAAAGACTCAGCTGGTGATGGATGCAGTGAAGGCCTCCATGGAGAAGGGTTTCCAGGCTGTCGAGCTAGTTGGATATACCTGAGATTTCTTCGTCGCCACTGCTCGAGAGGCGACAAAAAGTACCATCGATGGCCCTACACCGGTTGCCGTCTGGACTTAGCGGCCATTGCATCGAAGTGTGGCGCCATTGAATCCTGAAGATCGAATGGTTCCGGATAATTGCCTCGTTCTGATTGACATTTGTAATTAGCATACCGTTAAGTATGGCTTTCATGTAGTTTAAAATTTGATTTTGTTGACTTTTCTTTGTAGATCAATGTTTGCTTAAAAATGTAAGCCAATGATATATGGATATATTTTGCGATCAAAGTCAACAAGAAAATTCGAGCTCACTCTATACGACGGGAATAAATATGTCATATGATCTACAAACTGTGTAGAATAAAGTCATATTAAGCCCGCTGTTTATGTGAGCCTATGATGAGACCCACATAATTAATGATTCAGATTATATATAGTTCATACGATTTTATGGACCCTGCAATACATTGTTCTAATATTGATCAAGGTGAGATGTTATTTTCCTTTCCCAACATATATTGCTACAATTTTTGCAGAAACTTTTTTCAATCAGTCCGAAACCTAATTTATGGATACCAAATATGTCCTAAACATTCCAATTTTACCAATTTTGTCCTGAGCCTTTTCATGAAATCTAATGTAGTCATTCTGGTAAGTTTTTACAGGAAAATGCCCATGTTGTATTGGATCACATAGGATAGTCAACAATGACCGAACCCGCACGTCAATGATTTCTAGCAAAAATCAACTCAAATGATCACATTGGAATTCACACAAAAATTTAGGACTAAATTGACAAATGTGAAAATTTTATTTTTGAATCGGTCTTCATATAATATGATCAGTACTTATTGGGTTATTTTTCGCATTTTCTTTTTGTATAAACTTTCTCTTTTGGCCATGCTGGACCTCAGAGGATCCCAACTTCTCACATGTCCGTTATAGAGCTTTGTGTATCCACTAGGAAAGTAGTTAATGAGGTGGGGCATATATCTTTTTTCTATTTATTTATCAAAAAGCAAATTGGTCTAATCCTTTTCGCCAAGCACTAGGCAGATGTTTTTATCTTTCTATGGCAAAACATGGGGCCTTAAATTTTCTTGTGCTTTGTTACTTCGGAGAACCGAGGGACGTGCCTTTTAATTCATCCAACTGTATCGAAGCGTGTCGCACGCAAGGCGCACAAAGATGCATGTTTTTCTGCGCAAACACATCCTCGTTGAACCCCAAAAAGTGGCTTTGTTTCGTTGTACTGTATTGCACTTCATGCTTCAATGTATGCAACTTTTCACGCATCTCTCCCGGAACAAAATCCTCGTGCTTGCTGTAAAAAGAATAGACTTTTCGATTTCAAGAGAAGAGAGGAAAAAAGGAGTGAATCTCTCTCTGATTTTGCTTGGTCATTGGTTCCTTCTTCTGCGGTATCCTCTTATATGCTAGAACTTCGTGCGTGGTCCCCATATTTTGGTCCAATGCTTTTTGCATGATTCATACATGCCCCATGGGAGAGATGGTTTGTAATGAAGCCAAGATTCAGATTAGGTCTAGCACGATTCTCCAGGTCTTAGTTAGGGAAAGCGGAGCGGTACTCTACCCGCCCAAACCCTAAAAGAACTTGAATGGGTTTTGTGTAATGGGACGACTGCTCTTCCATCGGTTGGATGCATAGAGAGGAGGAAAGATTAAAAAAAATCCCTTATATTGCCTTTTTTGATTCCATGTGTTATTCTCATTTGCTGCTAAATTGGTTTGGGATTATTCTCTTTTCTAGTCAAGATATGATATGAAATTCATGATTTTTTTTATATCATATCCATTGTTTGGTAAATCACAGTAAAAAAGCCCAATATTTTCATATCTTTCACATACATCATTTGATATGAATGACATTTTAATATAAATGAACCTAAAAATAAAAAATAAAGATGGTAAGAATTTCTTATAATTTACATTAAGAAAATCACAAATGCACAAAGAGAGATAATCTCCATCAATCGATTCATAATTATTGTACGATCTATATCTTAAGTAGGTTTGACAATGATAAGAAATGTAAATAGGATACAAAAACATCAATGAGGTGGACCAATTAGTGAATGCCAAATCTAGTGAAAAAGAGAAAACATGATTATTTAACTTTGCAATACCGAAAAGTATAGTACTTTGACTCTCTTGTCACTTTCGTAAAACTTCAACATGAATTATAGAGCTACAGAAAATAAGAGTTTTGACTTTTTGGTGCTTTCATGGACTTTTGACGTGAACTACAAAGATATGAAGGGAAGGAACTTTGACTCTCTTATCATTTTTTTCGTGAAACTTTGACATGAACAAAGAACTGCAAAGGAGTCATGAAGTTTCGAAATAACTAAGAGATACATATAAAAAGGAGACGAGGTGAATTAGAAAGATCGTTTCAATTTTGAAGCTGTTCATTCAAGATCGAGGTTCTTCTATTTTATTTTTATTTACTTATTTATTTAGTTATTTTTCCTCTTTTATTTATTCCCTTTCATCATTCCTTATTAAATATTTTATTAAATAATAAACTACACTAATATACATAAATAAATATAGATACTATACATATGTGCATAATATATATTTTTGATAGAAAGAAATTCAAATATATAAATAAAAAAGGAAGTAAAAAAAAAAAAAGGAAAAATTATCCTTTGTTTTTTGTTAGTTTAACTTTTCTTTTTTATTTAGAATCCAAATATTATTTTATATTTAGATATCATTTTATTTTTTGATTTAAGAAATTTGTTATTTGAGAGAAATATCGTTTTATGTCACAACTATAATAAATCATATCAACATTTATCCTACCTTCTCTATGAGATATTTTTGTTCAAAATATATCATCTTTATATCTGACTTTGTCTTTTCTTGAATAAAAATCAAACATAAAATATGATTAATTTTATCATATCCCAACTTTTATCCTAACTACCAAACATAACTTATAAGATTTGGGATAGATTTATAGTTGAGAATCCCAATACCCAAGCACGATATATATTGATTATTATAATGCTCTTATATCATTTATAGTCCTTATTCATAATAATTACGAAACCCAAATATAAATTCATTAACATTTCTAATAACAACCACCATATTAAGTTTTGCTCTCATATTATGTTTGCAAAATTTTTAGATTCTTGTTATCATTGATGTTAACGGTTGTAATGTGTCAATTTTATATAAATGGTTGTGTATGCAAATTTGTGATTATGTATGTGCTACTTATACTGTATTTGTTTACTAGAAAGGTACCTCAGCGGGCAATTTAAGTGGGGGCGGAATTGGGATTTTATCTCAAAACCAAGAAGGGGTTTGGGATGGATTTGGGATGAAGTCAGCCGTGCCTAACCTCTCCTGTTTCCATTTCTTGTCCTAGTAGAATTTTGATTGGACTGAAGAGATGGATTAGTTTTAGACGCCAAAACTAATTGATGGTATGTAATGCCAAGATGGGTCGAGCCATAAATAGAATATACTATTTTCAGGATAAGTACACTAGGAGTGCCATAACTTTCGTACGGCGCTCACTTTGGTGCCAAAACTTTTTTTTCGCTCACTTGAGTGCCACATCGGAGTGAAATCGTTCAGGTAAGTGCCACTTCCGGCCAAAAATCGTTCAGTTAAGTGCCAAAATGCATACGTGGAATTTTTCAATGATTTTTCTTTTTTTTTTTAATAAATTCCGACGCCGACGTGGACATTTCAGGGAAAACGACGCCGTTTTTACTCTTTTTAAAATTTTTTCGATTTTTTTTTGGATTTTTTTGCTTTTTTGTTTTTTAGGGCCGGCGAGGGCCACCGGTGACCCTCGCCAGCCTTAAAAAAAATCAAAAAAATCAAAAAAAAAAAAAAAAAAAAAAAAAAAATCAAAAAAATCAAAAAAATTAATAAATATATTAAAATATTGTTCACCGGCGCCACGTCAGCTTTTCCGGCGGCCAAGTCAGCTTTTCCGGCGGCCAAGTCAGCTTTTCCGGCGGCCACGTCAGCTTTTCCAGCGGCCACATCAGAATTGACACTCAAGTGAACGTTTTTTAAAACTTGTGGCACTCAAGTGAGCGAAAAAAAAGTTTTTGCACCAAAATGAGTACCGTACGAAAGTTATGGCACTCCTAGTGTCCTAACCCCTACTATTTTCCGATCTTGGTAAGGTTAAAAACCCCACTATGGATGATAGAAAGGAAGAGACTCCATAATCTAGCTCTCCTTTAACCGAATCACCACCTTGGTTGTTGACTCCATGACACTGCTCTATAAAACTGACCCCTCATCAATATCAGGAAAGATTAAAAACAAAGAGAAGATAGAAGGAGACAAATGCTCAGGAAAATTCTGATTAAATGCAATTACAACATAGAAACCAAGTAAGGTCCCTCTTGATAACTACTAAGTAGGGAAAAGATAATCTACTTAAGGCTTTGTTTATTTTGCGAAAAATATGATATTTTTGGAAAATATATTTTCAGCAAGTAATTTTTCAAGATGAGATATTTTTTGGTGTCTGGATGAACCTAATAATGAACTGAAATATTTTCGATTGTTTGGTAAGGAAAACTTAATTTGATTTTCCTAAATAGACATACATTATTCAAGTTCGGGTGCAAGTGACTTGCCCATGAATATTCAGAGAACCAGACACGGGCACCAAGGTCCCAGGTTCAGCCTCAATGGGCACCAACTCAAGCACTTGGACCTGGCATGGGCAACAAGGTCTCAAGCGCGCGCATGGGCACTGATTCTAGGGCCACAGAAGTAGGGCCTAATAACCTAATACTCGTGTGTAGCTTCGTGATACCTCGGCCTGAGTCTATAGAGGTTGGGACCAAGGCCCGAGTGTCTATGCCCTAATCCATGGCACTGATAACTCTATTTTTAATAGAGTATTCTTGCTAATTTAGACTTGATATTTGCTAAATTTTGATGAATTTTGGGTGAAATTAATTGCTACTTATGTAATTTTTTTGTAGAAAATATTTTCAGATCTTCTAGAATATTGCAATATCTTTTAGAATTTTTTATTTTGAAGAAAAAGCTAGCCCGAATCAAAAATTTGGAGAATTTGACCATAATGTAGGATAAGGTTCAAAGAAAATTAAAGAGATAAGAAGAAATCTTTTCCAAATCCTAATGGGAGTTGACCTACAACAGATTTTTGGAGGCTATATAAACCGTTATTGTGCCGCATATCAAGGGAGAAGAGAATCCTTGGAGACACCATCTAAACAAAAGATTTTGAGTTTTTCTAGTTTCTATTCTTCTATTTTATTAGTGGAGTTGGCATGTGTCAATGAGAGAAGGAGGAAACAAACCCGAATCTCCTTGTATCTCAAATTGGTGAATTTGTTTTAATTTTCTATTATGTTCTATTTAATTTTTGTCAGTTTAGCTTTTACTATGTTCTAGATTTATTTTGTTAGAGTTATAATGGATCTTAACCATGATTAATTGATTTTCAAAGATTTTCTCATGTAATAGAATTGCTTTGATTATGACGTTCTCTAGCATGATCTTAATGTTTTTAGAAGTTTGGCCAACTTTTGAATGATTTTTTATGTATGCATGATACCAGGTGGAGATTGTGTGCATGCGCATTAATGATATTGAACCATAAATTAAATCTAGGTCAAGGTACAATAGGTTATTTGTGTGGCTACGGTAGTAGATCTAGGTTGGGACTACTTATATTGAATCCGGGAATTTCTAGAAAAACTTAATGCTTTTAAATAGTTTAAATTCACTTAAGGTTAGTGTGGGTTAACATAACTAATTAGAATTATTAGACCGAGGTTGGCTTGTAATTCAACTTGAGGAAATTTCGCCAACACAATTGGAAATTAATTTGTCGCATGACAAGTTAAGAAAATTGATTATGAATGGTTAAGTGAAGTTGAATGCTCTAACGCTTTGTGATTTGGTTAAAATCTTGATAATTGACCTTGTTAATTTTTAGTTTGCTTTAGATTATTTTTACTTTACAATTTAATTAGCTTTTGAATCCTTTTAAGTTTTGACTCTTTTATATTTTAGTCTTTTAATTGGTTTAGTTCACTTTTTACTCGTCTTTTCAATATGGTTAGCTAGATTTTTGGATTGATCACTTTGGTTAGTAATTGGATAATTAAAAAACAATCCTGGTAGGAACGACACTCACTCATCATTTTATTACTTGTTGATATTGGGCACTTGAAATTCACCTAACAAGCACTTAGGCTCAAGTCCATCGAAGCTAAGCCCATGTCCACAAAGGCTGAGCGTGGAACCCTATTGCCTAGGCCCGGGAACCCGATACCCATGCTCGAGTCCCCAACGTTGGGGCCCAAGTCCCAAACACTTGAGTGGGTGTCCATTGAGGCTAAGCCCCAGCCCCGTGCCTAGGTCCAAGACAACCAGGCTTGAGTCCTTTGTGCTCGGGCATGAATCCATTGAGACCGAGCTAAGGATCATGCCTAGGTCTCAAGCAACTAGGGGTGAGCATGGTCCGGGTTGGGCCGGTCCACCCCCTAACCCTAAGACCAACCTGCACAGTATTGGTCCTCAATTTTTAGGACCAAGGACCAACCCTATTGAGCTTAGAATCAAGGATTGGACCAACCCAATGGATTCGGTCCGGTTCCAAGGTTAACTTAGGACCAATCGATATTTTTTTTTTCATTTTTTGTATTTCTGAAAAGGAAAACCTACTATTTTAAATAACATATCTATTGATAATGCGGTTTTAAGCAACAAAACTATAAATACCAATACATATTCAACAAATTTAAGATAATGCAACAATAAAAAATTTACACTTTTTAAAAGCAAGAAACCATAAAAATGATTAAGATTGCTCATAGAACCACAAAACGAGTGTTACTCACGAGAAAAAGGATATCTAATTAGGGTTTTATTTCCTTTTGATTTACTCAGCGACGAGCGAGGTTAGTGAAGGGCACAAGTGTCGAGTGGCGAGCGGAGTGAGCGCGACAAGCGAGGCAACTCCACTTGCGGCAAGCGAGGCAAGCGTCGAGTGGCGAGCGACTAGAAGTGAACGAGGTGAGTGTCAAGCGGTGAGCGGGGTGAGCATGGCAAGTGAGGCAAGCATCGAGTGGCAAGCAACCAAAGGTGAGCGAGGTGAGTGTCAAGTAGCAAGCAAGGCAAGATTGCTTATGAGTGAAATTGTTTCTTTTGATTTTACTCGACAAATTGAATACTAAGAAAATAAAGAAGAAAGAAGAGAACAATAGTATTGGAAGATGAGGACGCCGTTTGAGTTAGGGTTTGCTTTTTAAAATAGATAAAATAATATTATAAATAATATATTAGATATATAATATATAATATATCTAAAATTTATTATATATAATATATAAGGTCAGGGTTGGTCCAACCTGGACCAACTTGAAACTCCTAGGACCGAAGACTAACCAGCATAGTACTGGTCCAAGGATCCCAGGACCAAGGACTGACCCAATCCTCCTGGGAACCAAACCAAGACCGGCAGGGTTGGGCCAGTCTAAGGTCAGTCCAGGGTTGACCCTAGAACGATGCTCATCCCTACAAGTGACTAGGCTTGAGACCCTAATGATTGTACTCGGCTCCCTCACGCCCAAACCTAAGTCTATCAAGACCAAGGCCTAAAAACCCAACGTTTGTATCTGATTTCATTTAGGCTAGGTCCAAGACCCTAGTGCCTATGCCTTAGTCCACCTCGATGGACACGGGTGTAGGTGCTGAGGACTTAGTCCTAAGCCCTCCTTGGCTTCCAAGTGTTGGGGTCTTGAGCTTAACCTCAATGGACATGAGCATGGGCATTGGAGGACCAAGGCCCGAGCACCAAGGATCTACGCTTGACCTCTGTAAACCTAGGCACAAAAGGTGAGGTTTGGGGCCTAGCCTCAATGGACATGAGCCCAGATGTCAGAGACCCATGCATTGGTATGAGGGTCCCAAGCTCGGCCTTGATAGACCTAATCCTTGGCATGGGCACTAGGGACTTAGCCTCGGGCATAAGGATCTAAGTATAAGTGCTAAGGACTCGGTGCTAGGCATGGGGATTGAGATTGGGCCATAAGTGTCGAAGTCTCGAGCCTAAGTGTAAGGGTACTAGGCCTAGGCCCAATCACGAGGGATGTGGTCCTAAGTACCGAATTCTACCGCTCAACCTCAATGGACCCAAACTCAAGCATGGGGGATCTAGGCCTAGGCACTGGGGTCTAGGTCCCCTGAGCCCTAGCACTAAGGACCCGGATAGGGACATTTGGTTCTTGGGGTCAACCTCGATGGACTTGGACCGAAGCATAGGCTTTAGGGGTCCCTCTAGGGTCCCAAGCCTAGCCTCTGCGAACTCAAGTGTAGCCTCCATGTACTGAGACCCAAATGCTAAGGACCTAGGCTTAGCCTTAATGAATCAAGGCCTAGGCACTAGAATCTAAACACGATCTTGGGCCTAGCCTTTATAACCCAAGTCAGCGCGTCAAGCAAGGGTACTAAGGTCCTAAGCCTTACCTCTGTGGACTTGGGCCTAGGCATCCCTAGGCTTGAGCATCTGGCCATAGGTGCCAAGGTATGAGGCATGGCCACTAGTGTCCTAAGTCTAACCTCTATGAACCTAGGCCCATATCGGGGTTTCAAATAGGCCTCTGTGGACCTCGTACTTGGCCTCAAGGACCTTAGTCGACCCAATTCTTACCTCTAGACCTAAGTCCATCACATTGGGGTTCACTTGCCCAAACATCAAGTTTCTAATCCAAGTGTCGATATCTAGTCATATTTGAGAAAATGATTTTCAATTTTTTGAAAGAAATGATATTTCTAATTTTAAGTACAGGTTGTCCATTAACTCATTTTTCTAAGCAACCCAAATGCCAGAAAATGATGAAAATATTTTTCAAGAAAATTCCGCAATATAAATTGAGCCTAAAATAAGAAATTCAAATAAGCAATAATATTATCAAATTCATAATCTTGGTTAGAGGAATCTTATAGAAATTCTAAAGAGAAATTACAAATCAAGAAAATATACAGCACATCCCTATTATTCAAATAACAAGAGATAATCTTAAAATTTTCGAAAATATTCTCAATAGCGTTCTTCCTTGGCCAGAGAAAACTGGTCTTAGAGGCTGCTAACTTCGTCAAGTTCTTGGTCTTCATGATATGGTGATAGATCAGAAACATTGAAAATAATAGAAATACCATACTCCCTAGGAAGTTTAATTTTGTAGGCATCATCACTAATGCGCTACAAAACTTGGAAAGGACCATCCGCTTGAGGAGATAACTACGATCAAGCAGGATCTTTCTTGCTTCGAATGAATCCAAACAAGAACGGTTCCCCAAATTGTTTGCATGATGGCGATACTTGTCAGTTTTCTTTAAAATTCTCTACCTTTCTTACTGGTGTAACTGCTTGATTTCCTTAATCCTTTCTTCAACATTTCCATTAGATTGATGCTTAGTGGATAGCGGTGTAATTTCCAGGAGACTCGAAGTTGCTTCGGATATAGACTTCAAATGGATAATTTCCGGCCATTTTGACTCGCAAATTGTTAGAGGCAAAGACAGCTTTTCCCATTTTTAACCATAACGTACAGTAAAAGTTACTCATGAACTTGACATCGTGACTGAAAGTGACTGTCTTTCAATGCCATCAATTTCTCAAAAAGAAAAGTCTAACAACATGTGACACATCAAAGGTCTCACGACGTGTAACAAAATAAGAATGGAGGTACAAATCCCTGGAATGCCAAAACTTAACAGGAATGATATTTAAGTGTCAAAAGTTACGAAAGATATACTTAAGTATCGAAATCAAAATAAAATGGATTAGTTAAATTCCAACAGCGAGAAAATTCAATCAAAATGCACACACGACATTTTCCAATGACTCAATTTGTCGAGGTAGCAATTTTTGTTTAAAAGACCACATGGACAATTTTTTTTAGGAAAGAAAGCCATATCAGCTAAAAAAATCCCCCAAAAATCGATTTTATTTTCATAAAATAAGGAAGAAGGGGGTTGAGGGTCGAGCAAAGGATGACAGCCCTTGCCACCATCACCATCACCCCACCATCACGGGGAAAGGCTGACAATGGTGGGGTAAGGGTTGGCCAAGATCGTCAGGCCCTGGCAGGTGGCTGGCGACACCAACCGACCGCCAGTGAGGGTTGATACCCTCCCCCAGATCAAGCAAGCCAACCTTTGCCCAGCCAAGCCAAGGGCTACCGATCGCTAGCAGGGTTGCCCAGCCACAAGCAACAGTCGATGGCCCTTGGCCCAACTGGGCGAAAGTTGGCGGCCCTCGCCGAATCTAGGGGAGGGTCGTGACCCTCGCCCCAGATCTAGGCGAAGGCCCACAGGCCCTCGACGTCAGTCGGCTAGAGTCGCTGATCACTAGCCAAGGCCCAGCAACCCCAGCCGATCCTTACCCCACCATTGCCAGCCCTTCCAGATGATGGTGGGGTGACGGTGACGACCGCCCCACCCTCAACCTTTTTCTTTCTTTTCTTAAATTTTTTTAATCATTTAATTAATATTTATATTAAATGCCACATAAGCGCCAAAACGATATCGTTTTGTCTGAGCTTTTGCTGATTCAGCTTTCCGATGAGTCACATAGGTGAATTATATTATTAAAATAAACCACGTTGGATTTTCGATGGCCTTTGTTGGAGTTGGCAGTTAAGTGATCCAATTTTTTAAAAAAAAAATTGTACTTAAATGTACATTTCATAACTTTTGGTACTTAAGTGTCCCTCCGTGCCAAGTTTTGACACTTGAGCTGTTCTTATGCTAAAAAGAATAGAGCAAAAAGGAGAATGGTATAGTTTTTGTATATTCATTAATAAAGAGTACATGAATTACATGATAATTATCTAAAGAAATGGAAAATTGTCATACCAACTACAATAAATCAAGATCAATCAAAGATATGACAAATCAAGGAAAATAATGCACAATCTTTAAGAGATACGCTGAATTAAGGGAGACATATAAAATTTTCTAAATATATTATAAGCATCCCCTCAAACTCGAGGTGACATAGAAGAAGTCAATTGGAGTTTGGAAAGAAAATCTTGAAAACACTCTAGCGGATGCATTCAGTAAATAGGGGTGATCAATTCTAGGGTAGTCCGCTTCCTACCCTGGAACCAAAATCCGGATTAGAAGGGCCTAGTAGCCGATCATCCTGGTCCTAGACCCACTAGAGAACCAGCCCAACATATCTCCTTTTCTTTTCCTATTTCTTGCAAGACTGTAAGTGTTGTTGCATTGTCTAAACTACTACATGAATGATGTTAATAAAAATAAGCTCGTGATAAGCTATACATTATGACCATTTCCACAAACAAAGCTATAATGATAATCAAGAACCAAGTCTATAAGGTTGACACAAAGTTTGCCAATCATAACAATTACTACAAACTTTGCCACAAAGTTCACAAGCTTCACTTCAAATGCATCCACAATCTACGCTACTTATCACTTGTGAAAAAGAATTTGTCGCAAGTTTGCAAGAGCGAGCGAGCAAGCAAGCAAATTAAATCAAACAAGGATAAATTAACACACCTTAGATTTTTTTTAAAAAAATGAAGCAAAATGGCTTGAGAGCTCATGAGCCACAGAAATAAATTAACTTCCCAATGTTTGAATCTTGAACCAAGTCTACAAAGAGTCCACGAACCATCTCCAACTTAAAACCTCAACATTTATCCATAAAAGACTGCTCCAAGTTATAATTCCCTATAATCAAAACAACAATAAGTTTAAATGATCACTCAACATTAGTTTTAAATTTGAATTACTATAAATTGAACTCAAACAATTAATGAAATTATGGTTTTAGAAATTTGGAATAATAAGAATTAAAAAAAAGATTCAGTCAAGGTAAGGGGAGCACACACAGAACTAGGAATTGGACCAATATTTATCGGTTCCAAATTTTAAAAATTGGGAATTGCCTAAAACCAACCGGTGTTTTGCTCACACACATTAGCAAAGATATTTGATCAACAAATGAAATGGAGATGAGACGAACAGTATCATGAAACATGTCTGGTTGAGTGCGGTTCTTTTGCTCACCCCTATTTGAAAAGGCATCTGATCAACGAATGAAGTGGAGAAGAGACAAACAGTGTGATGAAACATGTGGTAGCGTATGAAATGTCCATCTATTTCAATACGCTTGGTGTACTCATGGAAAATATCATTCTGTGATATTTCGATAAAATTCTAATTGTTGTACTAATTGACTGTTTTGCCATTGTTTTTAAATTTTTATTGCATCCATAGTATTTCATATGTAATATTAGCAAAAGCTCGACATTGTGCTTCCGTGCTAAATTGAGCAACAACCATCTATTTCTTGCTACATCATGTGATAAGTGAGTTACTTAGCAAGAAGCAGTAGCTTGTGGTGGAGTGACAATCAAGCGGATCACCAGCCCAGTTGGTACCTAAATAAGCCACCAACTCTAAGGTAGAATAAGCAGAAAAGTGAAGATTATGAAATAAGGTACCATTGACATATTAAAGAATCGAACAACAATAGCAAAGTAAGTCGCATGCAGCGCGATCATGAATTGACCAACAAAGTGAAGAACATAGGCGATGGTAGGGTGAGTACCCATGAGATATACAAGATTACCAACTAGCTATCGATAGAACATAGAATTCAAAAGAGGAGTCTCTTCTTTGTTATCAAATTTGGCATTAGTCTCAATGGAAGTTTTAGCAATCTTATTATTAGTGAGTCTTTCAAGAAAAAGGGTTAGTGGCATATTTCGCTTGAAAAGAATAATAGCCGAAGGAATTTGAAGTAACCTCTAAGCCCAAAAACTAACTGAGTTGCCCAAGATCTTTTTCTTTTTTTTTGGTAAAGGTAAGTAATATAAAATCAGAACTAACTTTACAAGGGGGTGAGCCCCGGCACCAACACACACTCAGCGGGACGACAAGTCACTAGAGTGAGGATGCTAAGTACACCATGAAAGCCCAACGGCTACACATAATAGAATTTACAAAGACTAGAAAGGAGGGGTCCTCCTCTGTCACGTCTCCTCACAAAAAATTTGAGGGTCAAAACCCCAGCAACGCTGTAGTCTTCTATCACAGGGAGAAGCTACAACGGATTTAAAAGTCAAGGCTTTGTCCTTGACCGCTTTGATAAGTTGGAGCTTCATAGATGGCACACAAAGATTGGTAGCCTGAAAGATGATATCATTCCTGGACTTCCATATCACATAGCAAAGGGCGGCAAAGGAAAATCGGATCATATCAAAGTAGAAGCCATTACCATCAAAGGTAAGTATAGCCCAATGAAGGTTTTCAGACCAAGGTCGATTCCTCCAAGGAAGATTACATTTAGCAGTCCAAAATGTAGCAAGGGAATTTGTAACGTGACAGTCAAAAAATAAATGATCTATAGAGTCAGCACATAAGTTGCAAAAGGCACACTGCACAGGGGAGATTGAGTTGCCCAAGATCTTTTATTTCAAACTATTGATTAAGATGCTTTGTAATGCCGGTACAATCATCGCTAGTAATAATTATGTCATCCGGACTACATATAAGGTTTTATGAGATTATTATTCTAAAAACTTAAGTTGTTAAATAAAAACATAGTTTAATATTCAAATACTTTAACACTCTCCCTCACATGTAAGGCCATAATTTGGCCTAACACTTCGACGTGAAAATATATAATAGGGAGGCAAATAAGGGGCATTGAAAGATTCAAACCCAGGACTTTCCGCTCCAATACCAGGATAAGAATAAAGTGGAAAAGAGAATTGTCTAATTTTTGTATATTCAGTAATGAAGAATAAATAACCATATTATATGCTTTGCAGGATGATAATCTAAAGTAATGGAATGTGACAATATCATTCACAATCAATCAATGATATGTACAATTAAGGAAAATAATGCTGAATCCTAAAAGATATATGGAATCTATTGAGATATACAGAATTTGTAAGTGTATTTCTAACTGTATAAAATGTGTCGATTTAGAAAATTGATCTTATTACAACCATGACCAGATCTTTGTTGCATTGAGTTTTTGTAAATCCCACGACAAGGTCCGTGCTCACATCTTTCCTAAGCGCTTGCAGAATAGGTGGCGGCACGGACTGACAGATGTTTTGACCGCATTTTTTTTTTTCCTTCTGTCCTCCAATGAAGCAAATTTTGCATCGCTCAATATGCCGCATAATGGTTTGTCACAACCAAAAATGACCAGTTAGCACAACATAATGATTCAAAAACGTTTATTTGACGCAATGATTGCACACAAATTATTGCCTTGAACATAAAACCCTTGTAAACGCTTAATTTTTCGCAGGGATGTTGACTAGATCTTGACCAAAACTCAACCTTTGTTAAATTCATGATAGAAGAGTACAATTAGGTCCTGCTCCGCAAGAACTTTATGATGACACCCAATTTGCCCAAATTGGACATCTGTATTGCTGAATTTTGCAACTTTAAGTCGAAGTCGCCAATCTCAAAGGAATCGGTAAAATTATGATTTTCGCAAAAAAAGTGATGAAATCATAAATCTAGTCAGCAAACTTTTCAAAGCCTCAAGAACCACATTGATTAGAGTTTTCTCCACAGATCATGACTTCTCATCTTCACCCTTTGTTGGGCTCGAACCAAGGAATTCCACGTTCTTGACACTTCTTTAGAAATCAAAACATACTTCTGGAAAGTTCGAGTCTTGAGTTTTCCATAAATGCAAGAATTGAGTCAATTAGACATTCCATGATGGAGAAAGACACAATAAAAAATTGATCAAGCTATGTAATAATTAAAAAAAAGGGATATGCGTTCCTAAAACTTATCATGAAAGTGGAATTGAATTCTTAAACTTCCAAAATATGCAATCAAGTTCCAAAACTTGTCTAATTTGTACAATCGACTCCTTCTATTAACTCAACCCATTTATATTAACAAAAAATGTCAACCTGATCTTTTTTATATTTTCTCTCTCTTACATAGTGATGATGTGGCTAATTGATTGTTATTTTGAAGTAAATTCTAAATTTTTTAACCAAAATCTTAAGTAACCACTAGAGTTTGCCCTAGTAACCACACTTATTACATAAGAAGAGGGTGAAGGTTCGAATCCCCACCTTCTTAGGAGATTGAAGTGGGGACAATTGAGTTTTCAAAAGTAGACTTTGACTCTCATGCCTTGCAAGAAAGCATGACACAAATTTAAGCATTAAAGGAAAAATAAAGACCAACAAGAAAAAACACAAAACCTTAATTTAATAAAATAAAAAATATTTATAGAAAAACACCAAAAAAAGAGCAAGGGCAAGGGCGTGCCACCCTTGCCGCCAGAAAAGGTCAACAAGAATCGTTGTGGCCTCAGCTAAGGCTAGCGCCATTGCCAATGGCAAGCAACAGTGGTGGCCCTAGGCAATGGTCGCTAAAGGGGAGTGGCAGGGGCAAGGGCAGTGTCGCCCTTACCGTTAGCTTTTTTAGTGTTTTCTTAAATGCTTACTTTATTTTATTTAATTAATATTTTGGTTAAATAAATTAGAATTTAATCCACGTCATCGCCACGAAGAGAGACAAAATATTTTTAAAAATCATCTTTACATTTTTCCATTTGTAAATGGATGGAGTTAGCCGAAAAACTCGATTATACCAATTTAATAAGTTTTAGAACATGATTGCACTTTTTATAAATTTTAAAACTTAATTACACTTTAATGACACGCTTAGAACTTTTTCTTTTTTATATCCAAGATCCGGCCTGACTCAACCTTACGGGAGCGCACGGCCACCACGAGCCCGACAGGCCCAACGACAACCACCGACTATACCTGGAGGGGAGCTAGCCTAGGTACCCACCACCAGGGCCCCCACTTAAATAGCTAGTAACTGGGTGATTCGAACCCAAGATTTTGTGCGGGAGGTCCCAAACGCAAACCATAACAACTGCCTGCTAGCGGGTACAAGCTTAGAACTTCAATTGCATATATTCCGAAAAAGAAGAGTTATGCATTAGTGCCACGTGACGAGCATGGTGGAGCTAACTGCACTGGGCGACATGCGTCTGAGCATTGGTCGCATGACCCATGGGGCACAACTGCACAAGCCTCACGGCACTTCTAATTAATGGTGTCAACGGTTCAATTCGATTTTTCGAAATTCGACCCAATAAAGTGCGATTTCAACCCAAACCAAAATCCTGATTCTATTTGGTTTTTCAGTTTTCCTATTTTTACCTTACTTATTGGAATAAACTAAATAAGGGGTGAGAAAGAAGAAAAATTTTAAGTTTGGTATTCAATTTTTGTTGAGAATTTCAATTCGATTCAATTAATCAAACCGAACCAAAAAGAATAATTGTTATTTTTCGGTTCTTCAAATAAAAATAAAACTGAACAAAAAATGCACGAAATTTCAATTCGATTTCGATTCATTTTTGACACCCCTCCTTCTAATTACAGCCAGGCGTTACATTTAGCGCGACGCTAGCATTTGCCAGCAACCCGACTGGTTCAGTGCCACGTCGCGCCCAGGCCTGTTAGTGCTAACCGGTCGCTGGGCCATGCTAGGCCCAACGTTGGCCCAGTGGGTCTGTTCTTGACCCAGTACCATTTGCGCACTCGCCCATGGGCGCGCAAGAATGGGCCAGACCCTGTGCATTCCAGCGAAGTTTGAATCCCCTCTTCGGCCATTTTCTGGCCTTTCTCAAGCAAAATTCAGCCCTTTCCTAGCATGTGGGTGCCCTTGGCAAACATTTCCCACTTGCTTTCATTTTTTTTACCCTATATATAGAGCACTCATTTGCTGATTTCTCCCAAAGTAATCTCTCCTAAAGCTCTTTCTTTACTGAATTTCTTTGATTAAAACTCTTATTAACTTAGACTTGGTTCGTTTCATGAAAAATGGAGCGTTTTTAGAAAATATTTTCCAAAAAGCCATTTTCTAGGAAAATGTAATTATTTTTCGATGTTTGGCTAAAATTTGAAAATGAAGGGAAAAGTATTTTATACTATTCAGTAAGGAAAATATTTTCATTTATACACCTTTTTCAATAATTTTTTATATTTTTTAAGTCAATTTTTATTTTTTATTTTAAAAAATCGATTTTTAAATTATTTTTTATTTTTCCTTTTCATTTATTTTTCTTTTTCTTTTATTTCTTTTTATCTTATTCTTTGGCCAACTGCTGGCCACAGTGACAATTGGCGACCAGCCGAAGGCGAGCTCCAGCTCGCCCAACGCTACGAACTTGAGGCTCACCAAATTTTGGAGAGGCCCGAGCTCATCGCTTACCTGGCTTGCCAATTTGGCAAGCGGCAAGGTTAAGCCCTAACTCGCTGCTGATTGGGTGAGCCTTGAACCTTAGCTCGCCTGGCTCACCAATCTAGCTAATGGCGAGATCACTAAGCCTCGAGCTCTCCCACGGCTAGTGAGACAAGAGGAGATGAGTGAGGAAAATGTTTTTTTTGCTTTTGAAAAGTGGAAAACATTTTTTCCAATTTTAGAAAAAAAAATTATTTATGGAAAATGTTTTCCAATGTAGGTTCATTTTCTGTGAAACAAACGCTGGAAAATCTGGAAAACGTTTCTTGGAAGTTGTTTTCCGTGAAACAAACGGAGTCTTATGGTCTGTTTATTTTATGGACATCTTAATAAAAACGATCATTTGTATTGCTTACAAAAATGAATAGACAAAAATATTTTCATCATTTGCGGCTATGTTTAGATATAAATTGTTATCAACAACCATTTTTGAGAAAAATATTTTTCAAATTATTTATTTTTGGAAAACAAATAGATCTAGAAATTATTAAACAAAAATTTAGATAAACCCTTGTTGAATAGGCCGAACCCGTTATTCCATGTATTGAGGAAATTGGGTCGAAATGGTCTAAGAGATGTGACCTTGAAGGACGTTGGTCCGTGACCGAAGCCCCTCGCATGAGACTATTTAACAACGGATCTAGAAATTATTAAACCAAAATTTTTTCATTTGCTTAAATAAAATCGACTTTATGATTTTTTTATTTCGAAAATTTCGGGAGTTATGATTTGAAGTCATATATCTGTTGAGAATTTTTGTATCGTGTCATCGTTTCTGCATTTTTTTTAAAATTGTAGTTCTTGCAAGTCATGGCAATAGTACGGATGCCCCATAAGTCATGTGAACTGTTCGCACATTACTCTGTAATTCACATAATAATTGAATTCCAACATCGACACCGAATCACTTACATTAATGGGACATAACATGCAGAACATGTGATTGCATGTCGATGAAATTACGTGCTGATCAAATAATTGTGCATTGGTATTGAACATTGAATGTTATCGTCAAATTGAATGAGGTCATGAAGATGCAAGCTCATTGAGTCGCAAGACATTGTGATCGGGATTGGATTCACCCCCATTTGCTTGATTCATATTTGAGCGTAGTTTTCATATTTATGCCATGAGGTAAGACTGATTAATTGGACTAGAATCGTCCGTGTTAAGTTGCTTTGAAATGTACCATTGACATTGGATTCATGCCCGTCTAATGTGGATGGATTTGCCCGTTGTTTGATTGATTGTGTTAGATTGCATTTATGCATAGCATGTTCCGGAAAAGGACACTAATCACACACAACGCCATGGATAGTCTGCCCCTAAAGTCGATTTTCATCTTAGGATGGGCAACGGAAATTTCAGTTTTCAAATTGCAGAGGAAAACTTGAAATTTGAAAATCACGTGAAATCATAGAAAAAAAAACTTAATTAGAGAATGTGATATTGAAAGGGTTATGCAAGGGTACTAACCATTTTTCACGCCGAGGAATTTGATTTTCGTAGATCAACTGACCTTTCCAAGGTAAGTTGAACTTTTCCCCAGCACCTTGAATTTTTATGACCCCAACTAACCCTGAATTTCAACACCTCAAGCTCCTTTTATTATCGATTTGCTTGACTTTTTGGTTTTCTTTCAAGAAATCCACATCGTGTCCTGCGTAGACGCTTCAACCATTTTGTTGGTGAAACTATGCACCAACACCTTGAATTTTTATGACCCCAACTAACCCTGAATTTCAACACCTCAATGCTCCTTTTATTATTGATTTGCTTGACTTTTTGGTTTTCTTTCAAGAAATCAATATTGTGTCATGCGTAAGGCGCTACAACTGTTTTGTTGGTGAAACTATGCACTATTCAGGTGGAATTTTGATCCCCAAAGTCTGGATCTTCTTCATACAACTCTTTCATTGCTTCAAATCCGATTACCTTGACTTGCATAGTAGAGAGAAGGACTTGTCCATGACTCAAAAAGGCATTGGCCACTAGATTTCGAGTTACCAGATTTATGTTTGAGGAGAAAGGAAAAGCATTGCAAAAAATCACTCCGAGCTTCTCGCCGGCCATTAAACTTCCGTGGGGAAATCAAATACTTCAGTGACTCGTGGATCCATTTACATCCCTTCACCAGAAATACTACCCAGACAACAAGTGACAATTCTTGAGATTAGCAAAGAATTTTTGCTTGCCTTAATGGTTGGAGCGCTTATTCAGATGCATCGCGTGCTCTTCCTTAATCTTCACGCAGATTATGATCTCGTCAAATCATGCTACAGCAGAAACACCCAAAAAATGCTAGCTAGATAAAGGTACTTGCAATGTTTGAAAGGCAAGTCAAGGTAATCTGAATGCTGATTAACCCATATGACATGGCTGACACTAACATGAAGTATTTTATTATTGAAAAATTCTGGGAAAAATACTAAAAAAGTATTAAATCTATTACACTTGTATGAATTCAGTTATAAATCTTAGTATTAAATCCAAAACCTTTTAACGATTTATCAAAGTAGTCCATATTACTAATTTCAGCCAGAAATTGCTCACATGGACACTGGACGTCCAACGTGGAATGATCGGCATTAACACGGACAAATTTACAATTTTTAATAATTTTTTGAATTTCTATTATTTTCTTTCTTTGCTTTTTTGTTTTTTACAACTATGGGCCAGCAGACCAACAACCCTTGCCTTGACTAGGTAAAGGTGTCGTGGCCCTTGCCCAGACCTTGCTTGTGGCTAGCGATTTCACCAGCCCATAATTGAAAAAAAAAAAAAAAAGAAAGGAAAGAAAAGAAGAACAAACAAAAAAATAAAAAAGGTAGTAAAATATTCAAAAAAAATTTAAAAATTATCAGCGTCAATGTCAACTATGCAATATAGGATGGTCAACGTCTATGTCAGCGAGGTCAGGCCGAAATTTACTGAATGAACATATTGACAAATCGTCAAAAGGTTCATGACTCAATTGACACCATCGAAATATTTAGCACTTAATTGGCACAGGTACAATAAGTTTATAATTGTTATTATACTTTTCGCGGAAACTCTTCCACTAGACCTTTTGCAATTTTTTAAATAATTTTTTTACTTGTTTTCTTTCCTTTTCTTTTCTCTTTTGTTGTTTTTTCCCTCAAGTGGTCCATGACCTTGGCGTTGGCTTACAAAATTTGTCGACCACAAGGAAGGGCAACAATGCCCTTGCCCTGTGGCTAACGAGGGCCGCAACGCCCTCACGATGGCCATCAAGGGCTTTGGGCGTTGCAGCCCTCACCAACAACGGTTAAAAAAAAAAAAAAAATCAGAAAAATCAGAAAAATTATCTAATACTTATAAAAATTGTCTACGTCAACACCAATCGAGCTATATATAATGGCCAACATGCATGTCAGTGATTGTTGATCAAAATTGACCAAAATGAATTCATTGATAAATTATTAAAAGATTTAGAACAAATACCACCAAAAATTCCAAATTATACTTACTGTAACACAAATGCCCCTAACATTTTTTCTGTCACCAAAAATCCTAAACTTGTCTACTATGACACAAATATCCCCAACTTTTCTTATGTCACGAAAAAAACATGAATTTATACATGTGTGACAAATATACGGTTTGTCACACTAGTCTAGGTTCGGGATTTTTTATGATATGAAAAAAGTTTTGGATATTTGTGTCATGATGAATAAGTTGAAGACTTTTTAGGAATACAAAAAAATTTTGAAGTAGTTGTGTTACATTGGATATAGTTTGATGATTTTTGTGGTATCAAACCCAAAGGTTACATTGAAATTGAAAAACTTAAAAGGTTTTTAAGAATGAACCAGTATCTATATGCATAAAAAAAGTATCTATATAATTAATTTATAACTTTTTAATAATTATCCCCGAAAGTAAGACCAGCACTAAACGTCCACCAAGACTTTTTTTTCATAAGTTCTCTACCTTGGCATTAGAGTTCTTTATGCTTCATAAGGCACATGTGGTAAGCAAACTTGGTGTGGATGATTGCTCTAGGCACCCACTCCCAATATAGCTGTCTTAGGGCAAAGCATTAGCAAAATCATAAATCTATTGTATTATTATATTAATTTAGTCTTAAATCTTTTAATCTGGTATCAATTTAGTCTTTCCAAATAATTTTAGAAGAATATTGTTGACATACACACTAGGCAACCTCCGTAAGATAAGCCGAAACGTTACGTGGATATTTTTCTAATAATATTTTAATAATTTTAGGATTTTTATTTATATTTTTCTTTTCCTTTTCTCTCTCTTGTTTTTTTTTCACATCACTGGTACAGCCATGGCCAGCGAGAATCAGCATCACTTGAGTGAAGGTGGCGCCCGCCGCCACAAGTAAGGGTCAATCTCACCAAGGCAAGGGTGAGTGTCAGTGAGGGTAGGTGTCACTCGGGCAAGGGTCGGCCTCGCCTAATGTGGCAAGGCCGACAAACATTGTTCCGGCGTTCTGATTTCGTAGAATCGCTCCATGCACTCTTGTCCGATGACGCAGCAGTGGCGTCCAAATTCTGACACGACGGGTTGATCTTGACCCTAGCATTCTCAGCGACCGCCATGATCAAAGACACCTCTTTTATTCTTCATTCTTCTCAAAAAGCTCCTTCCTTTTCTCTTCTGCAGGGAACGCCTTATCGGGATCGAACGATACAAATAAGGAAGGAAATCCCGAAATGATAAGACACGGCAAAGTACGTTCGGTCGAAGAGTAAATTTCCGGCCTTATCTAATTCGCACCGACCCAAAAGCCCAAAGGAAAGACCCACCACCACCGCCATCGGGTCGTGTCTCCCCCAAAAATATAATGGCAACAAAAAGCACCAAAAATTGAGGCCGAATTCAATTGAGTCCAGTTCGACGTATTTCATTGCATAATATAAACACTCGATGTGGCCGAAGCATTTTGATATTTAATTTTATTTGACAAAAGGCAACTAGCTGAAATAATTATATCATAATAAATTTTGTCTTTTTGTGGTTGGAAAGGGAACAAATTTATGGTATTCGCCATCAATCTGAAGATAACATCTCGAGAAGCAAACGCTGTGCGGACCATCTTCAGCCTTGCTACGCCTGCAACTGGGGAAAGTTAGCCATGGATTTCATCTGATGAGGATTCATTTGATGCAGGTCTAAGCTCTGAAAGGTACTCTCGATTTGCCTATCTTGACTTCGAGCAGCTTGGAAGTGATGTTAACTGAATATGAATCGACCAGAATGCTTTCTTCAGGGATTGGCGTTGATGACATGTATGTTTGTTCGACAAAGTGGATGAATGCATGTAATGAAAGCTGATTATAAGTTAATCTTTTTATTTCTCTCTCTTTTTTAATAAATATTTCCTGAGTCAACCAGAATTTGCTGTTATGATCCGGAAGGTACTTTCACGCGTCATGTCACAAATAATTTGATGGGTAAATCAGGATGCATAAGAAAAGTGGTTTTTGTGACGGTTTTAAAAATTAATCAATACCCTGTTCATAGATTGGTTGTGATTTCCTTTGCTAAGAAAAAGGGTTTGGATGGGGCTGGATATCCACCTCATTCATCATTGGAATATTCTGTTTAAGGTGCCAATGAAGCACTAATTGCCTATGGAGGAGCCTGTCACCACAGTCCCATCAGATGCCAATGGAAAATCTTAGAACAGCAATACACATAAGTCCATGCTCGTCCTTCATAGACTAACCAAGATATCTTGAAACTAATGATAGATTGAAAAGTTGAACCTGTAGTTTGCAAATCAAGTCTTGGACCGCATGACTAACCACTTGATTGGTTGTGATGCAACAAGAAGTTGGTTGGTGATGCAACAAGAAGTATCCATCATTTTTTAAGGTTTTCTACCTTCAGTTCCATTTCATCTCGGTTCTAAAGCATGCTCGCCAGTCACATGATGCCATGATTAGATGATCCTTTTGTAGTTATACCTTCTGAAATCTGTAATGTTTTGCATTTGCTGGTGATCTAGTCTTTTAAGGGAAGTGTAACATTCATTAAAAGTATTCAGGTTCATGGTATTGCATATTAGCCTAATGAGAATTGGCAAGATTGTTTCTCTCAGTTACCTCTTCAGTTTAGCTTGTGTACGCCACAAAAAACCCTTTTGGGTATTCTAATGAACACAAGGAAACCCATCCTGTCCAGGCATTGCTGCATGCTATCATAGCAAAAGTGAAATGTTTAAATCTCATCCTCCCTCATATTGCTGCTTTGCCTGTCCTTATCATAGTGTTTTCACCCGATGGACTCTACGACGTGCAATGTTCACCAACCACTTGTTTTGAAACCAAACACAGAGTTGAAAATGAAAGAGGAAGAAAAAGAACAAGAAGAAATCGATCAAGATTTCGATCACAAGAACATATGCTCGGAATGGGAGGCCATACTGCCAACGTTGCCCAAGCAAAAAGGGTGGATAGGCAATCATCTTGTGCAATACCAAGGATTTTGGTTTAGCCCTTCTGGTCTAAAAGGAGCCATGCATGCAAGAGACCACTTCAAGTCTCTACCCAGAGACATTCTCTTATCCACTTCTCCGAAAGCTGGAACCACATGGTTCAAGGCTCTTCTCTTCACAATCATGAACAGAAGGAATTACCAGTTCTCTTCACACCCTCTACTCACCACCAATCCCCATGATTTAGTACTCTTCATAGAAGCCATGATTGATCAAACTCCTTCAGCAAGTCCCATTACAACTGGCATTTCACCTCCGAGGTTGCTTTCTACTCATATACCATATTCCTTGCTACCAAATTCCATCAAAACCTCCTGTTGCCGAATAGTGTATGTGTGCCGTGACCCAAAAGATGCACTCATTTCCCAATGGCAGTACATGAAAAAGCTAAGGCCAAAAGAAATGCCGCCTCTTCTGCTCGAAGAAGCGGTCAAATTGTTCTGTGATAGGGTCTCGCATTTTGGACCCTTTTGGGACCATGCCTTGGGCTATTACAGGGCCAGTCAAGAGTCACCCAAGAAGGTACTGGTATTGACTTATGAAGCCATGATGATGGATCCAACAGTCAATATCAAGAGATTGGCTGACTTCATTGGCCACCCTCTTGACCCAGAGGAAGAGAATGGAGGAGTGGTGGAGAGGATGGTGAGCTTGTGTAGCTTTGAGAATTTGAGCAGCTTGGAAGTGAACAAGAGCGGGGTACAGCAATTCACTGCTCAGTTCAAGGTGCCAAACAGCAATTTCTTTAGGAAAGGGCAGACTGGAGATTGGAAAAATCATCTCACTCCTGCAATGGTGGAGAGTCTAAATAAAATAAGCAAGGAGAGGTTCGGTGGTTCTGATTTGGAGTTTCTTTATAGCTGATAAAGCCTTTGAGGCAGTTAAAAAGAGTTTGCTTTGATTTTGATGTAGCATAGAACCAGAACTGAGATAGAGAGGAGTGAAAGCCATAGTCAAAATACGCCTCTAATGTCATCTACATGAAAGAACATTTCGTTAGGTGGGAATTCAAGTATTGCTCATGCAGGGTAAAAAAAAAAAATGTGCGTATGTATGGTTAAATTCTAAAAAAATTACCACCTCAAATATGAAATTATTGTAAATTTTATCTCTTTTACTTTTAACTTCCAATATCAACCTTATCGATTAATCAGGCAAGATAAATAGTTCTTTTCTTGATGATCATTTTATGAAACTTCATGAATCATCTTTGTCAATAACTTCTAACAAACACGGTCAATCAATGCACGTCTCTCTGAAAAGAAATGTATGCTTCATCCATATACCAATAGTATTTTCCCAAGTGCTGAAAATTGTACTTCATATCAAAAATTGTCATATAAACAGAGGTATTATATGTAATCGTCAACATTCAATTACAACCTCTCACTGGCAAAAGGATTATCTTGCATGTGATGAAAATTCTGATAGAATATACAGCTAAACGTTTATTTCAACTGTACATTTTGTTGCAATTTCTGAACTTGCACTGGTGTGACCTCATCACGAACTATCTAATTATCCTTGGCTTTCTAAGCCCGCCGTCAAATCCCAGAGCTCAACCTTGGACAGGCTGGTGGAAACTACCAAGCTGGAGTACGATAGGGGCCAAGGGAATTTCCAGGGGAGTGGTGAAATGTGTAGAGATCGGAAAAAACATCAACTGCGAATGCACTCTGCTGAGCCGAGACTAACACTGAGAGGCAAAAGATTACTGTCATTATGTGGGCAACAAAAGATTGACGATTGGAACTCTGAGTAAAGATGTCATGGACAATGATGCAAAATAGTTGGGTTTGACACAAAAGACGTTGTGTATCACTTCTACATTTGCCATCCTTGCTCTTCCAACCATTGCATAGACCTATATCACGAGTCATCAATTATTTTCCCAGGACATTGAACACCTCAGCATGCTCTTCTGCAGCAGTGCCCCGGTTGCAAGACACTTGAGAGGTTGTGGACATCACAGTGATACAGATCTGTGAAGACAGACCCATGCTAGCCCCCGCGAGCTAAGGCCGTAGTTACTACCAGGCTCTGCTCACTAATCGGTGCAAAGCAGCAATCTTTGCATGGCCTTTATCCTGTGTTGATTCCACTAGGAAGTTCCACAACTAGTGCGCGCAACTGTTAGCAGATGCTGATTCAAACCTGTTCGGCATTACATTCCTAGGGGCATCCTTTGGAAACAATGGAATGTTTTTAGCAATCATGTACAAGGAAGTGAGATCTTAGCAAGCATGTTCGAGGCAAATGTTGAGAGATGCTCGTGATTCAGTCTGCCAGACCCTCTTTTGTGTACTTCAAAGATTTACTGATACAAAGGCAATTCTGATCAGCACATCCAGGGCCCCGGCGCCCAGCTCAGCCACGGATCAAAATAGAACACTTCACCAACACCACAAAGAATGTAGGGATAATTACAGGAATAATCCTAAAACCATGCCGTTTCAATAATTGACTCTTGCTACTTTTTTTCTATGCATTTATCTCCTGAAACTTGCACACTTTATACCCGTCAGGATTTCTGTTAAGTAGCCTTTTCTTTGAGGAATGAAAATCTCACGTGGCTTCTTTTACATTTTTCTGTCATACATGATTATTAACCCGATAATGGAGCTTCCTGAGATGCAAAACGGCATTGTTTCACCAGTGCCACATTAGATTAAAGAATTTGAAATTAGAAACAAAAACAAAAACAAAAAAAAAAACTGAAAACTGAAAGAATAGTTGAAAACTAGAAAGAGAAAGTGATTGGAAGGGTGAGGCAACCCTTGCTTGGTGGTGGTGAGCGGTGGCTCACCCCTCTACGAACGAGGGAACTTACCCCTGATCTAGTGAGGGCAAGCAAGCCCTCGACTGCTCACTAACAAGGTACTTTGGCCCTCACTGACAAGGGGACCCTCACCCAAACCTACAACCACTCATTTCTTGTCCTGTCCATTTATTTGTTTAATTTTTCCTCTTTTTCTAATGCAATGTCCATTTTATGCCACATCAGTGCCACATTTTTGCAAAAGAAAGGAAAATTTGGTAAAACAAATGCCGCATAGTATTTTACTTAAAATTAGGGTAGCTATCGAAAGGGCTTAAAAGCATAACCTGAATAAATTTTAGAACTTGAATGCAAGAATAAAAAAAGAAATTTTAAGACTCAAGTGCTGAACTAGCACAAGTTTTAAGACTCGGTGTTAATTCCCCAAGAATTGTTCAGAAAGATAAGCTCTGCCTTCTGTGGATGTAGTGAAGTGTTTGCCTCACTACTTTTGTTTATAATACAAATCTAACATAATCGGGGAGACAACTGTACACCTTGAAGCTCGTTAATTTAGATCTACACTGAATTCACATTCCAAAAATAACGAAATGGAATTATGATAACTTTTACAGGAGGTAAAGTATAAGCTTTTCAAACAAATAGGCATCCGTATGGCTAAACAGTAGAGAATGCATCAAAACTTTAACAAGGAATTACTTTGGTAGATCAATTATGAACACATATACTCACTGGCAGTGCTCTCTGTCAACCAGCGGTGGTTCAGTCTTAATGATTGATCTCAGCTCTGCAGCTTCATCCTTGAATTTCTTTTTAAATTCAGCCAATTCTGCATTTCATTCAGCTTCAAAAGCAGTACGATTTCATTTTGAGGGAATCAAGGAGGTACCGCCCCTATACAAAATGGCCTTTCCTAGAAGCCGCCCGTATACAAATTTATGCGCAAAAAACTGTTTCTAAAAAGTTGATTATCCATGCCAAATTGGTCTCCCTCACACGATAGAGAAATTTTTTTGTTATTTATTCACTTTTCATTATCATCAGGTACATGAAAAGGCACATTTGGCCATCCAAGGTTCTTTCTGCAACATCCTTAGGCACTACTATGTACACTGTAGCAGTTGGCCTTGTTAGGTTAACCATAACCTACAGTTGCAGTTACCAGCACTGATAGTCATATTTCAATTATCAAAGAGTCAAAGACTCTGGGCAAATGGCATTGCATTCAGAAATAAGATAAAGCAATAATCGCGATATGCTAACAGATTTTCTCCTCCACCATGAGTTGCCCACCCGGACTCTCATGTATGTATTTTTACCAGTAAAGTACTCAGTAAACAGATTAGGTTTGAAAAGGGGGAAAACAACTCAAAACAATTTCTCCATGTGGTAACAGCTGAAAAGCTGGCTTCTTTCACTTGAAATTTTTGCAAGTAGGCAACAGAACCCCCATTTGCAGCAGATAACTAACCTTAATCAAAGTAGGCTTGTCTTTGAAAGCCTTTGCTTCCTTAATGACAGCAGGAATATCATAACCAGTGTTACCAGTTTTCACCTATATAACATGCCAATGTAGAACCTCAAACCATTTGTCAACACTCTGCAAATGCAATCTCCTTGTCACCATCAATAGAGATGTTGTCGTCATAATAGAAACAATCAGCTTTCGAAGTCCACACTGCATCAGCAAGCAACAAGCGTCATTGGCATTATCTTCTATTTGACAACCATCTCCAAGAATATCATATCTAGAGTGAAGCAACATAAAAACCATTTAATCACACTACAGTCTATACTTTCCAAACAAACAAAAGAATGTTATCAGGAATCGGAGCAGAGATTTAATGAGATTTAATGGAGATGCCATGCGAGAAATCTTCATTCAACAAACCTGAGCCTGATAGATCCAGCAACCTTCATAACTCAATTTTAACCAAACACCTGCACTGTGCTCAGAACATGTTGACCAATGAGACTTGGGAGAATTGCACGGATCAGCTAAAGTAATTTACAACAACAAAAAGCAACCATCTTCAAGTATGCAATGACATTAAGAATTGGGAAGAGCTTCCTATGTAAACTATTTTTACACATTAAAGTACATGCTTGTCAGCTTTTAGATGTAAGTGCACAGTGATTGGTTCAGTCATTTGTACTACTCAATGTGCTCATAAAGAATAATTACCATCTTCTATGAGGCCACAAATTTGAATTATGTCATGAGCAACTCTTTGGTCAACATGTGCCTTAGGCATGTGCTACCTCATTTGGAGAGTCTGCACAACTTCTGCCATGCCAGTAAGGCTGCGGTTGATGAGCTCATACACTTAGGGGTGGACTGAGTTACTATAGCTCAAACTGAACAGTTTGTGATGGGTATGAGTCCCTTGTGGTGACATCCAGTGGGTACTGGCCACCCCTTCCCACCCATTCACTTAACAGAAGATAAAGAAGAACAACCCTAGCTGAACTTTTATAACTTCACTGATACCAATTACATTAATCTCCTAAATGTTTTATATGCATTTATCAAGCAAAGTCTTCCATTGAGATGGTGGTGTTCATCTTCACATTAAGTTGCAACCAACAGCAACAGATCATTGATGAATAGGCAATTTAGTCTCTTCTCTATTGCAGAATATATAACTACAATATAAATGCAGAATTTCTTTTATGAAAAAGGAAATCTACACCCCAGTGTGATAAATATGGTAGAATTGAAATTCCTGAATGTTTCACACAGACAGATAATTGCTATGGCATATGACAATCCGATCGAGACATAGATCCTATTGTGCACTTTCATCTCAACCCTAGGCTTTATATAATATTGTAAACCTTTAGGAGCAACGGCACGAAAAGTCAGCTTTTTCTGTTTTTCTGTCTTACCAACCATAAATTCCAGCAAGTAGCAAAATTAGATAGTGTGAGCATGAGCAAAGTGATATAGGAGGATCAGACTATTGAGCAAATAAACATGACTAAGTTTAATAAGAACATGGTTGAAGAAATCCTACCTTAAGAGCATGCCAGTAAATTGACTGCTTTTGAACTACAAGATCTTAATCAATGTTTTCACAGAACAAAAGCATTGGCTTAGCAAAGTCAAAGCATAGTTATTAACCCCAGATCCCAGCTTTTGCAGGTTTTCATCCGACCTGATTGCAGGTTCCTAGTCAAACGAGGAGGGAATGGCTGTAAAACAAGAAGGATGGTTAGAATGTGTCAAATCAAAAGCCAACATAATTACACTCAAAAGAAAAACTGAGAAAACAAAAAGTATAACTTGCTCCAAAGCTTCTTTTGTTTCACATAGGTTCTCCTCAAGAGACATTTTTTCAACAAAAATAGAGGCCTGCATTTTTTTTTCATAATTCATCAAGACAGGTTTCGAATAAGCCAATACATTTCTCTAATTGAAGTTTCTATAATTGGAATCAATAGCTAACATCTACCAGCATGATCATCCACTATGAGGTTCTCAGTCATAATTTTACTTTGCAGCCACAATGGTTTGGTCTGGAATCATTGAATTCTCAAAGGGATAAGGCACCAGAGGTCCATGGACTACTGCAAAATGTTCAATCAAGTCCCTCAACTTTTTTTTTTTGCCAATTGGATCCCTAAACTCTATATTTCTACTCAAATTGGTCCTTTCATGAAATATACAGGCGGATATGCTGACATGGCCATCAAATGCAGACATGTGACATTACATGGCACCTTAAATAGCAATTAAAACATACAAAAGTGTTTTCAAAGTTTTGGAGAAATATAACAAAAAAATAAAAAATCATTCTGGCGAAGTGCATCTGTCTCCATCAATTAGCTTTGAACAGCATTCTGGAGAGTTTGCATTCATTTCTGCGTCAAATTGGTTCTGCCTTAAAAATTAATTCGTGAAAATTTTACTGGAGATCTTTTACTTTTGCCTGCAATTTCTTCGCTCACCTCTACACTTGTTCACCGAGCTTCTGGAGAGTCCACAGATTGTATTCTCTGGTCTTCTTCACAGGTTGCCACAGAAGCGCACCTCTCCAAGTCCCCAACCTTCACAACGTTCACCACCTCAAGGTCAAGCACTGCGGTGGAGCACTGCCGCACACTTCTATACTCTTCGACGACTTGAGCTATGACCCTTGCCTCAAATCTGGGTAAGGGTTTTCCCCTCACTGCAGATCTCAGCGAAGGCCGCAGCCATCACTACCAGAGTGATGAGGGCCACCAGGGGCAAGGTAGCAGCAACTCTGCCCGGCAACTAGCAAAGTTGGTGAGGACCACAACCTTGCCTGGCTTTTATTTTTTTTTTTTTTTTTTTTTGAACACAAAGGTAGCTGAGAGGACTGTGCCAACTTCACCTGAGCCCAGCGAGGGGCAAGGGATGCCAGCCCCCACCAGTGCATGGGCATCAGTGCTGCTTCCGCCTCAACTGTAGCTACCATTGTCCTCCGCTTTCTCCTTTGAATTTTCCTTTTCATTCCAGATTTCTATTTTTCTAAAGTCATGAAATCAATATTTTAGGTTTCAATTACCACGTAAGATGCCATATAACATAACATGCCAACATTTAATAGCCATATCAGCATCTCCATTTATACTTTTAACAGAAGGACCAACTTGAAGAAAAAAATAAGTATATAATTTTGGAACCCAATTGCACAAGGACCACAATTGAGGGACCTGATTGACCGTTTTGCAATTGTTCAGATGCTTTATTTCTATCTCAAAGTTCAAACACTTTCTTTAGTTAATAATTTTCTTTTTCCAAAACTTCACCCACTGCTGCAGATTGCTCAACATGAGTAAGCTCAATAGGTCAATTGAAGTGCATCACTTATTATTCCCTCAAAGATCAATTTTGACCAAGAGAGTTTTCTGATTCCCCCTGTATCACTAGCAACTGCAAGTCAAGTTGTGAAAGAATAGTGTCCCAACAGATTATCTACTGAATAAGCTGATATCTACCTGCAACTGACATACAAAAATCAAATTTCCAAAATAAGAAAAACCCTAGATCCGGATACCATGGTTCCTTAACTGATTTTTGTCTAGGACTGAAAAATCTTCAATTTTATAGGAATTTGAGTGCATTTCATAGGAAAAAGCATGGTATGGGTGCTCCCAACTTTTCCTCTCTTCATTGGAGATGCGTTATGCATATAATGTCCATTGAGAGGAAGGAAACTAATCAGTCCAAATCAAAGATTTCCTTAAAGTTATTGCTCCCATGCATGCCATCCATGCAAGCCCAGGAAAAGTTGTTTGGGTCGTCTGATTATATGAACAAATTTCAATATAATGGTATAGTTAGTGGACAGATAAGTTAAAAAACCTCGAGTTCTGAAAAGTTTCATGGTTCAGCTAGGGCACAAAAAAGAGTGGGAATTAGAGTATAAATTGAAACAGCAGCTGTATTAGTGAATATCTCTGGGTATAAAAAGTTGCATATAATCCACAGGCATTAAGTATTCAATTTCAAGTATGATGAAAGGAGAACATGAATATCGTTTAAACAAGCAGGACATGTAAGATCTCCCATGTCATAACAAGATTAGGGGATGATTTAAAGGAAAAAAGACTGAGTCACCAAAAGACACAGACAAATGATTCAAATGATGCACAAATAGGTTATACCTTGCTATGAATTTGAGAAATGTCTCATTAAAAGATGTAAGAGAAATTAAATTGGAAATAAAACAAAGTAGAGATTGTAAACTCACCAGCTTTGACATCTTTCATGTAATAATGCATTCGAAAAAGCTCCTTTTTTTTCTTTTTTCTTTTTTAATTTAAGTTATATACCCTTATCCCTTTGAAGTTCTGAGAGATCAACATAAAAGTTATCCCACATGCAAACAACAACAACCACAACGACAGCAACAACCATAACCAAAATCTGATCCCAACTTTCTAATGACAGCTTGAACTAACAGAAAAGATTTGGGATTCACACAAATAACATGAAATCTATAAAAGAACAATGGAGTGTGTACACTAAAATCTTGACAGAAAGAGTATCAAAATGCTTGATCCCCAATTGTTTATTAGTTATTGCCTGTCTTTCTATACTGTTCTTGTTATCTTACTAGTATGAGCTAGAGCTTTCTATTCCAAGGCAATTCTAAAAACACCCTCGAACTGATATCTAAGAGGAAACCATAAGCACAACCTGTCACGGCAAAAACAAATGGAACCTCCATTCCCAGGGAGCTAGTTTATTGCTGTAGCTTTTCAACCTGCAACATTCAACCATCAGCAACAAAGTTAATCGAGCAAATGATAGACAATGATCATTAAAAAGCATTACCACATCAAGGACAAACCTGGAGCTTAATGCAGCATACAATACCAAAGGGCACTCTAGACATAAGAAGGCAAAATTTATGGCCATGTTGGGTTGAAATTGAAACAACTGACCATGTGAAATATGTAAAAGCACCAATATTATCTTCATTGCCTAGATAACCATGCTGTCATGGATCTTGGCTTTCCATCACCCACGTGAGTAAACTTAGGACGACATGGACGTCTTCACCTCCATAATATTGTAACTGGTCTTCCCTAAAAGGGTATACATGATTATTTATCACGATCCAACTACATCCTATTGTCTTTCTGACACCCCCCTCTTTCATTGCCATCCTAACTCGAACAATGCCCTCCCATCTGCCCCTCATTTCATATTCCCTAGCTAGGACCAAATAAGGTAATGATGACTGACGCTCCACTTCTATCATTCTTCCTACAATTTCTTCCATGAGTTCCAAGTCTCCACGTGAACTACAGAGCCGAAGCATCAATTCCCACATCTCATAATTGGGCTCATAAGGCATCTTTTCTACAACTTCTACAATTTCTTGGAGTTTTCTACATTGGCTCAACAAGTTCAAGACGCAGGTATAATGTTCTTCCCCAGGAATTATTGCATACTCTTCCTCCATGCATGAAAATGTTGCCATTCCTTCAGCGAAAAATCCTCCATAGTTACAGGCTTGCAACACGGCATATAATGTTATTTTATCTGGTGGCAGACCCACTTGAAGCAATTTCGCAAATAAGCCTAGTGCCTCAATTACCTTTCCATTGCGAGTCAAACCCATAATCATGCTATTCCAAGAGATCAAATCCTTTGCAACCATATGAAGAAAGACCTTCATGGATGAGTTTACTAAACCAACTCTGTTGTACATATCTAGGAGAGAACTAGCAAGAACTACATCTGATTCCAAACCTGTCTTAATAACCAGGGAATGCAATTGATTTCCCTGCTCTGCCAGATGAAAAGAAACAGCACCCAGAACACTGCTCAAGGTAAACTCAGTTGGCTTGAGGCCTTTCCTCAGAACCAGAACAAAAAGATTTAGAGCAACTTCCCAATGGTCATGGCAAATGTAGCTTGAAATCATGGAATTACACAGAGCTATGTCCCATTCATCTACTTTGTCAAAGAAGTGAACCGAATCCTCCAATCTGTTGCACTGGGAGAATAGATCAATGATGGCACTTGCAACTATTGCATTAGAAAGAAACCCCATCTTTGTAGACAAACAGAAAAGTTGTTCACCCATCTCTAGTTGTTGCAAGTTGCAACAGATTGTGAAAATCAATGAAACTGTAAACTCATCTGGAGATTGTCCTACATGAAGCATTGTGGTGAACTGCTCCAGTGCACATTGACTTCTCCACGAGTTGTATAACCCTGAAATCAGCAAGTTCCAAGAAATGATGTCAACCTTTTCCATTGTCATAAATACTCTATGAGCGTAGTCAACAAGACCAAGCTTCCCATACATGTCAATCAAAGAATTTCCGAGCACCACATTGTATGCAGTCATGCCACTCCTGATCATTCTAGCATGGATTTGCCTGCCATGATTAGCACATTGTACAAACGATGCCACCACGGAGAATGTGTACTCACTCAGTGCAATTCCAGCAGTTTGCATTTCCCAAAACAGCTCCAATGCATAATAAACAAACCCATTAGATGCATACGTCGAAAGCATGGAATTCCAACTTACAACATCCCTTTGAGGCATTCTGTCAAACACTACGCATGCCCTTCTAATGTCGCTGTGTTTCAGCAACCCTTTCAAGCAAATATTCCAAGATATTACATTCTTGCGAGGTATATCATCAAACAGGTTCAAGACATCCTTCATCGTGCCAAAGCACGCATACAAATCCAGACATCGATTTCCCAGAAATGTGTGGCGAGCAAGTCCAACTTTTATCAACTGCGCATGGATGGCTTTGGTATAATGAAGAGACTTCAACGAGAGACATTGATTTATGAGGTCAGAGTAGGACAACAGCAAGGACCTTTGCAGCCTATCCACTGGCTTTAGCAATGGGGACATACAATACTCTGGCCACACTTTCAATGCGGAGGTTCGTCCCGTCTGTGAGCGAAAACCATAATTATCTCGTCTTCCCGGTATGCCCATTTACAACACCGGCTCCTATTCCACACCCATGACCTTCGTTGGAGCGGACAACGAATAAGAGATAAAAGTTCCGTCAAAGTATCCCACTTTGTTGGGTACCAAGCATGCAACCGGAAAGAAAGTATCATAAACCAAAAGTTGACGACGAGTGACCCATAAAGGAAGTTCTACAACCCGGGAATCCACAGAGACTTGGCGATACCCCTTAGTTGCAGAGACCGAAAAGCTCGACGATGGAAGAACTTCGCGCCGCAGAGCGCGACGGCGGAGATGCTCTGTATAGAATCTTCGAGCCCGAAGTACGGCGGAGAGAATTTAATCGACGCGACGATGAAGAAACGCTCGGAGAGAAGAAGATACAACACAGGGCAGAAGAGGAGAGAGAAGGACACGGAAGAACATAGGAGAGGCTAGGCGGGAGCTTGTCTGAGCTCCTCGTCGAAATTGTGTAATAAAAATACTCAAAAATGTTTTTAATTAAGAGTTGAAATTTATTGTTTATAAAAATTATCAAATGAGAAAATATGAATATATTCATATATGCAATTAATAAATCATACTTCACATTTTACAACATGCGTGATATTTGGTCGCCTTTTTTTTTGAATTACTAATTATTAAGTCATGAAACAAACATGCGTCATTGATGATCATGTTTTTTAATTAGTGATCATTTGACAAATTAATGTAGACGATTGTCTAGTATTAATAATCCAAATTTGAAATGCCATGAACAAGGGCTTAGCTCATCTCTCGACCATTCAACTAAACCTTTTTTTTTTGTCAAAAACCGAGTGAGCTTTAAGTGATGCTTAAAATCTCCAATGAAATTCGAGATGGCATTAAATTTGATTTGTGATTATTTTCTTGTTTTAAACCCGATCAATTCAATTCTTGATGTTGGAAACTCGTTACTTTAAAATTACAAAAATGGCTCAGCATTGGTAGCAAATGGATTTGTTAATGTGGTCAAGTTTAAACAGTCTATATCCAAGGCACAACATCATATAATTTTGGAATCAAGATTGGACAAACTAGGTATTGTTGTAAAGCTATCGATGGATTACATTTTCTGATAGGGTATTTGACAAAAGTCGAACTCGGGTCAACCCCAGTCAAACTATGGGCAAATTTTTTTTGTCAAACTTAAATACAATGAGGAGCATACAAAGAATTGGGGTTAGGCTTGCAAAAGGGAGCCATCAACCGTTTGATATGTCGTGTGCTATAGCAATTTTCAAATAAATTATAGCAATTTTCAAATAGATCGGAATCGAGGTGGATGTATGAAATGTAAAGTCAATGTATCTATATGTTGATATCTCCTAACATTATAAGGAGATCATAGAAAATGGATGTTCTTATTTTAGACCTAACCAATTTTATCTAACCAATTAGATGAATTACTCCTAAGAAAAAGGGTTAAATTCGAATGATGTTAGTTGATTATAATAGTCACTTTGGAAACAAAAAAAAAGAAAAAGTCAAATTCATTTGAGACTATTTTTCAATTCTTTCAATAAAATGCATTTGGATCTAGTATAAATTTTTGTCGATCAGAACATATATGGATAGAACTTATAGTGGGGTCTCGAAAAATAAGTAATTTCTGCTGCCTTCTTCTTTTTATACTTCCGTGCTATTTTGTAACCAATATTTCAGAAATTCAAATATGCATAAGATTCTTTTGCTCTCTTATGGAAAGTGAAATTAGAGGTAGGTGTCAAATTTGGAAGTCAATAGTTTTGTAAAGAGTAACTTCATGGTATTGTTCAACATGTAAGTAATTCAAATAACAAGTTAATTATATGGGTTTGATTTAAAGTATCTGTATAGTCATAAAATTAAGCTAGGAGTTTTCCAGAAATTCCTCTAGACCTTGCTGGACTCTTTCCCTGGGTATGAAGCCCACGAGCCCTTCCCTTGAACAGGTTCGTGAGCATTGCGATGGGCGAGGAAATCTTCGTCCCAGCGCACGGTCCAGGCCAAGCCCATCAAACGAAGTGACACAGGAAATTGGAGCCTGCTGTAAAGGAGCAAGATTGCAACGATTTAGGACAGCTGCAAGCACATTGGAAAAGAGAAAAACCTGAGCTCCACTTCATGAGCATTGACGTTAAATAAGCTACACTAATGGTTTAATTTGATTTAGGTTAGTCACAGCTACAAGCACATAGGAAAAGAGAAAAACCTGAGCTCCACTTCATGAGCATTGACGTTAAATAAGCTACACTAATGGTTTAGCAATTTTGTCAAAAAAAAATATTTGAAATTAACCCCCAAACTCTTCTTCACGCCACCCCAAAAACCCGCCATGCCTCTCACAATTCACGCCAAGTCGGACTCGGAGGTGACGAGCCTCGATGCCGCCTCGTCGCCGCCGCGGTCCTCGTGCCGGCTGTTCTTCTACATCTAGAGCCCCTCCAACCACGACGCCGAGAAGATGTCTTACGGCTCCAACCCCGCGGACTCCCCGGCCCACCCCTACTACCACTGCTCCCCCATCCACCACTCCTATGAGTCCTCCACCTCCCGCTTCTCCGCCTCCCTCAAGAACACCAACCCCCGCCACATCTACGGTGGCACGTGGCGGATGCTCCACCGCGGGCAGGAGACTGATAAGGAGGATGAGGAGATGAACGAGGAGGAGGGCCGTGGCTCCTCCTCTGCATGGCACAACGCAAGGCTCTACGTCTGCTTCGTCCTGCTGTTCGTCTTGCTCTTCACAGTGTTCTCGCTTATTCCATGGGGCGCCAGCAAGAGCTACCCGCCAAAGATCACCGTCAAGGTAAAATACACAAAATACATGTTCTTTAGTTGTGTGTAGAGCTTTCGCGGCGGGGGGGGGGAGAGGCTGAGTGAGTTAGGGTGGGTGACTCGGCGGTCGACTCGGCTCCGCCGGCTCGACATTGATGGGGAGGAGGAAGAGGAAGGAAGAGAAATATTCTTTCCATTTTGAAAGGTTTCTTGTCCCCTCTTGTTAATTTCTATCAATATATTTTTTTTGACAAAATAAAAATATTAAGATATTCAAGAGGAGCAACTCAAAAATTATTTTCACCTGAAATTTTTAAAAATATTAAGATATTCAAGAGGAGCAACTCAAAAAATTATTTTCACCTCTTTCAATTTAAGAATTTTCTTAATTTTATGCATAAATATTTTCATTGACTAGAAAATGTTTTTGGTTGACTAATTATTTTTGGTGAACTAAATGGGTGAAAGTCTAGAAAAACTAATTTCTAGAAAATAGTTTCACTTAAACAAACACACCCTATGATAACTTTTAATATGTTTAGGAAGTTTTGAGAAAAACATAATTGACACATCATACGGTAAGTTTGACTCTTTAATACACGAGTGCTAGTATTTTTGAATTATTTTCTCCACATAGTGGCATTGACTTAAAACATAAACCCCACTATGTTTAATCACTTTGATACTTAAAATTGTATCCGCTTCGCTCAAATCTTTCATTTTAAACTAGGAAGATATTTACTTTTTAGGTTCATTTATGACAATGTACCAACAATCAATATATCACCTACATATAAGTAGATTATAAGTCCATACTCATTGGTAAACTTTGAATAAATGCACTTATCAACATTGTTATGCTTAAACCTATGTGATAATACCATCAATTTCTTATGCTATTCTTTCCATACTTACTTCAAACCTTCTTGCTTTTTTTTTGTCTATGATCATGTTGCCATTCTCAAACTTCTTTCATTTAATTAGCCTCACAACCACAAGAACTTTCCTTAATTAGAATGTATTTTATCAAATTATCCACAATGAGGTTCTCGATCGTATGTGGAAGTTTCTTTCAATAATTATTGTAAGTTGAACGCAATTTTGAATAATTGCACTAACTTGAAAAGATTCAGAAACTTCAATCATAAAGTCTTTGAGTTTGACAACATATATTTAAAGTTTCTCCACTTGCCTAGAGACAAATTTTCCATTATTCATGATAAATTCAAAGTATTTCAAATTACTAGATCTATCCCTCCCTTATTTGTTAGTATTGCCTCAAAGGTATTCCTATCTTTGGGATTTATGTAAGATCAAAATATTTTATATAGACTATCTGACAAAGTATTAAGAATTCTTCCTTGGCACTTCCTGCCATCATCAATTGTTTCTTTCCAAAATAATGCATTTTTGTATGATGTCGCCTTACTAAACTTTCTTAGAGCTTCATCCAAGAAGTGGGTAATTCATTCACTACATTTTTGCCTATCTCCTTCTACCAGTAAGTTAACAAATTAGAACCAATTTTTTTCGTTTTCTTCACTCTTAGTTTCTCCTTGGCTCACTTGGAGAATCAAACAAATTTTTTTTTTACTTGATAAAAGATTGATTGCATCACTTGTTGTTTGTGAATATGCTAAGATATCACTTGGAGAATCAAACAATTTTTTTTTTACTTGATGAAAGATTGATTGCATCACTTGTTGTTTGTGAATATGCTAAGATATCACTTGGAGAATCAAACAAAATTTTTTTTACTTGATGAAAGATTGATTGCATCACTTGTTGTTTGTGAATATGCTAAGATATCACTTGAATCTATAAGAAATTTTAGTTCAAGAAATTCAACATATCTTAATTCCACAATAGTGTTGATTCAATGTCTAATAGTTGATAAGTTTTAGAATTTTTAGCATTATCCAAGAAACACACTTTTTAATGTCCTTGGTCCTAATTGAGTTCACTTAGGATATGAATTCTATAATACACAAGGCATCCCCATAATTTAAAGTACTAGATATTCAACACTCTCCTTTTTGTAATTCTTATGAAGATATCTTAAAATTTTGTTGAAGGAATTTGTTGTAAATATGATATATAGTAAGAAGTACTTCTCCCCACAAATTTATTGGCAATTTTTTTTTTTTTTATAGATCATGGATTTAACCATATCTAATTTGATTATTTCTTTCTACCAATCCATTTTGTTGTGTTAGATAAGGTGCACTTGCTTAGAAGTATTGTCCTTCCTTATCACTTCTCATATTTTAGATTTTTGCACCTCTTTGTTTCTTAAGTACAACCTTATAAATCTTGAACACATCAAAAGCATGAAATTTGATTTCATAAGGTAAATATGAGTATATCTAAAGTAATCATAAATAATGAAAGAATATAATGATTTCCACCTCTAGATATTTCTACCTTTGAGAATGATTTCTTATTCATCTTTATTTGTAAATATATTTCACAATTTTTCTTATCCAAATTATTACATGACATCATATCACTTTTATTCGCAAATTTCAAAGTACTATGACTAACATGAGATAATCTCTTATGCCACAAAGAAGATAACTCAAGTATATAAATAAAAACAAAAGTCTCAATCTGCCAATATTTAGAACACTTGATGCAGGCACGGTCTCTATCTCTATGAAAAGCTAAAACCTTAATATTATTAGGTAAAACTTGATTGCTAACGAAGACAGAGCAGTTGTTTATAGTTCTTTATGATTTGATGCGTGGTCATTATCACTATCCTTAAGGTATTATTTATTCCCACTATTATTGTTACCAGGTTAAAAAAACTAATATACCTCTAGGATATACACCAAAACCACATAAATACGAGTTAAGTAATTACTTAATTTCTCTCTTAGAATTTCACCTTAAATGTGTTGTTAAACTTGCGGGTGAAAAGAGTTGAAGAGAGAATGTTGTGAAGAAATGAAAATTGTTATTATTATGAACAGTTATGATGAATAATGTATGATTTAGTCCTATTTACAAATGACTAAATTAATGCATCTATTGGGAATAGGTACCTTATTCCCACCATCACCAATTTTCATGATCAATCATTACCACTTCTCAGGATCAATAATCACTTCTCTTCATGTCAACAATCACTTTTATTTATATTCAACAATCACTTCTTTTCATGTCTAACAATCACTTGATAACAAATTATTTCAATAATCCCATATCCTAACATAGACAGAGAAGAGAAAAGTGCACTCATGCCAAGGTCTCTCACTTAGACTATGACAGATGCAATCATGCTGGAGCAATTTTGCCAACGTTCTCGATAGTGTGTTAACTTTGGAAGGATCGAGAGCATTACGCATTTTTGACTCTTCAACGTGCACCAATATATTTCAAATGCCACGGTTAATTTGATGCGGTGACTTTCAAACTGACTCGGCAAAATCGTCATGATTGATGTCACATGATGAGCAAAGGCTTTGGATGAAAATACTAAGCAAAAATAATACATCTTGCATCTTTTCTGGAGGCCACGCTAAAGGATAGGCCAAAATTACCAATTTTTTTTAAACTTTTCATAGGTTAATTTAGTTATAAATCATTCCATTTGATTAATTTAGTTCTAAACATTTTTATGATTTGTCAAAATAATCATTCTGGTTAATTTTGACTAATAATCGATGACATGGACACCAACTATTCTACATGGCACATCAACAGCAAGCACTATTTTTTGCATTTTTATATTTTTCTAAATTTTTTGAACTCTTTGAATTCTTCTTTTATTTCTTGTTTTTTTCCTTTTTTGTTGGATAGTTGATGGGCCTTGACAATAACCAACGATTAGCCATGGGCAAGGGCTAAACTCGCTAGCCTTGAGCAAGACTCGCCCTCACTTGAGGCCAGTTGTCGGTCATAGCAACCAAAGGAAGAAGAAGGAAAAAAAGAAAGAAAAAAAAAGGAAAAAAGGAAAAATTCAAGAATATACAAAAAAAAATTGTCCTGACATCATTGGCTGCATCATGTAGGACCAACGTCTAAGTCAATGTCTAAAATTGAGTAGAAAAACTAGATTGACAAATTATCTAAAGGTTAAGATTAAACTAGCATAATTAAAAAGTTTAAAATTGAATTGGCCACCATCTAATAAATTTAACACTTTTTGTATAATTTTCTCGAAAGCTAGTGATTCAAGCTAGTGTAGAACAATCTTAGCAAGCAAAGTACTTTCATAGAGCAATCCTTAATTCTTTCATCAGGTGTTGATTCATTGACACCTAATAAATAAGGCTATCACAAAATCAACGAATTGATTTGAATGAAATCCCTCAGCATATCAGAACAGATTGTGGAATCTATGTCTTCATGAAAGGCTGAAAGTTTTCTTTTCGATTTGGACATTCTTCCGCGAATTCAAGATACTTGTTCAGACAATGAAAGGCATGGTTAAAACATGTTCCAGAGCATGCACCAAAGCGGAACGCTGATATGACATATAGCCAGTCAATTAGCTCTACGAGACAACGGCCTATAGTCCATTTTAAAAGTGATTACTTATCTACCACATCTAAATTAAGCGCTTAACAAATCATATACTATGTTGGGAGTTATGTTATAAAATCCTTCCTCCTTCAAAATCTAGTTTTCCCCAAGGCAGAGAAACGTGACAATGATGAAATGGATAAGAGGGCGGTGCTCTATAAAAGACGAACGAACGGGAAAGTTGGCCCATCACTTCCCATCATGACTCCCTTTCATCCAAATATAAAATAAGGCTGTTAAAAGTAGAAGCCACCGCCCCAATCCATGCCCCGTTACATCTTTCTTATCCATTTCAATCATGTATGAGCCCCGCATCATGTCATAAGATTTGTTTCGATTCTCAGTGGAAATGATTCATTTCTTAACCAGGGGCAAAATTTATTGGAGGAACTCCATTGTTGAATGCAATCTGATGGTGGCTTAGAGACGCAAATCCTATAAATAGTCATTGATTTCTCCTATCAACTTGGCCATGTAACATGATTGTCACCCTTGACTTTCCTCTTCTCATTTTCTCTGACATATTGATCACTTTCTTTTGGTACTTTTCATCCATTTAGAGATGTGTGCCAACCGTGCCATCCCTCAAGTTTTCCAATCATTTCGAATGCCATGAACTTGATATGTCATGCGTTGCGTTAAGAAAGTCCCGCCCTAGCATTTCGCAAGTGCTCTCCACAGAAAAACTTCTGACGGTATGGCCTTCGTAAAAGCATTTTCATAAGTTATCTAAGTACTTGCACTACCAACCTTAAAATTGCAGTGATGAGTACCTCTGTCATTCTGCCTAATTTTCCCTCTTGGTTTAGTAGTTCCAATGATCTATCATGATAGAAATTGGGAAATTATCCAATCATTCATAAACATATTATATGGATGTCAATTTAGTCTTAAACTTTTTAATTTTATTAATTTAATCATAAACATTTGTGTAAAATTTTAATAAAATCATTCCGGTTAATTTTCACCTAAAAACACTAATGTAGCGGTCCAGTTATCACCGGCTATCCAATGTGGCACACCTCAATAATAGTGATTTCAAGGAAAATTGGTTGGGATGACTATATTAAAATTTCAAGTAAAGATTTATGACAAAATTAAGAAGTTAAAAACTGGATTAGCATCCGTACAACATTTTCAAGGCTGTTCTTCATATAAACAATAACCAAGTCTTTTGTTTTTATGGTTGTTGTTAGAATATCCAACCCTAAAAGGGCTGCACTTTGGATATGAATTACTTTAACAATTGCACTGTTCCCTCTCAATTTCGTCCACTTAGCAAAAGTATAAATCGAGGAAGAGTTTAGCCCTATAAGGGCTGCACTTTGGTTCAGATCCCCCTCTCTACTGGTCTACTCATAGGTCTTTCATTATCGAGTTATATTACTCGGATATTAAGCGACACAAAGTTTTGGCTTCATAAGATGAAATCATGCGGACACCGTCAGTGGACAAATATTATATTCGTAGATATGCTCGCAAGATGTCGTGGATTGTGTTGTCGAATCCCATTATGGAATAAGATATGATTTCCTTTCACCGTATGCATATTTGTCGCTTGTATAGTAATCGAGAATATGACAATAGAAAGATGGGCGATTCTATGATTCCCAAGAGTTGCCATATTTAGAAGGGCTCCTCCTCCTCCTCATCATCATCATTCACACGCAACAAGCTTGTGTGGTGCCTCGAGGTTGACGAATTTGAATATATTATTTTGGCCGGCCTATGATATGGTCCCCAAAGAATCTGTCCCAATTCAAAGAATACGTGCATGCCCTAGGGATTTGATTCCCCAATCCACCGAATTGACTGGCCCAGGGTCACGGTTGTCTAAAGGACAACTGCCTATCACGAGATTATAAATTTTCTTATTTTGTGAATGACCCTCTATATAATTCTTATTATGTTACCTAACTGTCACGAGATTATGAATTTCGCTTACTTTGTGAATGAACTTCTATATAACTCTTGTTATGTTACCTACCTACAACATAACATGTGTAGAGACAATTCTCAGCTTCTAGCATGTCGGTGGAATAGTGATGATGGACTCACCTCCACCAACCTTGATTTTCAACTACAGTTCTCGAGTAGCGGAGTGCCATAGCTATGAGTCCTAGGACACAAACCGAACACTTTGTAGTGGCTGTGACACCCTTTATAACATTGCCCAGAGGGTGTCGCTAGTATTGGTCGTCCCTTTCTACCATTTTCAACTAGAAATAATGACTAAGTTAACTTTCAAGGGAGGATAATAATGTAAGAAATAACCTAGAAGAAAAGGAACAAATTATGTAAAGATTTTGTAATACCCAAAATTTTCAACTTGGGAGAGTACCTTCACTAGAGTCATAAAGCATGGGACAGGCGAACAAAATTCGATTGAATAACCTCAACAAGCATGTTGATAATAATTTCCGTCTCAATACTCTGTGGTGACAAGAAATGGGATTTTATCAATGACATGATATTTCATGGTTAAAGCCCCAAACTTCCTATAGTGATGAAATAGCCTGCATTTGTTGGCATGAGATATCGAACCTATACCGTACTTCTGATCCTTAATTGAAATCCGCCTCTTAACCAATTACTGGGAACTTTCTTCATTGATAGATCTATTATTCAAAATATGTGGTGGATACAGAAACCGAATTAGTATTATATATGTAATCCTCAAATGCATGTCCATCCTTAAACCACCTATAAGAAATTAGATGGGATTGGATTGATTACAAATATAACTATTTGCTAGAATCTCACCTCACCTTCAATCTTTTTAGACTTTCATATTTATGTGAGAACTGGATGGAAAAATAGCAAATTGCAAAAGATAAATTGTCTCATCTGTTAAAATACAGGGCTTGCGATAAATTGCTTGTGTATATGCTCCAAAACATTATATTCGCGTGCACAAGAAAGAATCTCGATTTTAATTTCCTTGGAATCTCAGAGACAAATTTATGTTATTTGTATCCGTTCAACATAATATAGGGTGGGTAATTCGTGTTTGAGTGGCATGTTGGTGTCAACTATTTGGGTTATTTCGTGCTGTACCAAAAATTTGCCATTTAATTACATATTTTTTTCCATAAAAAAGTAAAAACATTTCAATTCATGTTATTTTCAAATTAAGTCATGCCATATCATATCCAATCGGACAACTTTTCGTGTTGGGTTTGATTTGTGTAAAGAATTTCCACCTTTCGTATAATCACACATCAATCACTTAAAGTTTGAACGATTGGTTGGGGGTGTTAGGGGATTTCTAGTTTAAGGGCTGAAAGTCACATATTCAAATCCCACATATTATGTGCAAATTGTTTCAAATCAAAATCACCTTCATAGGCGAGAAGCTTGAACTTACTTTGATCGTAACCCTTTTATAAGGCTTGCAAGGCATTCAATTGGCTTCTAGGTAGCGGATAGGCCTGCTTATTGGGAAAGCTTGCCATGAGCCTAAAACCTCCTAAGGTCATACCCAGGCCTGAACTTAAAAACTTGAGCAACTGTTAAGGCCTATCCATCGAGCCACCTTTCCTTTTCTTTTTCAAAAAATAAAAAAATTATCAGTTAAAAAAAGGTAGAAATGGAAAATAAATGTAAAATAATTTTAGAGATTTTTTTTTGTTTTTTTTGTATTGCTTTATATATGAGTTTTACTCTATTTTTCTACTATATTAGAAATTCGGGCTAATTTTATCTTATTAGAGTTTATAAATGTTAAAAGTCAAAGTAAAATTATCAATAAAGCATATTTTACAATCTCTTTTAATAAATATATGGGCAAGCCAGGCACAGCTCAGCCTCAAGGCCTCTGCATAAATACGAAGTTTGGTGGTGCCTTGTATACATTAATATCATTTATCTAAAAGTATAAATTTTTGAACTGAATATTCGCAAGGTTAAAATGAAATTAGTGTTTTTTTTTTTCCTTCTCTTTTATGACCGACTGACTTCTAAATCAAACCATTTATCCAACGCAATGGCATCGAGACGGATCACATCCAGATACTCCAGCTCATAGAGTAGGATTGAGATCTCTAGGAATTTGGTCCAGTTTGAAGCACCCCGCAATAGATCGCAGCAACCTCGATGCTGGCGATGATTTGCTGGCGACATGGAGCGGGCGAAGTGGGAGGCAGCAGGCTGACAATGTGTTGGAGGTGGGCACCCGCAAGGTGGATGCGACAGGGTGGGTCGTGGGTGAGTTTTGGTGTGTTCTTAATTAGGTGGAAGTTACTCGGTGTAAAACTTTTGGAGGAAAGGACCTGCCTGTCGGGTTTCCTTAACCGAAAGTTTAGGGGATAAAGACATACTCCTATTGTCTTGTCTACTAATCAGAGGTTTGATTAGACGAATTCTCCTTCAACCGACGATGGAAGAGAGTATAATGCATCTCATTGTGTTGATGCTCCCTTCTTCGTAGGGGTGATTTTACAAACTAAATTTAAAGGATTCATGTTCCAAAGAATAGGATAGAGATTTGGAAATAAATATGCGACCTTACAAAACTGTAAAGACTAAGAATTTGCGCTGTGTTTTGGTTGTTTGGAGTTTTGTTGTCTCATAAAATAAGGTCAGATTGAACAAGTATGAGATTTCCAATATATTACACAGTGTTTGGTGAAAGGTCGGGCATAATATGGATGTGGTAATATGGTGTTTGCAACGCGAGAACAATGCTTGTTGGTTGGGCCATGTGCCACACAACCTCCTTGAGGGGCGGCCAACACAAGGTCACGAGCAAGAGCAAATGCGAGCACCTTGCCAGGCATTGACAACCTCTTGCTAACAAATCCCATTTCAACCTATGCCGGATAGAATGCCAACCGTTCAGATTTCTGAGCCCTCGCGAACATCCAAGCTGCAAAATCTTTAGCAACCATCGGTCCCTACGATCTCCAGCAATTGCATTCCCTACTTCATCTCATTGCCAACCTTCAATCTTCTGCAACCACCAGTCCAGTTGCCACCCTATCCCCATACACCAAGGTCAAGGCCCAACCTAAGGTTGGCAACCTTGGATCTGAGATATCGAGCCTCAAATCATCTCAGATTCAAGGTCTCAGAATGTGGATCTAGCGATGGTTATAGAATATGAAGCTTGCGTAATAACGGAACTTGTTAAGATATGGGGAGAGCTCACACTAGTCTAAAATGTCAAATGACCATGGCTCACATTTTTCTTTTTCTTTTTAATTTTTTAGAAAAAAAGATCTCCCTTATAGGAGATATCCTACTTGTATATATATCCTACCCTCTAAGTGAATTTTCTTTTATCTGAAGGTTATATCCTGACATATCTATATTTTGTATTATCTCGAACACCATAGAGGATGTAAGTTAGTTGCTTCCAGAATTATCTGGCTCACTAAATGTAGCCTTAGTTGCATCAAGAATAATCATTCTTAGGGTAAGTGCTCATAAAATATATGAATACCGTGATTAGAAAATGACTAATGTGGTGATGGGCTATGTTGGTTGTGACTTATTTCCATGTAGTTTGCAACTCCATCAATCACAATGTCAAATCCCCCGTTTCTTCATGATATCAAGAAATCCTGATTTTTTTTTTGTGGTGCAGATATTATGCGTGCAAAGCATAGGGATCATTTTGGTTTTACTCTAACTTGCCGTCAATGGTACAGTGATTACGGGCTCACTTAGAATGAGTAGTAGTTATATTGAAACAAAGCATTCTAATTGGGGGCATGAAACTCTTTTGAAAATGAGAAGAGGGGCGTCTACATTTGATTATCCCTTTCCACCCCTTTTACATATAAAAAGACCACAAAGGGAAATGCCTTATTCTTTTGGGGAAATCAAAAAGGAAAAGGCCTATTGGTGCATATTATTCGAACCCATAAAGGGTTGACAAATGCAAATGGTGTGGTTGGCAGGGAATGGTCTTGGCCAATTTGTGGGGGCCATATGACACATTATCTGTCAAGATTCTATTCCATGCAAAGCCATTCAAATATCCACCCACCCTCTTAAACATCTAACAATGGCAAAAAAAATAAAGCGTAGGCCCCTGAAATCTTGCAATTCGGCTCCACTCTGCCACGCCCATTTGAGCGAGACAGTGAATGACACGATTTCTGCAAAAATGCCTTTTTCTTAAAAAAAAAATAAACTAAGTTATATTCAAAAGTGGACGAATGTTTTCGGTGCTTTTGTTGGTTTTTTGCCGAGTGTGGCCTTTGGCTGTCACTAAAGCCACTTGCTTTTTTTGGAATTTCCTTGGCTAAAATATGAGCGGTCATAATTCTCAGTCACTACTACACAATCCGATGAATATAAATACCACACCCATCTTCAAGTTCTACACACGCACACACACAGAAACATAGAGAGTAGTTGCTGTATGGGATGAGAGGCCTCGCATGAAGAGATAGAGAGGTCATTGCAGCCAAGGATGACTTGCCGGCATTGTTGAAAGATAAGGCTCCTTTTTTCAATGCGTTCATTTTGAACTCCTCCGGCTCCGGCAAGTTGTTCTTGGCTACATAGGGCTCTTTTCTCTATCATGCGAGGCTGACTTGTTGATGACAAATCTAGTAACGAGAGAGCTCGAACGCCGTTTGTTCAAAGAGAGTATATTTTCAGCGACATCACCGTTTACCGTTTTATTGTTGCGAAGTTGATGTGCCTTGCATGAAGAGGTAGAGAGTTTAATGCAGCCAAGGATGACTTGCCGGAATTGCTTAACCAGCCAGACGACGGTTCCACTATTTTCGGCAAGTTTGTCCTTGGCTAAATTGAGTTCTCTTCTTCTCATGTAAGGCCCTGCAACAAGAACGATCTTCTCTTTTTCGGCACAAGCTTTTGGGAGTCTCACGTTTCTCTGCAAGTTGCTGAAAGATCGTCGACCAGACAAGACAGGATAAAAAGGTGTGCAGCAATCCTGCAAGATCATTACGTACCCTCTCTCTCTCTCTCTTCACGTGCTTCCAAAATCCCACTTGGGGCTTTTTCTATGGGAGGTGGGTAAAAGCATAAAGGTGATAAAAAAAAGGCTACGTCGAAAGCAACGGGTGGTGAGATAAAAAAGAAAGTAGGCGGTGCAATCATTCATAGACGCAATTTTAGGGCAGGAAATGCAATCTTTCTTTTCATGAAAGCGAACATGATGTTCTCTCTTATCCATCATTTTGGGACCAAATCTGGAGATGGTACATCGAATCTTATTTGATTATATCATTCACACATTATTTGGGTAAATAGTGAAAATAAGATGTAATTTTGCTGCTTTCGCCTTCATATAATTAACCTTCCTACAAGTATACAGGGACATAACGTCGAGAAAGGTTTAAGGTTGGTGCAAACTAATATGAACATTTGGAATTCAAATTATTAGTATAGCTTTTTCAGTCAAGAAACTCCCCATTGGATTTGCTGCCTCGGCTTGTGTACTCGAAGCAATTTGAGTATCCTTCTTTTCCAAGATGTTCGATGACAAGAACAGCCAATCGTCAAAGCCCTGCAAATACTTCAAAGTTTGAATCATCATGTTGATAGCACATCACTATCCACCACAAATGAGGTCAAGAACTTATTGGAAGCAAATGGCCATTTGTATATGCTTTCGCTTTGATGTAGTGAGATTTGCCAAATTCTACTATTTTGTAAGAGGAAACGGTGTGTTGTCAATACTAGGAGCTAGTGTTTTTTGTATTATTTGTACTCCTTCATCAAGTAAATACACAATAATTACTCTACATGATTTCTGTCACACCCTTGTCTACTATTTTGTAAGAGGAAACGATATGTGTTGTCGACACTAGGAACTAGTGTTTTTTTGTAATATCTGTAATTCTTCATCAAATAAATACACAATAATTATCTACATGATTCAATTCGCTGTCAGGTAATGGGTTTTCAAAGGAAATTGCTTGATTCTCCTTCGGCGCCCTTTGCTATATAATTTGGAAGACAAGGAACAATATTATCTTCCGAACGCAGAACATACATGTTTCGGCCATGAAACGGTACATTTCCAAGGCAGTTAAGGATAAAGCGTTGGCATTTAAACGGGTGGAGGATAACCCCAGTAATAGGTGTATGCAGCAGAGTTGGGGTATAGACCATAGTATCTTTTGTTCAGGTGCCGAGTGAAGCCTATGTACGGCTACTCAAGCTCTTTTGTCTAGTTTATTATTTGCTGTATCTCCTTGTTGCGATCACGGTACCCCCTCACTCTAGTGACTTGTTTGTCCCATTGAGTGATTGCTGGTACCGTGTTTCACCTTCCTGTACAGGATCTATTGGTTGAAGCTTATAATACTTACCTTACAAAAAAAATAAAAATTATCTACATGATTTCTGTGACGCCCTAGATTTAACTCGCTCAAGGTATTATCCGTTTTGGCTTGTTCTATACCAAGTCTCATAGTTTTGTCCTTTGATAAATATTGTCCTTACATCAAAAGGCACATCTATCAGTTACTTTCTTTAAATATATATCTCATAATCACTTTCCTCATGTATAGTGCACAATTCCATTAATTCCTATCGCATTTTCCATCATAAAAACTTACTAGGAGTCACTTCTTGTCTAAGCCCTCTAGCCCCAATGACCACTCCCCCCCTTCCTCGCCTTTATCGAATTGATTTGTTACAGACTCACTAGCTTCCACGTGATTCATCCCTAAACTACACACCAACTAGACAATGTCCCACTTTGATACCAAATTGTGATGCCCCGTCACTCGAGTATTATCTGCTTTGACCCATCCTATATCAACTCTCACAGTTTTGTCCTTATACGTATGTGTGAGTACCTTCCTAGAAGGTCACTCATCTTAGAAATACTCCCACCTTAATATGTTTAGTTCTAAAGCTATACATTACCGTTACATCATAAGGTGTCTCCGTGAACTAATTCCAATTTTCATAAATATATCTTAAAATCGCTCTCCTCTTTATTTGATGCACAGATCGGTTCATTCCTTCCCCCTTTGCCATCTTAGAAACTTGCTAGAAGCCGCTCATAATCCAAACCTTTTAGCCTTGGCAACCACTATCGACCCTCATTGGACCAGGTCATTTCAATTTCACTACTTTTGCTGTCCTCGTGAGCACTATCAACTTGCTAATTATATGATGGAGATGAAGTTAGTTAGGCACTGATGATGGAAGGCCATGTAAAATTGGGGATAATTATCCAAAAAGTTTTAAACCTATTATACGATAGTCAATTCGGTTATAAACTTTTCAGTCGTGCCAATTAATTTTGAACCTTTTGACAATTTACCAATTTAGTTCTAAACTTTTCTTTGTGTCAATTTAGTTCTAAAACTTTTGAAACTTTACCAATCTAATCCTAAACATTTTATATAAATATTTGGTTAGAAAGATTGCATTAAAAAATCGTCAAAATATTTAAGATTAAATTAGCACAATTGATAGATTTATAACTGAATTGGCTTCCACAAAATAGGTTTATGACTTTTTGGACAATTTGATAAAAGATATAATCAAACATTCTTCTCTTTAATCTTCACTAGAGTTCGACAAGTAATATCTCCATCTACTCTAGCGCATGAGTTTATCACATTACGTATTACTAACCAATTGATCGTGGGTATGTTTTCCTTTTAGTTTGCACTCCTAATCAAGAGCAATTTTGTGGAAGTGTCGAAAGTTTTCACAAAGTTTAATACGTTCAAGTTTTGTTTTTTCACGTACTAATAATGCACAGTTTCGTGTAATTACATAGTCCTTCCATGCCAACCAACTAAAGATGAAGTGTAAATTACTGGGACCAAGAGCCGCGCAACTAACAAGCCAAGACATAGCAACCTTTAAATTTTGCATTAATCTTGGAAAGCTGAAGGACCATGGAGTTCCATCACTTCTATGATTTGCAGCCATAATGATCATGCTATAATCCAAAGTGCTCTTGGTGTTACATTAAATCAAACGAAGAATTTATAAAAGGTATCAAACAATGGAAACACCTAATGAAAGCGACCGAGCCTGGTGCATATAAATTTATATGCACACTTCCACATTACTTAAATACGAGATTTTGATGGACTTTTACATACGTTTTGTGCACCTCATAAGTTGAACTAACATCGAGTTGCATATGAGGGCAAGTATTAGAGCATTTATGAGGTAAACCATTTGTCAATTTTGCTCAATCTTTTAGATAAATTGGTAGTACTCTAAAATATTTGTGTTTGGTTATTGAAGCATCAATTCCACATCACGCCTTGTACATTGATTGCTCCCAATGGATTGTTAATCCCATTCTCTTTTAATTTCATGTGAAGTAACGATGGCGTTATCTATCATTCTGTTTAGATATATAATAGTTTTAACTTTTAGATTGATCCTCCTAAAAAGAGAACAATTGTCAAAAAGAAGCTACATTTCATGCAGAGGACATACAGAACTTCGCTTTTTTTGCCATTCGTCTTGAAAGGTTATTATAGTTAATCCGAAAATTAGTTTTCAAATTTGTAAGGGTCAATAACTAAGGAAACCATTGAGACCAAATTTTCCAAATTGCCGTACACAGTTAATGTACGTAATTTTGTATTTTATCTAGGATGGTTTCGTCTCAAGTTATTCCTAACTGGACATCATTAAGATACTCTCTTGAGAGCTTGACAGATCGACAAGATTGAAATTGGATGGTACACTTTTTACTCATCGTTTCGTTCCTACTTCACATCGGCCATTCTCTTTCCAAAACTTCTAACAGGCTATCATGAGCTTGATTAGCTGGTTGCACCAGCCGCTATTCCAAGAGGGACATCAACGTGCGATCAGGAGAAAAAGTGCAGATGCTTTGCTCAGAAACATGTGACATAGAGGCGGCCGGTCTACCAATTTGAAAATCGACATCATGACTGGATGGTTTTCATCATTCGTGGTCGCATCACGAACTCGATTTATGCACTAGTAGCGGGACACGGAAGCACGTTGCTAGCTAAGAATATCGTCCTTATGTCTTTTTGATGTCGGCAGGTAAAAGTGGACTAATTACCTTGCACGAGTGTTCACAGGGAAGTTATATTCTCCATGCTTGAAGGGTGGCGCATTTTATGCAGCTGCTGCTGATCCCGAGAAGCAAGATTGCTCCATCTAATGCTTATGTATTCGTGTCGGTCGAACTGTAATCACCGCTCGGACTATCACATATTTACCCAACGAAAATGCCCTTTGATCTTACAGAACACTAGCTGGCAGTTTTGGGAAGACCTTTGTTTTTCTCCCTTCTTCTCTCGCCCTCACCATTTTACACGCCGGACTACTTTAGAAGCACACGCAATTTGCCCTTTGAGCGTGAGAGTCTCATCCTACGCACGCCACCAGTGCCGAAGGTGATTGCTCGTGTGAGAAAAGCAATCTCAAGCCTGCCCGACATACCTTTTATTCACAGTTCTTATGTCTGCGTGCGCCTTCAAATCATAGAGGTTACAGCTCATCTCTAGAACATCAAGCACATTCTAACGAAGACAAATTCATGTCTTTCATTTACTCTAACAGAGTATATTTACATACAGCAATAAGAAATAGAACAGAATTTACATTATATGCAATGCCAAAGCATTCTCGTACCTATCATTAGGGGTGTAAGCGAAAGAAACGGTGGTTCCTCGGTCACCAAAAAAAAAAAAAAAAAAAAGCATTCTCGTACCTATCAAAACGGAGGGTACCGGAACCCGGGGAACCTGAAAAATAGGGTTGCCGATTAAACCGGTCCAGGAATCGGTTCCAATTTTTGAGAACCGGTTGAAACCGGTTCGGGAATAGGGTCCAAGCAAAGACCCACCCGGAACCGGACCGGTTTTGGAACCGATTTTTACCCTGTTACAAAAAATGAAATGTCTCTTTGTAAATCGTCTCTTTGTTTTCAAAAAATTGTTAAAAAAAAGAAAGCTTTTATCTGAATTAAGTTAAGGGAGAATTGTTTTCAAAGAATTGTTAAAAAGAACCGTTCTTATGCATTATTTTTCTTTTTTAATGGTCTCACCTTCAACTATTACTATAGTCGCGGGACAAGTGCTACAAACTATTGTAGCACTAATTAAAGTATTTTCAATCCAACTCAAGAAAGATGTCCTCTTAATAACAGTTATGTTGCATACACATAAGCAGACATATTAGGTTATATCAGAAGTATTTGTGAGAATGAGACTAATATTAGATCCATATTTGTTGCTAATGTTTATGCATTGTTAGGATTATTGCTTTGTCTTATAATGTAGGAAAGATTACGTTGTTGTTTTTTCGTGAATTAATGTAAAATTTGAAGCGGTATAGAATATCAAATGGTTGGAAAACAGGTTCCAATGAAAACATGGTTGACCCTGTTCCCGGACTGAAAAAATAGGGTCGGATCCAAAACATCATCTAATGAAAACATGGTAGAGTATAGGATCCAAAAAAGGGGAACCGGTTATAACAAGGTCGGGTACAGGGTCCAGGGTCCAGGTCTGGACCCTACCCACCCTGGACCCAATGACTCCTACCTATCATGCAATTCTTGGGTAAGAGGCTTTGTGAAGGGATCTCCTTTTTTACAATGCGTGGTTATGTACTTCTTATCTCTCTGCTGTAACGTCTCTCACAAAGCAAATAGTGGCTGTCAATGTGTTTGGTCTTCGAGTGAAATTAGGGGATTTTCAGAGAAGCAATTGCTGCTTTATTATCAAAACGTGTCATCACTGGATCCTTTAAACTTTCGGTGACACCCGAAAGATCCAGAAATTTTCTCAATCAAACAAACAGCTTCTTGCACTGCGGGCGGCCTCCAACGAACTCAAACTCCATTGTTGTTATGGATACACCATACAGCTTCTTTCTTCTCCACGATATGGTGTCATTGTTTAGCAAAAAAGCATAACTAGAAGTCGATTTGCGTTCAACTACATCATCAGATAAAATAGCATCAGAATTATTGTGATATAGGCAAAAAACTGTCAGATCTTGCAATTTGATGAATGAAAATCACCAAAGAAATAAAAAGAAATAATAGGAAACATCAAAGATTTTTGTGGTCCGGTCGTAGTGCTGGTATCTACTCTAGGGGAAGAGCTACCAACAACTAATTCACTAAATAATCGGAGAATCATAGAGCAGCAATCGCTCATACTCTCGAATGTTTTCTAAATCTATATTATACCAAGACCCATAGTATTTTATAAATAAAACAACTCGATTGGACGTATAAACTCATAGCACAACCCGCTCTATGGCAGAATACCTACCATGGTTTGTGCTTTCTGCAACACTAGGCCTGACTCAGTCAATCACCTTTTCTTTGAATGCTGCGTCCCCAACTCCCTTGCCAACTTTTGGGCCGTTAAATGTAATATTCCTTGGATCAACTCTGCATGGCCGGACAACCTCCTTTGGGTTGCTAATGTACTCTCTGGCAAGGGGTTTTATCGGGAGATAGCTCGGTTTTCTTTTGGAGCTCTTTGCTATATCATTTGGAAAATGATATTATATTCCGTGGCTGGAATCTTTATATTCCATCCATGAAGATGCAGCTACTCAAGGCGGTAAAGGATAAGGCCCTGGCTTTTAATAGGGTGGAAGATAACCCTAGGAATAGGAGGATGCAACATGGTTGGGGGATAGACCCCCGTATTTTTTATGTGGAGCTATCTTTGGCACAATATTAGGGCTGTTTGGGTCCTTGTATTCCATTTCTGCTTGTTAGTTTGTACACGTCTGTTCTCATCTACGTGAACGCTCATACTCTTGAATGTTTTCTAAATCTATATCATACCAAGACCCTTGTTGTACATTTCTTTGGTTGTTAATATATTATCTTACCTTACCAAAAAAAAAAAAAAACTCATAGCACAACCCCTGTGCCAATAAACACGCATGCCTGCGCACGGTTAAGAAGCTTTCGTGATCCTATGCAGAGTCAAGGGGATCCTATGATGTTCTTTTTTAAGGGAACAATATTTCATATCGAAGGACGTTTTGGCTGAGAAAGTCAAGAAGGCAAAATAAAGACAAAGAAGGAAAACAACAAAATAGAGGAGGAAACAAGTCCAAGAGGGAAACGCCATTTTTCTAATCAAGATTGGCAACTGGGAATCTCAATATTTCAGGGAGCAAATCTCGGCTGAAGTGGAGATAATCGAAAATAATTTTCAATTACCTATTAAAAGTTCATGCAAAGATCGGGGCAAATCACAGCCGAATGGCTAAATAATGAGTCCGAGCCAAGACACTTGGAAAATCATACATTGTTTGAGTTAATTATTAATAATAAAGTTATATAGATAATATTAGTTATTAATTGCATTACATGCATCATCTGCATTGCAAATAGTCCATATAACATGAAAAATAAAATAATAGTATGGCATCATTCAACTATTAGTCACATGTTAATGGCTAGTTCATTAGGTCACGTTAAAATTATAGGATTTTAAACTTGTTGGTTTCATAAAATAAAAATTCAAAAATAGCATTTCATATAGTTTGCATTATAAAGTTAGTCCATGGTTTGTTTTATATATACTAATTGACTTAGGATTGCATATTTAATGTTTCATACATTTATAATATGTTATCTTGCAAATAGCATTTGGATTGCATTTTCACTAATCTTATAGTACACTAGTCATGCATATTTAATCTAATCCATGGTTAGGAATGATCACTTTTTCATTTAATTTGTAGACTATCAGGGTCATTTGTCTTTTTGTTAATTAACAAATAAAATTAGAAAAAAAAAAACAAAAAAGAACAAAAAAAATTGAATTAGAGAGTATCATATAGATTGCATTAATTAAGAGAATTAATTTTGTTAAAATTCATATTGCATGGCATTGAGTAGGTCGCATGTCATTTAGGATTAATTATAATAGGTATCTTATATAGATGACAATTAAAATTAATATATGTTTAATCTCATATCAGATAATTTATTATATGCCCTTCATGATCATGTACTAATATTTTTGTATCAGGGGGCATCAGGGGGCATTTGTTTGATAGGCACATGATACCCCTTCAGTGATCCTCTCTTATAATGAAATCTTAACAAAAGACCGCATTCTCGTTTGATTCGAAGATAAGTCGATTGCTTTGTTTTTATTATTTCTAAAGACAATATCATTGAAGTCCTCGATTCCTTTTTCTTTATCATCGCAATTATTTCAGCTTTGTGTTTAAGAAAAATGACACTCAAAGAATAAATGTCCAAGAAGTGGGCACTCAAAGGAAAGAATGACAGGATGGCACAGCTCCAGCTCAAATATCCTCTGCTACACCTGTTAGATCGCTTGGACAAGTTCACTGTGACTCCACCTCCTCCTCTTAAGTCAGACGCAATGAACCAATTAAAACTCACTATAATATCTGCTAATTCTTCATGCAAGTGGAAGTCAAATGTTTGGAGGAGGTATAAAGAATGTGATCCAAAAGTCAATACATTGGAACAACCATACGGCAAATATGACTATTATGTCTTATACTTCATACTGCCAATTCTGATATTGATATCAAGGACATCATGCCCATTGGATGGAATGATCTATGGATAATGAAACACTGTCTAGGCAACCAGATGGAATGATCTATGGATAATGAAACTGTCTAAGCAACCAGTGATGCTGCCTTTGCCATTGGGAACAACGTGATCTGATGAGTTTGAATTGCTTAGAGTAGGGGCATCTTTAATTATGCGCAAACTTCTCTGGGTAGAAGTCTTTCCTGTTTTCTACAAGTTTTTTATTGATTTCTAATACATCCCCCTTTGAAAGAAAAAAAAAACCTAAAAAGCGTGAAATACTCTCCAATGCAGAGATGTGCAAATAATTGAACATGCCTCTACTCTAAGTTATTTAAACTCATCCAATCATCTTGCTCTTCCTATCCGATGGATATGATATCCTTGAGATCACATCAAGCACTTGGCGTTTTGGAATACATGACATAGTAGTTATATTTGCCACTTGTTTGTCCCAACTTACCGACTTTAGGATCTTCTTCATACCTCTCCGAAGCAGGGCATCATTCAACTTTCGGAGAAGAAATAGCAAATATTAGCTTTGCCATTTGATTGACATTATTAGTGGGCTCTGACCGACTTAGGACAAGGAACTGGAGTTGAAGTGAGCTTGTCCCAACGATCTGATGGGTGTAATAGTGCATTGTTCAGCTCGTTCACTTCAGTCAAAGCCATGCTGTCCTATCACTTTTTCCATTGAGTGAGAATTTCTTGGTCATTTTTTCCTCGAGGGTCAATTTTTTTTTTTTTTTACACAAAGATGAAAATGACTGCACTGATAAAGAAAAAGGAATTGCGGCCTTCAGTGAGACTACTAGTGAGACTCTTGCTATGAATAAAAACAAAGCAACCGACTTATCTTCAATGAGGATACGATCTTTTGCTAGGATTTCATTATATGAAGTACGGCTATTTTGTGCAGGTTAAAATTAATCCTAAATGAGATGTGGCCAACTAAATGACATGCAATATGAATTTTACAAAAATTAATTTTCCTAATTAATGTAATATCTATGATACTCTCTATTTCTAGTTTTTATTCTTGTCCTTTGTTAATTTTTTTGTCGAACTTTTCCTTTGTTAATTAACAAAAAGACAAATGGCCCTAAAAGTCTACAAATTAAATCAATAAGCAATTCTAACAGCGAATTAGATTAAATATGCATGAATTAAAGTATTATAAGATTAATGAAAGTATAATATAAATCCTGTGTGCAAGATAACATATTTTAAATGTATAACATATTAAATATGCAATCCAAAGTCAAATAGCATATATAAAACTAACTATGGACTAATTCTATAATGCAAACTACATGAAATGTTATTTCTTTTTTTATTTTATTAAAACAACAAATTTAAACCTAAGATTGTAGTGTGACCGAATGAACTAGCCATTACTAACTCATTATTTCATTTTTCATGTTATATCAACTATTGTCACAACCTTCTTAGAGTTGAACCAACAAGGGAAAGCTAATGGACTACTAAACGAGAACAAAAGTTTCTCTCACGATGCAATCACTTGCATTTAGCATAGAGTATCCCAAGTTCTTACCAATAGCAACTTGATAGTAGATTTAACAAATAAATTTCTTACCTAGTGGAGCCACCAATAATTAGTTATGGGTTGATTAAATGACAATTAAAATGTGAGAGTACATTTTACTTTGCAAACCAGAGATTTAATGAATGCAAGACTTGATTATGCTAGCCTTTTCGGTACCTTTTCACTTTATTTAATTAATTTTTTGCAAGCAATTTAAACCACTAAAATGCGATAGGTGATCACATGGGTGCACATGCATAACACTCAATAATGAAAACATTCAAATAATTACTTAAAAGAAGAAAAAACCTCGATGCGCTAAATCACTTAAAAGCTCAGCTCCATTACAATCCAATGTGACGAAGGTTCTGCAACATGTTAACTTAAAAGCAAGATAACAACATGATATATGCATGCATGTAATGAGACTAACCAATCCTATATGCGACCTATATAAAACTTAAATGACACATTTTATTTGATTTTACATAATAATGAAAAATATGAATTACCATAAGTCTATGAATTAAATGCATGATTCTAATATGGAATCTCTAATTATGAATACACCTAAGTTTTATACATGTACGTATGATATATACATGACAATTAATAAATCTCATGAAGCAGTAAAATATATGTCTTACTCAAAATTCATTCAACTTAATGACATATTATTTCAAAGCAATCGAAGTCCATCTAGTCTGTCACGTAAAACATACCTTATTAGTCACGAAGACATGAAACAAGGTTAAGGCTCTGTCCTTTAGCCTCAATGCCTCAATCAATGCAAGGAAAAATCAAATAAACCTAGGGTACTGTTATGCAATCAAAACCTTAAAATAAAAATAATCAAATAGATTGCGCTAAGCTCGACCTACCTTGTTTAAGTTTAACCTTACTTGGCCACAAAGATTTAACGTGAGGTAGGGGCAGGGAGCTGGATTTTATGGTCTCCGCAATGCGAGGTGGCTGAGGACTGATCCATGGACGTTGCTGCTGGGTTACTGAGAAGCCTGGAAGCATCGACAGTCCGTCGACAATTGCTGCTGCATCACAACGTCTGGGAGACCTGCAAGAAGAAAATGCAAGGCTCGCTAGTGTTAGAAGTTGCAGGAAAGTCCAGTGCCCGCCTTTATGCGTTGCGTGCTGTGGAAGTCCAGGCCTGAAAGATGAAATTCCTCCTTCACGGTTGGACTTGGGCCTCCAACCTCAAAATAGTTTTCTAATTGATTCCTGAACGACTGCACGAGCAAATCAGCATCCTTGACATATTCGGATGGCTCCAAGAGGATGCCCGGCAAGTCCACAGGAGCTTCGGGAAAGCTTGTCAGCTCTAGAATTGCTGGACTGGTACTGCCGGGCCTGTAAACTTGCTCACTGTACGTCTGCCTGGAGCTACAAGGACGTAACCGGAAGCTGCTGAACGAAATTGACAAGAGATTCTGGCCCAGGATGAGCAGCCGTGGTGAGGCTACTCCACGCTGTTGCTGAGCTTACCTGTGCTGGGAGGAGGAACTCCTTGCAGACTGCCTGAGGGAATCTACTGAAGCCATCAATGAAAGGTGCCGCTGGACTACCAAAAAGGGAAATCAGAAAGCATCGCTTCCCTTCGCTCCGCCTCACCTTAGGAAAGCTTCTCTTAAGCGGCTTTCTCAGAGTGCTTGTGTCCTTCTCGCGGTCCACAGAGAGAGACGTCGCTGGTGGCACCATTAGGAATCGCAAAAGACATCAAGGACTTGAAGGCAGACTGCCGGTCGGAGAAAGACGTCGATGAATTGAGGCTTGGACGAAGAGATAACTTTGTTCCGGGGGGGGAGGGGGGAGTAGCGTAAGGTATATATTTATAAGGAGTTCGTCTTATCCAAGAAAGAGTCCCTAAAGCTTTGAAATTTCAAACCCAGATTTCGTTTGTTTATTCGATCTTATCCTTGTCCTCGGTTATAGCGTCAAATCCCACCAACTTAGCTTTAAAGGGCACTCCATCTTTATCTCCAACTCTTTTGACCGTGTGTCTCTTGCTTTCAAGTTCCACTCTCCTTTGAATTTGCCCAAGTGATCTCTGCAGGAACAGAACAAAAACCACTGCATGATCCTAAGCCCCATTTTAAAATTTCCATCTAATACAAGGTCATCTCATTTTTCAAATTTTCAAATTCTAACTTCCTTTTGGATCCAACACCGAATGCTCCTGAAAATTCCCTTTACATATTGAAACTCTCGGCACTTTCGATCTCCACCGCTTCAGATTTCTTTTTTTAGTCAAACGTAACATCTCTGCTTTGACCAAATAATTTAACAGTCGCCACTTCATGGGTCGCCTGAATTTTGCCAAATTCCAAATCCATATTCACAACAAACCATGTATATGCACTAAATGATTAAATGGGTCGCCATAATTTATGTTTCGACAATTATATGCAATGCGATGATGCATTTGATGCAATTAATATTATCTAGATGGCTTGATTACTAATAATGAACCCCATGACTGTATGATTTACCAAATGCCTTACATTAAATAACATGCATGCTACGAGACTAAATATTGAATTTACATGCAAGCTAAAAGACATTTTTATATCATTTTTTTTATTAATGAAAACTATAAATAGTCTATATGAATTCTATCCGTGACTCTAAATATGAAAACTCTAACTCATGGATGTACCTAATTTGTAAACAAGCAATTGACATAATGACATGCTATACATCATGATTAATAAACTTCACTGAGCATTAAAATACATGTTATATTTATAATTCACTAATTTCATCCAATAATATGTTATTTCAAAGCAATCAATTAATCATCATTAAGATCGTACAATACAACCTTCGGGCTCCAACCTTTAGTTTTGATGGTCCGAGGCCTTAACACCTCCTTGTTAATGCAAGAACTAATCAAAACATTTAAGGTCCTATTATTTAATGACATGCAACCAAAATTATATGTCAAATCAAACAACCTCGGACTTACCCTAAATTAGATTTGACCTAGCAATATCAAGACGGAGCAAGGACAACAAGAGTGGCCGCCAAATTGAAGGACCGCCGGCTAGGCCATGCGGCCAAGGGAAGCTATGGTGGAGGCTTACCTGCACTGGAAAACGGCTTGGCTCGTCGAGGGGCTCTGCCCCTAAACAAACAGCAGAAGTGAGCTTTGTCGGAGACTTAGTTGTAGCGTCGAGGCTGCTGCAGGTTGTGGCGAAGAACCAGCAGAAGGAAAAATCTGAGTGCTCCGTTTAGTAGGCCGAGGAAGCGTGGAAGGAGTGCACGAGGACGTCCACCAAAGCAGTGGCGAAGCACGGCTGCAAGGTGATGTCGATAGGCTCACTGAGATCGCCGGAAACACCTGCATAAGAAGTGAGGTTGCTCCTTGTAATGCCTGTGTATTTGTGTTGGTCGAAACTGTAATCACACGCTTGGACTATCACACACATGTCCACAACGAAAATGCCCTTCGATCTTACAGAACACTCGCTGGCAATTTTGGGAAGACCTTTGTTTTTGTCCTCTCTTTTCTCGGTCTCACCGTACACACGCCTGACTACTTTAGAAGCACGCACGGTTTGCCCATTGAGCGTGAAAGTCTCATCCTACGCACGCCTCCGGTGCCGGAGGTAATTGCTCGTGTGGGAAAAGGTAGCAATCTCAAGCCTCCCTGACATACCTTTTGTTCCCATTTCATATGTCTGTGTGCGCCTTCAATTCATAGAGGATTACAGTTCATCTCTAGAACATCAAGCACATTCTAACAGAGTGTAAATTCTAATGAAGACATGCTCATGTCTTTCATTTACTCTAACAAAGTACATTACATACCGCAATGCAAAATAGAACAGAATTTACATCATACGCAATGCCAAAGCATTCACGTACCATCACGCACTTCATTGGGAAGAGGCTTTGTGAGGGGATCTCCTATATTACAATTCGTAGTTATGTACTTCTCTACAACTTCTCTCTCTGCTGTAACGTAGCTCACAAGGTAATAATGGTTGTCAATGTGTTTGGTCTTCGAGTGATATTAGGGGATTTTCAGAGAAGTCATTGCTGCTTTATTATCACAATGTGTCATCACTGGATCCTTTGAACTTTCAATGACCTCCAGATGATCCAGAAATCTTCTCAACCAAACGGCTTCTTGTGCCGTTGCACAGCCTACTATGAACTCAAACTCCACTGTTGTTGTGGATACACCATACTGCTTCTTGCTTCTCCATGATATGGCCCCATTGTTTACCAAGAAGGCTGTTTTGTCAGAATTTCTCCCGAAATATGTCTTTCACTGAAAGTCAGTTTTTGGTTTTTAATTGAAGGAAATAGGTTCTATAGCGACTCTGCACAGGAAATATCACATGTAACAAGGAAATCACCAGCTTGAATTTAAATAGAACCATACAAACACAAATCATGCCGGAATTTAATCAACAATAAGATGTAAAAATACAGACTATGACAGAACTAAACGTAAGCAAACTATGCCAGAATAATTGATGACAAATCTTAAGAATGCAAATATGTTATGCTAGAATGCAGCACCCAGGATAGATATATAAGTTGGAATTTAACCAATGATATGACTTTGAAAAATAAAAGTACAATTCAATAAAGTAAAGATAATTGAAAGATGATAATTTGTTTGATTTGTGGGCGAGGAGGAGGGAACTAGATGAGCGACGGTATTTATAATGTTGATACCATAACCGCTTTTGAGCAATTTCCAGCGATTGTATCCATGTTTCTCAATTTCCAAGAATTTTGTCCCCATACTCTTATGATGCAATGACTGTTCTCATACAATTGTTCCTTTAAAAATGCATGCTAGTTGTTCCACGATCTCAATTGCCTTGTTCTCTAGCGGCTTCGAACTTGTAACAGTATCTCGATGCTCTTTATGCATTCGTTTTTCTTCTCACACCTTGATAGCTTATCAATGTTACCCTTGTTGATGTCATTGTTTGTCGACAACCAGTTGTAATACTAGCCAACGTGTGCCAATATCAATACCCATCATTGTGGTCGTTGACAATGAGTCATGTGCTCCTATATTCAAAGCTTTAGTCACGTCCCTACCCATATCAACGACCTAGCCATTTTAGGGTGCAAACATATGCTTCCCCTTTAAAAGAATTAAAAGTAATTTCAACTTCTTTTAAAGATAAATACGTGCATGGTATGGGTTTCAACTCGTGAACAGTACTAGGGTGTGCAAAAACGATGTTGTTTTAGCCACGTCAGTCCCATGTAGGAGAGATAAAAATAATAATAAAAAAAGCTATGTCAACATATTTGTTAGCCAAGTTGAATGGAGATAAAGAAATGAATTGATTGACCAACTTTGACAAGTTTTAGGAATAAATTGCACTTTTTGTAAGTTTTAAACTCAATTGCACTTTTGTGATAAGTTTTAAGATTTCCAATGTACTTATCCCTAAGAATTAATATCTAAGACTTTAGGTAATATAGTGTAGCTAGAGAATGAACAATAAAAAACAATTAGACTTTATAATCATTCTTCTAATAAATGGTTAGCTTAGTCTAGAATTAGGCTTACTCCAATCTAACTCAATTTTAGAGATTAGGCTTAGTCTCTAATATCAAGCTTTATAGGGATTCATGTTCCAAGGCTTATAACATGGTATTGTATATTATTTGTCAAGCTTATAAGGGTTCATGTCCCGAGATTTAGAACAAGGTGATGTAGTATTCTTTACCCGACCAATATCAAGTTTTTTATTTCCACACTTTTCACGTCATGTCATTTCAATTCCTAAGCGCTTACTTCCAGTTCTTATAAATACATTGGTTGTTTCTTCTTCTTTTAAGAATGATTAGGTTCACTCTTAGGACCACAATAAAATCTGGAGAATATTGCTTAAACACGTAGTGACTTCACATGACCTTTAGGATCATAATTGATAAAAATTGTTTGATCACTTAGATGAACAACAATACCAAGTTATAGGTATCGAAAGGATACTAATTAGATGATTAGCGTAATCAAATCTCCGAACTTAGATAATCTTTAGTTGCGTAGAAAACGTGACAAAACTCCCATGTCTCCTTCGGATTCTAGCCAACCCGAAAGGCTAGTAGCGGCTCCTAAAATTCATTAGGCTAAAAACATACTTAAAATAAAATTCAACATCATGCAAATATGCATTTGACAGAATTCACGCCTAATCGAAGGTTGTTGGCATGCCTTGGGCAATAATTCTAGACTCATCCTTTTCCCCGACCGCGTCAGAAAAGCTTGGGTCAACACAATGTTTCTAATGAAAGACTTGTTTCCCCTTCTACTTCGTGTCACATCTCTCCATATTTATCCTCAAAATCTTGAGCAATATATTTATGTCGCCGATGTTCGCAATTGCGTAGTGTAGAGTTGATCATATTACACCATCGGCGAAATTTTGTTCGTGACATCTTACTCAAAATTTAATTCAAGTTGATACCCACTGACATGCTACAAATTACTTGAGAGAGACGGGTCGCTCTGAATCCTCCAACTGACAATATTATCTTCTTAATAAGGGAGGTAATCATTGCATTGGTTCATCTCTAGCCTATTGCGTCAAAGTCGGAGGAAAAATTTCAAATAATGACATGAAGTTCTTTCATTTTATTAAATAAAGACCTCGGTGAGGGTCACCTTGACCTAACGTTAGCCCAGGTGAGCCTACCATCACCGACGTTGGCAAGGGTTGCCCTCACTAGATTAGGTGAGGGCGTACCATCACCGGCAAGGGCAACCCTTCCCCTCGCCTGATGTCACTAAGGGTGGCCCTCACCTAAGTTTAGCGACCTTCGCCAACTATGGACGAGACACGGTGATGGCCAAGGGAGGGAAGAGAAAAAAAGAAAAAGAAAAGAAAAGAAAAGAATTAAAATCAATTTTTTTATAAAATATAGTTACAATCTTTTTTTACTAAAATACCCCTTCTCCGATGGCCGGAATAGTCACCGACCAGCCAAAGGCCCTTATTATTTGAGATGATTTGATCACTTCAAACCCTAATTTAAAACAATTTGGCCATTTCAGGCTCTTATGTGAAATAATATCCACTTTGGACATTTGTTTGAAAAAATAATGGCATTTCAGGCCTTTAATTAAAATTTTCCCGGGATAAAATGCACTCCATAAATTTGACGTCAACATCCTTTTTGGTATCAAACCATTAAATAATACCCACCTGTAGGCACGTTTCATCGTGAAGGGACGTATGTTTCAAGACACTTTTCCATTCCTATTCCCAGGCGGCCTTATCGCTTCTGTCTATGTACATCCTTTGATGGTATATCGAATTGTTTCATCTCCGTCAATACAGCTTCATTGGCAATTATGGCACCCATTTACGCACGTCTTTTTGTTGGTCTAACGATAAAACCTACAAAGAATGAATAGATTATTTGAAAACTATGAAAACATTTGTAGAATATAACAAGTAAAACTTGAAACAGTAATGCAAATGGGACATAAAAATTAGGTGCATGTGCTACTGATGAACAGGTAGTAATAAAATGAACAAGTAATGCTGATTATGAAGAAATAGAAGATATTGAAAGCAATTATAAAGTGATTCAACTTTATTCTCAAGCCTACATCCACCCTCAACACCAATGGTCATAATAAAGACTAGAATCCAATAGTAAACTTCAAGAGAGTTATAACCAGCAACTACTGCTTTCCCAATAGATCACAATGTCGACACTCATTCACATAGTACGGTTACACTTGTACACTTCCTCTTATCAATGGTTACCAGTAATTGACTTTTTTGGATTTCAACGGAGAATCTGATCTTTTTTCGTGAGATCAGCAAGAGACTAGGATTGAAAACTATGGCACCCAATCCAAATCATTTGAAAGAATTGGAGAGCAAGGAGGCACCGGTTTTTGATGGATATTGGTCGACAAAATAGATCCCAAATTTAGGGCTGACATAGACAAAAGGCGCCACAAATATGATTATAGCTCTGTCAGAAAGTTATCGTGCTTCGTGTGAACTAAGTGGACCCACAGGATGGAACTTCCAGAAGAATTTCAGGTACTCTCTACCTCTATGTGGAATTGTGATGATTTCTGTAGTGGAACATATGTATGGCTAATTCAGTAACTTTGTATATCTCGGATTGTGTATTCGTGGCTCATTTCTATTATTACTTTGATGGTTCTGGCAGGAACTCCTCGGACTGGATGACGAGGATTCCTACAACTACTTGGATGTTGCAAGATTCTCAAGTCTCTTGATGAGATTATACGGAGCGGCGGCCGGGTTCTGCAGAGAAGAGAAATGGTTTCAGAAGTTCCGTCGAAGTGAAACCTTTTCAGAAGTCCCACGGGGGGTGATTCCTTCATCAATTCAGTCGGTCGTGCATTCTATTTCTACCTGTGTTTTTTGTTGGATCTTCTGTTTTGGCTATGAGGATCATGTTGGACGAGCTTACGTTTGGACTGTGTATGAGTGGATAATGTATTTTCGTAAATGTATGATGTGTTGCTCTTGATGTTGTTCTTGATATGTCTTGTTCTTCATGTTGCAAAAATATATATTATATCTCAATTCAGTGCAATTTTTTTTTTTTTTTTTGATATGGAAGTCCATGAATATAAATTTTTGTGTTTTTTTTCAAAATGTAATTTTTAGACCTCAAACCAAAAATCAGGCTCGGTGGTCAGCCCTAGTAGCGACTTTCTTCAACAGAAAAGTACTTGTCAAATCATGGCAGTTTAGGGCATATTTGGTAATACTCTCGGTAACAACTGATTTTGTTCTTTTATTCTCGGGAACAGATTTGGAACAAAAATCCGTTTGGTAAATTTTTTGTTTCCGAAAACAAATTTGTTCATGAGAATAGATTTGGAGTAGAATTGAGAATAAAAAAAAATGTTACTTCTTGCTCCCATGAACAATTTTGAGAATCAATTTTGTTCTCTCTCTTGTTTTTTTCCCCTTCCCTTTCTTCTTCTTCTTCTTCTTCCTCCTCCCAACCCACTGCCACCCTATCGTTGCCCCTAGGCTACCGCCGCTGAGCGATCGCGCGAGGTCTGGCAAGCTCGCTGAAGCCCCATTAGGCCAGGGCGAAATTCAGCAAGCTCGCTAGAGGCTCGCCTGGCCACCGACGAGGCTCAGCCTCGCAAATCTAGGCGAGGCTGAGCCTCGCCAGTGGTTGGGTGAGGCTCGAGCTCACCCAGGCGGCACGAGGCCAAGCCTCGCCTGGCCACCGGAGAGGTTGGCGAGGCTGAGCCTTGCGTCGCCTAGGCGAGGCTGAGCCTTGCGTCGCCTAGGCGAGGCTGAGCCTTGCCCGGCCATTGGTGAGCTCGCTGGACCTTGCCTTGGCCTGGCAAGCTCACTAAAGCTCACTCGGCCGCTTGCCGGCCACCATCGGTGGTAGCGGCCAAGAGGAAGAAGGAGATAAAAGAGAAAAAAAAGAAAAAAAAAAGAAAATTATAACAAAAAGTATTAAAAATTAAAATAATAAAAAAACCAAAAACTTTTACCAAACGCATTTCTATTCTTGGAATAAAAATTTTAAACAGTTTATCAAACACTTTAAATACTCAAAAATTGTTCTCGGGAGCAGAATAAAAAAATCATTTCTGATCAAAAATTATTCTCGAGAGTAGAATCGTTACCAAACAGACTCTTAACAACTTCTCTGCCTAATAATTTTTAATATGGAAACCTCAATATCTAAAAACATATATTTAGGCTAAGTAGATCTCAAAGGAGCGGCTAACTTCCTCTATTATAAAATAAATGTGAATATGCTAGCTAGCTAGTAGTTATCTATAAAATAAACATTACTCTTGTTGAAAAATAAAATACGTGGAAACAACAGAATCTTGCAATTTATGTCAACACGAAAATACTAGAGAAATAAATGAGAAATAATAAGGACACCGGAAATTTATGTGGTGCGGTCTGAGTATCGGTACCTACATCCACAAGAAGAGCCAGCAGCAAATAATCCACTATAATCGGAGAATCAGAGTTACAATCACTCACACGCTCGGGTGTTTCCCACACCTAGATTTAAATCCAAACCCAAAGTGTTTACAAATAAATAATGTAAACTCACAGCACAAAATCACTAAGTGTTCAAGCCTCTACAATTTGCTCACGAACATATGAAAAACAAGAACTCCGTTCTTTTTTGTATGTTTCGTACGGCAACAACAACTTCTTGACTTGGCTTCTATTCTTGTGCAGCGCTTTCTTCTCTATACGCTGAAGAAACTTTGCTTTTTATATATGTGTAAACCTAGCACCACTAGGTTTTTCTATAGATAAAAGAGGAATCATAGTCAAATTTGGAATAACAAGAAAACCAATTTTGAATAGGATATGAAATATTTTGATCAAATTAAAATTTTTCTATGGATCGAGTTCGTGAAAATTCAAATTCGAGTCATAATTTAACAACTCTGTTAACAAGTTTAATTCTAATCGTATTAATGCTTGACGCATATTGATTTTTTTCTAGTACATTACGCCTCATGCATGTGCATGAAGATCAAGACCGCTCATGAAGAACTTTGTCCGTACTTTCATGCATAAGTTATAAAGTGAGTCGACGATGATATTCTAATTGAAAAGCAGGTTATTGGTTATATTTTTATGTGGTGTCTCGAGTATTTTAACACATAATCAAATTTTGATTGAATAAAGATAAAAAAGCAAGACGATGCTTTTATAGATTTTTTTTCCGGTCACAAATAACAATTTGAAATACGAATTCTTTACTTATATATTTTCTCTATTCTAAATGTTTACTTAAAAGATTATTTTACGGTTCAATTTTTAGCTTATAACCAAATTTAATTGGTTAAGATAAATAGATATGCCATAATTTTTATCATGCTAGAGGCTACACAAAACACTAAAGCATAATTAGATTTTTACGATGTACGACCACGTGTCTCCCTTCGTGCGTTTGAAATTAGTTACAATCGGGCAAGCACACGGTAAAGAGAACAAACTCAGCGAAAGATGTTTAAATTTATGCTTAAATTGAAAATTTACCACGAAGTCAACTTGAACTTAGGGAATAAATTGGCCAACCCGCCATTATGAACTGGGGCCCCTCGGTTTTTTTTTTTTGTTAACTGGACACGGATTTTTTTTTCCTGTTCGTCAATTGGATACGAGTTTACGAGGAATCCAAAATCGCCTTCTTCTTCTTTTTTTCTTCTGGGGAGTGTCTTGAAGACGCTGTGGACTATTTCTACGGTATCGACAAGTCGACAGCGTACATTATTGGATCAAGTTCACTAAATCCCAGTCATCCATTCGATAGTTTCACTTTTACTGATTTAACCGGTTGCCACCTCATGAGAACCACAAGTAATACGACGAAGGATCAATATAAAAAAAAAATTTAAAATATATATTTATGATAAATTTATTTAAATTAATTTTAAACTGATGCATTTGTAACAAAATTTCTCTGTTAGTTTTTGTTAAATTGAACTAATATCACGAAAATGATATATCTATGATAAATGGAGAATAAAATCCCAAACTAGTGCACTCGTTAATTGCCGTATGTAATCCGACTCAGTAATTTGATGGTAAAATTTAACGAAGACTAATTGAGGATAAATTTATTATAAATGCATAAGTTTAGGCGGCAGTTGAGAAATTAATTTGAAATAAATTTGTCATGTATATATTAGTTTGAGTTTTCCTAGTATTAATACAACAATGAAAAATCGAAGAAGGATTTGGGACCCACGACAATAGCCACAAATTCGTTTATTTAAAAGTTGGCATAACAGGAACAAAACGCAAGGAGTTTCTATAAGAAGGACTAATAGTATACATTCAAATACACTAATAAATATATTAATCTACCGTAAATTCATCTAACGGCTGAAATATCAAAATTTTAGTCATTTCTGTTGTGGCATTCTTTTGTAAACGAATTTTGGGCCATCCTCGTGGGCCATGGGCCCCCAATCCTTTTATATTGATATATATGTTTTCCATTGTATTACTCGAGGCGGCAATGTTGAATGGACGGCTTAGATTTAGTTACCTCGGTCCGATGGTGTTCGTTGTTGACTTAGTGATAACGTGCAAATAGTCCACCGAACACTAAAAAGACCCTTTCTCTTATATATCACACGAGGGTTTCAAAATTTTCCTATATTTAAAGTAATCTTATTAACACGAACAAAAATATATAAGTGAACTTAGACTTCTTTTGCCTATTAAATGTCATAAAAGGATTTCCACATTTTTCTATTTGTACTCCAGTGGAAAATGCCCTTATCTCTATGAAACTTTGAATGTCATCTCTTTGCCTTCCAAAGTTGGGTAGAAGTCTATCGATCACAATGACTTTTTTTCTTATTATCTGTGAAAAAAGGTTAATTGTTGCTAGTATTGCCTACTATATGCATCTTACAAACCGACCATCCCATGTAATGTAGAAATTGGGATGAACTTTGATGATTTCATAAAAAAAATACACCATGGGTATTGGAGGATGGATCAATTAACACTTGGATCTCAGAAACGCACTGTGTTGAATTCAATGTATTGATTGGAAGAGTTTTAATATGTACTTGTGGTTTATTGGATTTTCCACCTACCTCTCTGAATGATATAGAACAGACTGTTTTACAAGATAAAAGTGCCAAATATTTGGGAAAATCTATCTCTGATACTACTCGACCGCGTTTGAAAATCATGCGGACAGACTACTATTTGCAATCATGAGCTACAAAATCCAACAAAGTATTGTAGGATGTGTCCATGCCTGAAATAGGGGCTACCTTACTTTGTCAAGAAGACGATTCTCTTGACAGATCTCAAGATAGGGGTATTTCTAATTCAACCAAAGTAGAGCTTGTTCACTAAGAATTTTCATGTTACTATATTTTCTCAAGAAATCAGCAGAGAGTTTTATGTTACTGTATTTTTATGTTACATAGTTGACAGTGTAGAAAACAAATGTTTGGTGGGTTACCAAAAACGCTCAGAAACAATATGAAGTCAAGTGCGCAACCAGCGATTCGAAAATTTTGAGCCAATAGAAAATGGTGCTGACTCCAGAATTTATAATTGAAGGAAGTCGGGTAATGGTATGCTCTAACTAGAAGCTTGTGCATCACCATTGAAACAACCGAGGTCCCAGAAGAGTCAAATTAAATATATGGAATTTGAGTCCTAGGAATGATTGAATGCAATGCTCATCTTACATTCGTATGATAGGGCCCACTTGTCAGACACGTTACGTCATGCCTCTCCCTTAAAATTATATGTTTTTACTTTTTTTTCTTCTTTTTCCTTTTTCCTTTTCTTTTTCTCTTCTTCTTCTTCCCCACTTGTTGTGACGTCCTGAAATTCGAGCCCTCTGAGGGAGGACTGAACGTTAATTTCGCTAGTGCATTGTTGGTTGATCTCACTCGGAACTAATCACTCCTGAGATATGACCTTGAGGGGAAAGGCTAGTGAGGACAGAACTCGTGCGACTAAAGAACTTGACTTGGGAAAACGACTTGACTGTGAGACTTGCGTAAGGACGATCCTGTAATCATGCAAGCCGATTTCAAGGGCGACTAGAAGTCGATTCGCGGACAAAAATAATGGGACGACGGGTGATTCCGTCTACTATTATCGAACCCGCGAACGGCCCTATGTCGATCCTTGATAATCTTGTACTTTGAAATAAGAATTGATCCTTCACAATTTCATATAGTCAAGAACGTCCATGTGTCGAAAAGTTTTGAACGTGAATTGGCACGAGTCGGTTACGCGTGAGTCCTTGAAGCCGCCTGTCAGTCTGAGTAGTACTAAAATGGCATTTGGGTGAAATTGGCAAGGCATGTGAATCCAAGATTGGACTTCGAATTTTCGAGAACGTCCGGGACGGACTTTTGGACGATGCTTCCTTGATAGTCGACGGTGTCAGTTGAGCCGAGCTTTTGGGAAAGGGATTTTCGGGCTGAGAAAACGAGCCTACGAGGACGTGGACCGGGCAAGATCAGTGTCGGCCTCACGCCTAAGGTGGGACAGCCGCCATGGAAGGCCCGAGGCAAGCAAGTGAGCCCATTGGGCCAAACTGACCCTTTACCCTTCCGAGCCTGTTTTCTAACATGGAGCCAATTCGAGCCTAACAAATTCCCAAGCCCGTTCCTATTCATTTTCCGGCCCGTTTCCTAGGCCGGCCTTTCATTTTCAGCCCAAGGGCAGATTGGGAAATGTGCAAGGTGGAATTGACCAAAATGCCCTTGGATATTTTGAAGAAAAGTCAAAAGAAGAGAGAGAAGATGGGGTCATCTTTCTTGGGAGTTGAAGCTTGCATTAATGGCCTTAATGAGGCCTATCTCCAGCCCTCACTTCACTCTCTCTCTCCCCTTCATCTTCTCCAAAAATAGCAGCCCCTCCTCTCTCCCCTTGTTTCCTTTCTTCCTAAAATTTCAGCTTCTGATCTTTCGCAGAAAATCGAGTTGTTCATGGCCTTCCCGTGTGAATCTCGGCCTGTGCCACCCGCTATTGCGTTCAGAAGACGAAAACCGTTCAAATAACATTGGCCGATCGGTAAAAGGAGTCACCGGCCGATCCGTACGGCCGCCGGAAGCCGGTTGCTCACCGACCGCCCACTGTTCACGCGGTACTGCACAGTTTCGCATTTTGACCTGTTTTCCTCCATTTTCGACCTACCCACTGCCCACACCAACCACCCACAACAACCCCTCGACCCCTTGGAACCACCAGCCACCGGCCACCAGCTCGCCGGAGCTCGGCCAGCTTTTTTTTGCTCCGACCAGCGGCTTCTCTCCCACCGGCAAAGTCTTGCCTTTTGAAGTTTCGGGTTTGAGCAGAGGTTGTTGCTGTGATTTCTGCCCTGGGACTGCCTTGGATCGCTGTGGTGGAGGTCCCCAGGTGTCGGGTTCGTCATTGTCGCCGCGTCCGCGTCTCCGGCCCGCTTAACGAGTGAGTTTAGCTCCTAAATCCTATTTAGTGCCTAAACTAGCTTAGGGTTGGGTTAATTAGTGCTAAGGGCCGATTAAGGTGTTTAATTAAGTGCATTAGCCCTAAATAGGTGGTTAGATAGTGGATTAAAATTAGCTTAGCTTAATCTTGCTTATTTGTGCTTAATTGTGCTTAATTAGGCCTAATTGTGTGTTTTGTGCTAATTAATCATGTTTTTCCTTAATTGCTTGATTAATGCGATTAATTGATTAATTTATTGATTAAATTAATTTCTACATTTAATTAAATAATTATTTAATTATTGAATTTTCGGAATTTATTTATTTAATTATTTATTTATTAAATCAAGAAATTACTGTTCATCCAGAAATTAAATTGTGTAATTTCATGTGCATTGATTTTATGGAGTGAATTGAATGTGTAATTATATGAGCATCCGCATGAATTGTGTGATTTTCATAAAAATGGGAAAAAGATGAATTGTCCAGGGACACAGGAAATAATTTGCCTTTATGAGAAAGAAAATGGTTTGTCCGAGGGACACCGAAAATGGACCGCTTTTATGAGAAAGGTGGGAAAAATGGTTTGTCTGAGGGACATTGGAAATTGACCGCTTTTATGAGGAATGACTTGAGATTTTAGATGCAAGTGTACGTATAAATATGTGTGCATTGGCTACGATAGTTGGAATCATCGAAGGGAGGGCACGGAATGGCACAGTTGCGCCTCTGCGGAGGAAGGGCGTCGTAGCGCCATTGCGCCTCGGAGGGCACGGAAGGGCACGGTTGCACCTCTGCGGAGGAAGGGCGCCGTTGCGCCTCGGAGGGTACGGAAGGGCACGGTTGCGCCTCTACAAAGGAAAGGCGCCGTAGCGCTGTTACGCCTCGGAGGGTACGGAAAGGCACGATTGCGCCTCTGCGGAGGAAGGGCGCCGTAGCGCCTCGGCCTGCATGAAAGGGCACGGTTGCGCCTCTGCGGAGGAAAAGCGCCGTAGCAATAGCACGGAAGGGCACAATTGCACCTCTGCGGAGGAAGGGCGCCATAGCGCCGTTGCACCTCAGCCCAATGGAACACGTGTGGATACCAAAGTGTACGAGAAACATCGCATCATTAGTTCGATTATGCATGAGGTGATCACATCATTATTTATGGCACGCACGCATGAACTGATAACGTGCAGGGTGTGACAATGGCCAGAGTGAGATCGCTTGTGACGCGACTCGTATGTGATTGATGAACTGTATCATCTAACGGCCATGTGTATTGCATGTATTGTACGGATATATAACGTGCAGGGTATGTCATACCGAGTAAGGTTGCATGCGAACCGACTTTTGATTGTTGGTTGACCCTGCTTGTTATTTTATTACTGATTGCTGGTGGTTGTGGTTGGGTTATGTGAGGGGTGGTTCTGGAGAGATGCTCGGGTTTAGTTGGTGTACTAACCGGGGCTTAGGGGAAGAACTCGCTGAGATTTTATCTCAACCCGTCGTGGTTAACTTTTTTCAGGCCTTTAGAATGGCGCACCTGTAGTGGAGAATCCTGCCCCCACTCCACCAATGATCGACTTAACGGAGCCTAGTCTGATGGGTCCGAGTGACCGTGGTGCTGAACCCGAGGGTTTATTTTGTATAGCTGGATTAGCCTAGTTTCTTTTTGGCTTGGCTTAGAGGATGGATCGGCCCATTTTGTAGGGCTTGTAATTCGAAAGACAATCCTCCGTTGGTTAATCCAGTAAGTTGTATAAATGAGTAGTTGAAGTTTCAAATGTTCATCCCTCTATCCTTGTTTAATTCTTTGATTGTTTGTTTGGACTGGGGATGGTTCGTCTTCCGCTTGCGTATAATGAAAGATTAAAATGAATGGTTGTCGACAAGTCCTAGGACGTCGCTTTCAATTGACCATGGTAAGGGATTGTCGCATGCTCGGGGTTCGGAGCGTGACACTTGTCCTCTCTGTCCACCCTTCCTCCGCTGCGACGGAGCTTGTGCGGCAGGTCTGCAACAAGACCGTCAACCCTCGCTACTGCGTCGCCGCCTTGTCCGCTGACCCCCGCACCCCCAACGCCAGCTCCTACTCCCTTGCCTACATCTCCTTCGGCCTCACCTACCTCAACGCAACCCAAAGCTGCGCCGCCGCCGTCGCCAAGCTCGCGTCGGCCTACAATGACCTCAACTCCGAGACCTTCACCGACCTCGCCGGGTACTCCGACGGCGGCGACGCAATAGCGGGGGTTGACGGTCTTCACCTAATATTTTCTCCCTTTGTACAGTAGTCAACTAGTAAAAGTCAGCCAACACCCCTTCATTTTCTTTTCTTCTAGGCCCCATGTAAGGCTTGGTCTTCTTGGATGAAGATACAACTCTCTTCTTTCCGAAGAAATATCTTGCAAACTTGTCCGATGAATAAAAAAAAAAGAGAGGGTTGATTGAAACTCCTGATAGGATCCGAGGTTTTCCTTGAATCATACCTGATTACTCTTCCGTGAGATACAGGGGAAATGCCTAGAGTCCTGACCAGAAGTGGGAGTGAAATTTTTGGAGGCAAAGGTACAGCGGAAGCACAAGGAGGATGAAGGCCCTGTTGGAAATTTCCTATAATGGGCTTACATTAATTAATTAATTAATTTTCTATTTTAAATAATTGGGTTAATGGATATTCCAATATATTTTAAACCTCAAGTGATCTTATTGAATTGGGTTTTGGCATCTATTAATAATGGGCCCTAGTTGAGTAACAAAGTGTAAGCAATTGTATTTAGCTGAAATCCGTAATGGGAAGGGGCCCAGTTGACACGCTATTGATTAGTGTTTGCTAGGTCCCCTCTCTAGCCTATAAAAGAGTAGGTTATACCTATCAGTCGCTTGAATCCCATTAAAGCTGCTATACTGAAATAGGTCATAGAGAGGAAGATCTGACATTCCAATAGATCACTAACATGGTCAGTTTGATCTGTTTTTCATCAAGCGAGACTATGGCTCAAATAGGTACATTTTAATTCCATTGTGCATATTGATTTTGGTGTTTTACATTTATATATGGATCTGGTTATTCTTGATTAATTAGTTGTTTATGTAGAGAAATTTCTACATGTGGTATCAGAGTGGGTCATATATGATTGTAAAACCCAAATTTTTTTTTTTTAACAAATCCGGTATGTTGTTTACCGTGTTTGTTCCATTTGGTTTTGTGATTTACAAGTTCTTATGCGGTTTAGATCAATCAAAGTATTTTTTTTTTTGGTTGAATCAAATCAAAATAATTATTAAATAGGTAAAAATAATGCATTAGAATGGAAGAAATAAGCTATGATGATGATGATATGTTTGATTTCTTGGATGATCATTATTTTGCAATTTCGGATCTATGATGGACCTCTCTGTGCATATGTCTAGAAACGAGCTAATAAACAAGCTTTTTAGTGTTTGATGTCTTCATAACATTTGAAGTCGACTTAAAGAGCTTTCCAACGAGCCATAGAATGCCCCGATCCAGTGTTGGTTGCTATCTGAAATCATCGTCCAAAGTCAGTTTAGTAATCTGTAATAATGTTTTGTTCAGTTCTGATATGCATGTTGTCTGCCTGTTGCTTTTGTCGATTTTTTTTTTTTTTTTCAATTTCTGTGTTGAGATCTAGAGGTCAACTCCTTCATGAAAAATGTTCATATAGGTCTTAACTTCGACATATAATTTGTTTTTGGATTTTTTGGAGTATGATTAGGGGATGAAAACCTTATGCATAAATCAATCGATTTTGCAACTTTAGAGTTTTTGTTCTACATATCACATGTCCTCACCATATATAATTTATATAGTTTTATTGAGTATTGAGTGAGAATTTCGAAAATTCCAGAAGTCATAATTTGAAAGGGTTCCAAAAGTTTCGAATTTTCTTCGATTGAATGATGAATGTTAGAAATTGTTATATGGGTATCGTAATACATGAGTAATTTATGCGATGTTGACTGACAAATTGCATGGTTGGAGTTTCTGCACGATGAGATCGAGGGTTTCGTGCGTGCATGTTGGGTATCATATCGGTGAAGATCCTTGGATTGAGTTAGTGTGAATAGAAAGTTCATATTTTTCCTGCTCCACTAGAATGTGTCTATGCATGGGCGTTTTGCTAGTTCTTGAATTGCTTTGAGGTGGATTGACTGATGTGATTTCGTTTTGTTTTGATGTTGGATTATTCATGCATGCTTGTTTATGGGTTTGTGAGCTTGCGCATGTAGAGCGGTTTGAACTCCTTGTGCCCTCTAAATAGCTAGATACTTTGTGAAGAACAAAATCCTATGCGATGTCAGTTGTGTTTTGTGTTTGCAAGAAGCTTTGCAGAGTTTTTTTTTTTTTGGCCCCGCGTTTGACGGGGGTGTCTGTTAGGCGATTTGCACGTCAAGCTTTTTTGCTATTTTTTTTCATCTCAGTTTCGCGATCTTCGATTTTCAATTATTTCATGGTGGCTATTTTGTCGCTTGAAACCCTAGTATGTTCGCGATCGAGGGTCTAGAGAGGGTGCGGTCGGTTGGCGAATGGTTTTTTTTCGCTTAGGTCGCTTGTGTTTTTGGAGAAAGTGGGACTGTGACTGAATCGAATTATATGCCGATGCCGCGTTTTCCTTATTATTATTATTTTTTCACTGGATAGTTTGCTTTCTTACATAAATCTTTAGTCTTTATTTGAAAATTCTTGCTTGCATAAGAGCCTTGATCAAGTAGCAATGTTGTGGTGGTCGACGACATGTATTTGCCAATTTGTAGATTTGGGGAGGGAGTATCTCCATGCCTAAAGAGAACACTATCGAGATTAAATTATGGGTGAGAAGTGACTCCATTTGAATATGTGAATTACCTGTGTTGGGGTCCAGTAGTCTTCTAAAACTTGATTTTCTCTGTTTAATGGTTATCATAGATTTACTCTAGTTACCAAATTCTTGCCACCTGCTAAGATAATGGACATGCTAATGTGCTTGGATTGAAAAATAAAGGGTGGAATTAGGTGCTCCTACTTGTTTATCATAAATCGGAGTTTCATTTGTGGATCCATCCTTGAAAGCTTAATTTGAAAGTTCAAGGCTATGGAATTTTTCTTTTGTTGTTAAATCTATGATGTCATCATCCCCGGCACCTTGTGTTTTAAGTGAGCAGATGTGCTCGCGGGTGCACCTACCTCTTTTTGACCAGATACAAATCAATTAGTCCATTTCCTAAGTAAATTAGTTCGCTATGTTGTTGAAAAGGATGGATATCGAGAGTTCAAAGGTATTAATTTAAACAGGTCTTCCTCCAATCGATCCGCTAGCCCCATGTGCACGGAATTGCACATAGGGGTGTGTTTAGGGTCCTCTAAGACCCGTTTTGTTTCAATTTTTTTTAATATGCCTAATTTTTTAATTTATGATTTTTTGGTATGGTAAAATTTAATTTTTGCATATTTAAATATTTATTTGAAATTATTTATTGTTATCCATATTTAATTCAATGAAAAATAATTTTGTGCCTATATTTCCAATTTTTAATTTATGGAAATTTATTATAGGGTATGAGGAATAGGATGATACTATTCACTTTCCCTAATTTAGTATAGATTATCTATACTTTTTTGCTTTAGTTTAACTTGATAATCTTAGATGCTTAATTGTAGAAATAGGCACATAAAATTGTGGCAAAAATTGTTGATTGATAAATGCAATATGATCTTGGGAAGCATATGTCGTAAAGTGCTTCATATTGTTTGATTAATTTTTGGGCATTGATTAAATGGAACATTATTTACAAATTGTTAAAGTTTATAAATTATTAAAGTTCCTTATTGATAAAAATGAGTATATACAATCACCTGCCCAAATGGGATTATTGTGTATATTAATTTGAAATTACATGAAGATAAATTCCAAAATTAAAAGATGGGGATGTATAACTCAAAAAGATTTATCTGTCTAAAGGGGATAAATTTTTGAAAGTTATGTGTAATTCCCCTCTGAATTGATATATTAGAGATGATTGATGGGGATGTGTGACTCAAAAGGTTTCTCTGCCTAAAGGGAATAAATTTTGAGAGTTATGTGTAATTCCCCTTTATATTGGGATAATAGAGATGTATAATTTAAAGGATTTGTCTGCTCAAAGGGGATGGATCTTTGAAGATTATATGTAGTTCTCCTCCTTATCTATCTCTATATATTTTGATATCGCCCAAAGGGGATGGATGATTGAGATGTATAATTTAAATGATTGCCAAAAGTTCGCCCAAAGTGCCACTTTTTAAAAAAAATGGATCACTTAAGGAGATGGATGATTGACAATTATATGTAATTCTCTTGCTGTTGTTGTTTTTGATTTTAAAAATTATTAATTAAATAATATTAAATAATTATAAAATATATTTTAAATAAAAATGGTGATATTTTTATACGCGTGGACGCCGTAGGGAGTTTATAATGTACTAATTATTTTGTGGAATTACTTATTGCCCATAATTGATTATATTGCATTATGTATACCCAAAGGGGATTTTATAATGTACTAATTATTTTGTTGTGAACATAAACAACATTATGTAATGCAACAATGCCCGCGGTTGAAATGTTAACTGGATCAAATTTTATACTATTAAGGACTTAGTCAAAAAGGAAGACATTGTGATTGAGAATATTAGAATTGAGTCCATGTTAACTAATCCTCTAACAAAAGGTTTACGATCCATTTTGTTTAAATATCATGTAAGGAATATGGGTGTTTTAGAGTCTTTTGATCTCTTTTGTTAGTGGGAGCTATATAGTTTGTATTTCTAGCTATTATAGTTATATGAAAACTTATAATGCTTTTATAATGTTTATTAAAGTATTTGCTTTTGATGATCATCACTGTTGATTTTATTGTTATTATTTCTCCTGTTGGCTGAGAAATAGAAATATGAAATAGTATCTTTAAACAAATTTTAGTTTAAAGATGACTGGATGTCACAATTATGAGATCTCATGTTGGATTATGACATAGTTGTGCAATTTCATATTGTTTAGAAATCACATTGAGGCAATTTCATGTTGTTTAGAAATTGCGCTAATGCTGTTTCATGTTGTTGAGAAATTGTATTGAGGACCGATAAGAAATATTGTATAGTTTGATTACATGTTGGCACTATTTCTTACTACACTACTAGATCCATGATCTATGAAAATATAATACTTATTATATGTGATTAAGGAAGGTCATGTGTTATGGTATTTTCTTAACACATTGATCGTCATAGTCCTATAATGAGATTATATAGGATTGGATTGGTTTTGAGATGCCATTATTGGAATATTATTTTTCAAAATTGTGGCCACATAAAATAAATTTTCAGTTATTAGTCCGAGAATGTCATTTTCAAGATAAAATCTTTTTCAAAATAAAACAAGTTAATTAATGTAGCCCAAGTGGGACAATGTTGGAAATTTCCTATAATGGGCTTACATTAATTACTTTATTTTCTATTTTAAATAATCGGGTAATATTTTAAATTCTCAAGTGATCTTATTGAATTGGGTTTTAAAGATCTATTAATAATGGCCAGTTGAAGAAGAAAAATGTAGGAAATTGTGTTTAATCGGCTCGTAATGGGAGGGCGGGTTGACACGCTATTGATTAGTGTTTCTTAGATCCCTTTTCTAGCCTATAAAAGGGTAGATTATACCTATCGATCACTAATCCCATTAAAGTTGTTATATACCGAAATATATGTGTAGAGAGGAAGATCGCGATTCCGATGATCACCGACACCGTCGGTTTGATCTATTTTTCAATGTCGGACTATGGCTCAATATGTACATTTTAATTCCACTATATATATTGATTTTAGTGTTTTACATTCATATATAAATCTGATTATTCTTGATTAATTAGTTATTTATGTAGAAAATTTCTTCAGGCCCACCTTGCTTCCCGTCTATTTCCAAAACCTCTCCCCTGTTCTCACTTGAATAACATCATTTCGCCTTTTGCCGAAAGCTCTTTTTTTCTCTTGATTTTTTCTCCTTTGGTGTCTCTCTCTCTTCCGTCGCCTTTTGATTCAAAACCCGATTTCTATTCTCCTCCCCCATCCCCCACCACCCCCATCCCGATTTCGAACGCCCTCGTGGCAGCCCTCAAGCAGGCGCAGCAGGAGCAACCGCTGTTCGCCGCCGATGTCGAGCCCCAGCAGTCGCTCATATCGATGTCCGACGACGACTCGTTCATGAGCTGGCTCATGGAGATAGATAGCTTCTCCAGCCCTGCGGTCGAGGCCACAATTGAGCAGTCCCTGAATTCGGCCGCCCCGGCTGCCACGAATACCAATTCGGCCCCAATTGGATTGGGTTTCCGATCGCCTGCTGTACCCGCTGCCGCTCCACCAAGGAATTTGGACTTGAATCCGCGACTCCAGCAACAGCTGCAGCAGCAGCAACTTGGGAATTCAACCCAGCAGAGAGGCGAGGAGGTCAAAAGAGTGATCGATATCTTGTTGAGGCACAAGAGCAGGAACCCGGTATTGGTCGGTGAGTCGGAGCCGGAGGCCGTGGTCAAAGAATTGCTTAAGAGGATCGAGAACAAAGAATTGGGTGATGGGCTGCTCAAGAATATTCAGGTTGTCCCGTTGGATCAGGAAATCGGGTCAGACGAGGCAGAGATGCCCACGAAGTTTCGAGAATTGGGTGATGTCTTGGAGACCATGATGGGGAAATCGGGAGGTGGCGGCATGGTTCTTGATTTAGGGGATTTGAAGTGGCTGGTGGAGCAGCCAGCGGCCGTTTACGGTCCAAGCACAGTTCAGCCACAGCAGCAGTTGGGGCGGATCATGGTGGCGGAGATGGAGAAGTTGTTGGCAAGGTTTGAGAAGAGTAGTAGTAGGTTGTGGTTGATTGGGACTGCTACTCCTGAGACATACTTGAGGTGTCAGGTTTATCATCCTTCAATGGAAATTGACTGGGATTTGCAAGCAGTGCCTATGGCAGCCGCAGCACCTCAACCTCTTCCTGGATTATTCTCAAGGTATGATTAGTTTTAATCCTTGCATTTTGCATTTAATGTCTAGTTCCCAAGAATAAGTTTCTACTTATTTATCAATAATCAGAAAAGTAACTTTGTTGCCGGGTCGTTCTGATTCAATTTCAATGTCTGAGTGTTGTCTGAACTTTACACGCGCAAAATATAAGTTAACTTAGACTTATATTGCCTATTAAAGGTTGTAAAAGGATTTCCACATTTTTCTATTTGAACTATAATGGAAAATGCCCTTATCTCTATGTTTTAGTCCCATGAAACTTTGAATGTCACCTCTCCGCCTTTCAAAGTTGGGCAAAGTCTCGTGACGAAAGTGGTTGTTTTTCTTATTATCTGGAAAAAAAAGTTAATTGCTGCCGGTATTGCCTGTTGTATGGATCTTAGGAAATTGACTGTCCCATATAATGCAGAAATTGGGATGAACATTGATGATTTCATAAAAAATTAATCCGAGGCAAAGTGAAAGGGGGAAGAAGAAGAAAAAAAAAAAGGAAAAAGAAAAAGAAGAGAAAATAAGTGAAAATATTAATTGAAGAGAGAGAGGTGACGTACAAGTAGGCCCCAAAATTAAATGGTGTCAATCAGACTGGTATGAATCTAACGAGTCTATGACTGGGCACCTAACATTTTTTCCATTTGTCCATGTAAGTCTTCGTCTTCTTGGATGAAAATTCAACTCTCTTCTTTCTGAAGAAATATCCTGCAAACGTGTCTGATAAATCATATAAAAGACAGGGTTGATTGAAACTCCCGGTAGGATCCAAGGTCTTCCTAGAAACATACCTGATTACTCTTCTGTGAGATACAGGGGAAATGCCCAGAAAGCCGGACCCCTTTCGCAGACATGTACAGTTCCTTGATAACAATCAGTGAATGTGTAATTTCTTGCAGGAAACGGCATAGGGGAAACATGACGAGCATCGAGGCGGACGTTGCTGGAGCTGAAGGACATGGGATTCGTGGCTGGGAAATTGTCCCTGACGAAGTGATATTAGAAACCTGCGAAGTGTCGGAGGTTAAAAGAGCGGTCAAATCAAGCAACAAACAAGGCAATGTTGAAGAGGGTCCGGATCTGCCTGTGACTGTGAACAGTGAAGATGCTCAGAGAGAGACTTTATCTGCTGCCATGCCATACCTGAGCTCTGATGTCATAAGCACTGTGGGTGCAAGTTCATCAAGCTTTCTTGCAATCCATCCGATGAATTTTCCCAGTGAGTTTAATGACGTGAGGTTGAACAACGTTGTGGATTTGAGTCTTGCAGCCGGCCAGCAAGACGTTGCACGCAAACCTTTGACTAACATGTCATGCCTAGTGAATGCGGAAGTGGAAGAACCCAATACAGAGGTTCCACAAGGTAATGTGCATCTCCAAATTCATTGTATGTAATGCTCATGCAGCATGCTTAATTTGTCTTCTAATTCTTACTGAAGGGTAGGGATATAGGCAGGACGCTCAGATTTCCGATAGTAACTGAAACACAAAATTGGAGGAATTTAAAGGGAGAGAGGAGTTTAAGAGTCGGTGAATGATAACTAATAGTTCTTTGGAAAATATGAACAGACAAATGCTACTTAAGTGTGACATTCAAATCTTGAAAAGCCATGACTCCCTCTATTCCCTCATATCACAAATGAAAAGAGTCATGTGAAGCTAGAACTCTACCTAATCTTTCCGAGACTGGGACATAGGCGTATACCTGTGCGTTCCACGAAAATTAAAGTATATGCTATTTCTATTATATGAAGCTTTAAATCAAAGTATTATAACTTGTCAATCCAATCTAAATGCGACCTATCACATGAAAAGATTGAGGCAAACAATAAACTCGCACAAATTGCTGCTTGACATAATCTCACTTGATTAGTGAACTTTCTTTGTTGGTGGGCTGACTCTGGAGATGGACAATTCTATCAATATATATGGAAGCTTGAGTTTAAATTGAATCTCATGTACCAATATTGTGAACGTCATTTTCAAATTTCATCTATGTATTCCTTAGGAGTGACACCTCGGATTAATTTGCTCAAGGTATTGTCGGTTTGACCCATCTCATGCTAATTCGTTTCTCATCTCAATGGTTACTCTCTGCCCTTGTCAAACCGGGTTGTTATAAGCCCATTAGCTTCTGCGTAATTCGTCATCTAATCACACGATTCTTGGAGGGGTGTTGCTTTGATACCACATTGCCCTTTGATTGATTCACTTAAGGTATTATCCGTTTTAATATGCCCTATATCATGCCTCAAGATTTTGTCTTTGGGCATACATGTAGACATTTTCTGAAGAGATCACAGGAAGAAAATCAATTATGGAGTTTTTGACGGAAAGGTCAAATATGTCTTTTCAGGAAATGAAGGCAGTATGGACAATGTCAAAAGCAAGGGTGACGAATTGATGAAGCTCAATAAACTTCCTGATGGAGGCATTGGATGGCGTAAAATTGGTAAAATCCTCGTATCAAAAAAAGAGATCGGTAAGGGAAGTAACGGGACTATGGTCTTTGAGGGCCGCTATGAAGGAAGAGAAGTTGCAGTGAAACGCCTTGTTCTTCAGGCTGATTTTGGAAAATCCTCCAACGAGATTCGGACTTTGATAGATTCTGACCAACATAAAAATATTGTTCGGTATCATGGAATGGAGGTCAATGAGGATTTCGTGTATCTTGCTTTAGAGCGTTGTATTTGTACCTTAGATGATTTGATTCAAGTACGTTCAGATTCTTTGGATAAGTCTACGTTACCTCGTGATCCAGCATCAACGTATGATTATAAAATCAAATTGGATTCCATTAGGGGTATGATGCAAGATGTCAACTTGTGGAAATATGATTATCCCTCACCTCAGTTACTGAAATTGATGAGGTAATTTTTATGTTTTGATTTATCAGTAAGGGTATGAATAAAGAGATAACTGTAGTATCTTACTTACCGCGGCACTCCTAAAATCAACTGTCTCTTATTTGTATTTGTAGTGGGCTTGCTTACATATGTTTTACATCACACAGAAGCATCTCATAGACATCACCACCTTCACATACTATTCTTTGCTGACTCATGTGGGTATCAGGTGCTAGCTGAAGGACTTAATAGCTCTCCTGCAAAAACTTCTAAATGATGCATGATAAGAGAATTATTAGGCCACTTCCTTAGCTTTGCTTTGCCCAATGCAATCAACATCGTGGGCTGAGTTTTGAACCTTGTAACTTCCTTTCTAGAGTCATAGGTTAAGTTCAATCTCACTATCAAGGCTTAACTCTTAGTTTTCTTCCCATGGAAATGAATAAGGTATGATCAATTACATAGTGATAATTCCATCGATTTATCCCATCTTGGTAAAAACAGTATTCCTTCTTTCCTTTTGATTCGTGAATGCTGCGGAATCCCCACGCACTCAAATCGGTAAATGTTGATGTGATTGATACGGCAATCTGATTCTGTACCGGGTTTTTCGTTGTAGAGTTTATGTAAAGAACCTATAACGGTTCTTTTCTCCATTCTACTTCTGAACATCCTTAATGGGACATGGTGTGTTAGATAAATTTCTTAATTTCCAATAGTATGTGACTGAATATACGTATATGATGCCTTCAAGTGGCCTGGATACTATTTGGTTCCAGCTACATTGTTGATTTAAGTCATGATGTCTTCTCTATATTATGATGCAGGGATATGGTATCAGGACTCAGCCATTTGCATGGCATGAGAATAATCCATCGGGACTTAAAGCCTCAAAATATCTTGATTACTGAGGATCCTGAGAATCCTAGGCATCTATCATTGGTTTCTAAGCTATCTGATATGGGCATTAGCAGATGCCTTCATAAAGATAAATCTTCCTTGGGATATCATTCCACCAGTAAATGCTCTTGACAGCTTTATCCATATCTTTGATCTTCTTTTCCTCAAGATTGATTCATGCATAATCTGAGTCTATGTGGTGGTAATTTACTAATTAGAGCAATCTCTTGTTTTAAAGAAGACTGTTATGTTGGAAGTCAGGTTGCTTTGTGTTGCTTCTTAGGTTGTGGTAAAGTTTGTGGAGATTTAATAGTCTTTGCCATGGCCTCCCTTCGTTGACTGATGAGACTATCATATCCATTTATGTATGGTCCAAGTGATGAGGGCTGTTTTATTGATCTTCGATATGTGTCTTGCAGGTTGTGGAACCTTTGGATGGCAAGCACCTGAAGTGATTATGCATGGTGGGAGCCAAAAGTCAGCACTGGATTTGTTTAGTTTAGGCTGTGTCTTGTTCTTTTGCATCACTGGTGGAAAACATCCATTTGGTGAAGAAGTATATCGTGATTCCAACATTGTTAAAAACAATATGGACCCTGTCCTCGGTGGAATTCATACCAGAAGCCCATGATCTGCTTTCGCGTTTACTAAACCAAGATCCCATATTGAGGTGAGTGTATTGTCATCCTTAATTTGCATCGCTACCATTTTCATTCTGCCATTTGACAGATTTTATAACCATTGTTAGTTGACTGATTTCTATTTTCCTGCATCACTTAATCTCACAAGTATAAAGGTGGCCTGAAATCAATCGAACATGGCTTATCAGTCTGCCTGGTGGGGCTCTACTTGATGAGCTAAAAAAAGTGCAGATCCCACTCACTTCTTTTGGCAATTGATAATAGAAGCCGGAGAAAAGGTTGACCATGTGATAGCCTAAATGCCTTTGACAATTGTGATATTCCAATGGAAGACGATCATTGTCGGAGGCCTGATTATTAGGGCTATAAGTTTTTTACCCACCCATGAGCAAATAAATTTCAATCATTACCAGTGTAGTATTAGATTTGCTATACATACACAGAAGATGATCGCATACGAAGATTCCAATGGTTTAGCATGTAGCGCTCACTATGAAATAAGAATCCTAGGGACTGGATGATTGGATTGCTAATTTAAGGCAGTTGTAGTAAATAATTCCTAGGTTCTTGTCGTAGTCAAATAACTGCCTTCATCTCGGACTCGTGAATTGTGAAGTGAATGGAAGTTTTTAGATATTTTGGTTAAGAGATTGCACGAATGCCAAACTTGCGTTGCATTTAAACTCGGGAAGTCGGTCCATCTCAGCATTTTTCGTGATTCATATCTTTGAGCATATTGGTCAATAGTAAATTACTTTTAATGACTAGCAGGCCACAGGCATCGGAGGTGCTTAACCATCCATTTTTTTGGACTCCAAAGAGGAGACTGTCCTTTCTTCATGATGTCAGCGATAAAGTGGAATCGGAAGCTAGTAAAGGCAATTTTGATCTTCTGTATGTATTGGAGGGCATTGCGCGACTGGTTTTTGATGGGAATTGGGATGAGAAAATAGATGATGTAGTTTTGAACGACCTACGTCGACACAGACATAAGCCGTATGACAGTAACTTTGTCAGAGACTTATTGAGAGCTATACGAAATATGTTTAACCACCGTGGGCATGCTCCAGAAGAAGTTCAGGTATTCTCTCGCTCGCTTTCCGGAACTGTGTTGATATCTACAGCTGCATGCATCCATGGCTCATATCTTTTGTTGCTTTGATGATTCTGGCAGGAGATCCTTGGATCGGATCCTGATGGCATAAATGCTTACTTCGCTGAACGATTCCCCAGGCTCTTGATTGAGACATACGGTGTTGTGCTTAAGTGCGGAAAGAATAAATTGATAGAGGAAGTACTTTCTAAGTAATGTGCTTTGACCCTTTGGCCACTTCCCACGGTGATTCCTTCTTCAAGCCAGCAGGGATGGCCATGAGTATTACAAGACATTCCACCTGTCTTTTTGGTGTGTCCCCTGTCTTGGTTACGGGGATCAAGTTAGATGGGCTTAGGACTCTATTCGTATTGTTCTTGATATCAAATTTTAAATATTGCATGAACAAATATTGTTTCAATCTCATGCAATTTTCTTTTCAATACCGCAATTTTTAAATTTCACTTGTACTTTTTTTCAAAAAGTTTATTTTTAGAGTTAAAAAAAAAAGGCCCAAGCGCATGGCCCGGTGGTCAACCCTCGTGGACACTCATCAACAAAAAGTACCTTTAAACTCGTTACTAGTTTAGCAACTTCTTCGCCTAGCTAGTATTTTTTTCCATATGCAATCTAAATATCTAAAGAAAAATATTTAGGTAAAGTAAATCTCAATATAGTAGGTAACATTGTCAGTTATGAAAGAAATGCCACTCTACTTGCAAGTATTTACCCATGAAACAAATATCACTATCACTTTGAAGTATTTAACCCGGTTAATGATTTTTCTGTGTAATTTCTAACATATCTCGTATAGTTGATGATTTTCTGTCATTGGGGCTAATGGCTTTGGGAATTAAATGTATGAATCTACATGTAATTAAAATATAAAAAGATCACACTCATGTATTTCAAAACCTCAAAAAGAAATAATTGGCAAGAAAATGCATTAACAGTTCTAAACCCCATATAAAAGTGGACGAAAAATCTTATGTATCGTCTACATGCTCCATGTTTTTTCTAAACAAATTTATATACATTTAGTTTGTCCAATTAAGTTGTTCTAGTTTGAAAATTTTCAAATCAATTCTATCCGACACAAAATTAGACCAAATTTAGCAGATGTGACATCAAATGACCCTAATCCCTACCAAGTGATTTGGGACCCATGAGCTTAGCCACAAGTTCTAACATGAACAAAGTATGGGCTGATTTGACCGTCTTTGAACAAACTTTGTCGAGAAGACGATTCTCTCGGCGGATCTCAAGATAGGAGTATTTGTAATTCAACCAAAGTAGAGCTCGTTCACTAAGAATTTTCATGTTACTTTATTTTCTCAAGAAATCAGCATAGAGTTTTATGTAGGATGTGTCCATGGCTAAAATATGGGCTGCCTTATTTTGTTGAGAAGACGATTCTCTTGGTGGATCTCAAGATAGGAGTATTTGTAATTCAACCAAAGTAAAGCTCATTCACTAAGAATTTTCATGTTACTATATTTTCTCAAGAAATCAACATAGAGTTTTATGTCACTGTATTTTTATGTTACATAGTCGACATTATAGAAAACAAATGTTTGGTGGTTTACCAAAAATGCTTGGAAACAATATGAAGCAACAGTTCGAAAATTTTGAGTGAATAGAAAATGGTGCTGACTCTAGAATTTATAATTGAAGGAAGTCAAGTAATGGTATGCTCTAAATAGAAGCTTGTGCATCACCATTAAAACAACCGAGGTCACGGAAGAGTTAAATTAACTATGGAATTTGATTCCTAGGAACAATTGAATTGGTACCATGTCAAACTTAGGAGTAATTAAATATTTCAAATGAAGAAACATGCAATGTCGAATGTTTTATATATAATCAATGGAACGTCATGATATTTTTGTTAAGGTCTTTTCTATGTATTCCAATCTAAAATTTAAATGAACTCATTAGTTCAAGAACTTCAATCACTATTCGTCCATTTCAATTTAAAACCCAATTTAACATTTGGTTAGTTCGTTTTAGCCAAAAAAGAAAGAAAATTGATTAGTTCGTGTGATCATCCATTACTTAGATTAAAAATTTTGTTTATTATGCACAGATCAACAAATAGATCCCACAGCCCTGAAAATATAAAAACATAAATCAGTTTTCTCTTTGCTTTCTCCTTAAGCCATTTGTACGATCGGCTGCCACTTGTCAAAGACGTTACGTCGCGCGTCTCCCTTCAATTATATGTTTTTTATAGTTTTTTTCTTCTTTTTCATTTTTCCTTTTTTTTTTTTCTCTTCTTCTTCCCGACTTGTCCTCTCCGTCCACCCCTTCCTCCGCCGCGACGGAGCTCGTGCGGCGGGCCTGCAACAAGACCGGCGACCCCCGCTACTGCGTCGCCTACCTCAACGCCACCCACACCCGCGGCTACGCCGCCGCCGTCGCCAAGCTCGCGTCGGCCTACGACGACCTCAACTCCGAGGCCTTCGCCGACCTCGCCGGGTACTCCGACGGCGGCGCCTACGCGGCCGGGGCCTACGACAGGGCCTTGGGGGCAGCGCGTACTCTGAAGGCGGGCAGTTACCGGGACCTGAGGCGACTCTACGAGATCTGCACCGCCGGATCGAAGCTCTTCACTTGACGGGGCCTGACTTTGTGCAGACGAATCCAATCCGTCCTCGTGTAGCAATTAATCCCGGCGGAGTGAACTAGTAAGTCAACCAAAACCCCCCTTCATTTTTCTTCTTCTTCTTCTTCTTCTTCTTCTTCTGGCCCATGTAAGTCTTTCGTCTTCCTGGGTGAAGATTCAACTCTCTGATTTGGTGGAATTCTATAATCCCGAGAGCTCGTTTTCTTTTCCTCTGATGGCATAGCATGTTCATTATGTGTGAATGACTGCTTACTGCGCATTGGCAAATGGTTTTGTCTGACGGTGAGGCAGGAAAAATGGTATTTTTGATGGATAACTAGCATAGTTTTGAATTACATGTTCGGCACTGTCTGGAATTTGATTCTCGTATGGTGTTCATGTTAGAATCTTAGTTACTTGTGTTCTCGGAAGCGCGGAATATGTAGGGTCTATGATTGGGCACCTAATATTTTCTCCATTTGTACAGGAGTCAGCTAGTTAGTCAACCGAAACGCCCCTTCCTTTTCTTTTCTTCTGGGCCCCATGTAAGGCTTGGTCTTCTTGGATGAAGATGCAACTCTCTTCTTTCCGAAGAAATAACCTGCCAACTTGTCCGATGAATAAAAAAAAAAAGGCAGGGTTGATTGAAACTCCTGATAGGATCCGAGGTTTTCCTTAAAACATACCGGATTACTCTTCCGTGAGATACAGGGGAGATGCCTAGAGAGCCGGACCCCTTTCGCAGACTTGTACAGTTCCTGACCAGAAGTGGGAGTGAAATTTTTGGAGGCAAAGGTACAGCGGAAGCACGAGGAGGATGAAGGCCCACCTTGCTTCCTGTCTATTTCCTAAACCTCTCCCCTGTTCTCACTTGAATAATAACATCATTTCGCCTTTTGCCAAAAGCTCCTTTTTTCTCTTGAATTTTTCTCCTTTGGTAGCTCTCTCTCTCTCTTCCGTAGCTCTTTCGATTCAAAACCCAATTTATATTCTCCTCCCCCACCCCACCACCACAACACCCCCCCAATATCCCGATTTCGAACGCCCTAATGGCAGACCTCAAGCAGGCGCAGCAGCATCGCGGCTGCCCCGAGCAGCAGGAGCAACCGCTGCTCGCCGCCAAGGTCGAGCCCTAGCAGTCGCTCGTATCGCCTCTCGACGACCCATACACGAGCTTGGTCATGCAGGAAGCTAGCTTCTCCAGCCCTGCGGTCAAGGCCACAATTGAGCAGTCCCTGAATTCGGCCGCCCCAGCTGCTGCGAATGCCAATTCGGCCCCCGTTGGATTGAGTTTCCAATCGCCCGCCGTACCCGCTGCCGCTCCACCAAGGAATTTGGACTTGAATCCACGACTTCAGCAACAGCTGCAGCAGCAGCAACTTGGGAATTCAACCCAGCAGAGAGGCGAGGAGGTCAAAAGAGTGGTCGATATCTTGTTGAGGCACAAGAGGAGGAATCCGGTATTGGTCGGTCAGTCGGAGCCGGAGGCTGTGGTCAAAGAATTGCTTAAGAGGATTGAGAACAAAGAATTGGGTGATGGGCTGCTCAAGAATATTCAGGTTGTCCCGTTGGATCAGGAAATCGGGTCGGACGAGGCCAAGACGCCCGTGAAGTTTCAAGAATTGGGTGATGACTTGGACACCAGGATGGGGAATTCAGGAGGTGGCGGCGTGGTTCTTGGTTTAGGGGATTTGAAGTGGCTGGTGGAGCAGCCAGCGGCCGTTTACGGTCCAAGCACAGTTCAGCCACAGCAGCAGTTGGGGCGGATCATGGTGCGGAGATGGGGAAGTTGTTGGCAAGGTTTGAGAAGAGTAGTAGTAGGTTGGGCGTGATTGGGACTGCTACTCCTGAGACATACTCGAGGTGTCGGTTTGATCATCCTTCAATGGAAATTGACTGGGATTTGCTAGCTGTGCCTATTGCAGCCACAGCACCTCAACCTCTTCCTGGATTAGTCTCAAGGTATGATTAGTTTTAATCCTTGCATTTTGCATTTAATGTCTAGTTTCCAAGAATAAGTTTCTACTTATTTATCAATAATCAGAAAAGTAACTTTGTTGCCTGGTCGTTCTGATTCAATTTCAATGTCTTGAGTGTTGTCTGAACTTTACACACGCAAAATATAAGTTAACTTAGACTTATGTTGCCTATTAAAGGTTGTAAAAGGATTTCCACATTTTTCTATTTGAACTATAATGAAAAATGCCCTTATCTCTATGTTTTAGTCCCCTGAAACTTTAAATGTCACCTCTCCGCCTTTCAAAGTTGGGCACAGTCTCATATGACAGGGGTTGTTTTTCTTATTATCCGGAAAAAAAAGTTAATTGCTGCCGGTATTGCCTGTTGTATGGATCTTATGAATTGACTGTCCCATGTAATGCAGAAATTGGGATGAACATTGATGATTTCATAAAAAATTAATCCGAGGCAGAGTGAAAGGGGGAAGAAGAAGAAAAAAAAGGAAAAAGAAAAAGAAGAGAAAAAAAGTGAAAATATTAATTGAAGAGAGAGAGGCGACGTACAAGTAGGCCCTGAAATTAAATGGTGTCAATCAGACTGGTATGAATCTAACAAGTCTATGACTGGGCACCTAACATTTTTTCCATTTGTCCATGTAAGTCTTCGTCTTCTTGGGTGAAAATTCAACTCTCTTCTTTCTGAAGAAATATCCTGCAAACATGTCTGCTAAATCATGTAAAAGACAGGGTTGATTGAAACTCCCGGTAGGATCGAAGGTCTTCCTTGAAACATACCTGATTACTCTTCTGTGAGATACAGGGGAAATGCCCAGAAAGCCGGACCCCTTTCGCAGACATGTACAGTTCCTTGATAACAATCAGTGAATGTGTAATTTCTGTAGGAAATGGCATAGGGGAAGCATGACCGGCATCGAGGCCGACGTTGCTGGAGCTGAAGGACATGGGATTCATGGCTGGGAAATTGTCCCTGACGTAGTGAGATTAGAAACCTGCGAAGTGTCGGAGGTTAAAAGAGCGGTCAAATCAAGCAACAACCAAGGCAATGTTGAAGAGGGTCCGGATCTGCCTGTGACTGAACAATGAAGATGCTCAGAGAGAGACTTTATCTGCTGCCATGCCGTACCTGAGCTCTGATGTCATAAGCAGTGTGGGTGCAAGTTCATCAAGTTTTCTTGCAATCCGTCCAATGAATTTTCGCAGTGAGTATAATGATGTGAGGTTGAACAATGTCGTGGATTTGAGTCTTGCCGCCGGCCAGCAAGACGTTGCACACAAACCTTTGACTAACATGTCATGCCTATTGAATGTGAAAGTGGAAGAACCCAATACAGAGGTTCCACAAGGTAATGCGCATCTCCATATTCATTGTATGTAATGCTCATGCAGTACACTTAATTTGTCTTCTAAATCTTACTGAAGGGTAGGGATATAGGCAGGACGCTCAGATTTCCGATAGTAACTGAAACACAAAATTGGCAGGAACTTAAAGGAAGAGAGGAGTTTAAGAGTCGGTGAATGATAACTAATAGTTCTTTGGAAAATATGAACAGACAAATGCTACATAAGCGTGACATTCAAATCTTGAAAAGCCATGACTCCCTCTATTCCCTCATATCACAAATGAAAAGAGTCATGTGAAGCTAGAACTCTACCTAATCTTTCCGAGACTGGGACATAGGCATATACCTGTGCGTTCCACGAAAATTAAAGTATATGCTATTTCTATTATATGAAGCTTTAAATCAAAGTATTATAACTTGTCAATCCAATCTAAATGCGACCTATCACACGAAAAAATTGAGGCAAACAATAAACTCGCACAAATTGCTGCTTGACATAATTTCACTTGATTAGTGAACTTTCTTTGTTGGTGGGCTGACTCTGGAGATGGACAATTCTATCAATATATATGGAAGCATGAGTTTAAATTGAATCTCATGTACCAATATTGTGAACGTCATTTTCAAATTTCATCTATGTATTCCTTAGGAGTGACACCTCGGATTAATTTGCTCAAGGTATTGTCAGTTTGACCCATCTCATGCTAATTCGTTTCTCATCTCAATGGTTACTCTCTGCCCTTGTCAAACCGGGTTGTTATAGGCCCATTAGCTTCAGCGTAATTCGTCATCTAATCACACAGTTAGTAGAGGGGGTGTTGCTTTGATACCACATTGCCCTTTGATTGATTCACTTAAGGTATTATCCGCTTTAATATGCCCTATATGAAGCCTCAAGATTTTGTCTTTGGGCATACATGTAGACATTTTCTGAAGAGATCACAGGAAGAAAATCAATTATGGAGTTTTTGACAGAAAGGTCAAATATGTCTTTTCAGGAAATGAAGGCAGTATGGACAATGTCGGAAGCAAGGGTGACGAATTTATGAAGCTCAATAAACTTCCTGATGGAGGCATTGGATGGCGTAAAATTGGTAAAATGCTCATCGACCTCCATTCCATGATACCGAACAATATTTTTATGTCGGTCAGAATCTATCAAGTCTTAATCTCGATGGAGGATTTTCCAAAATCAGCCTGAAGAACAAGGCGTTTCACTGCAACTTCTCTTCCTTCATAGCGGCCCTCAAAGACCACAGTCCCATTACTTCCCTTACCGATTTCTTTTTTTGATACCAGGATTTTACCAATTTTACGCCATCCAATGCCTCCATCAGGAAGTTCTTTGAGCTTCATCAATTCGTCACTGTTGCTTCTGACATTGTCGATCCTGCCTTCGTTTCCTGAAAGGCCATATTCAATCCCATGTCCTTCAGCTCCAGCAATGTCGGCCTCGATGCTCGTCATGCTTCCCCTATGCCGTTTCCTACAAAAATTACACATTCACTGATTGTTATCAAGGAACTGTACATGTCTGCAAAAGGGGTCCGGCTTTCTGGGCATTTCCCCTGTATCTCACAGAAGAGTAATCAGGTATGTTTCAAGGAAGACCTTGGATCCTTTAGGGGATTTGAAGTGGCTGGTGGAGCAGCCAGCGGCCGTTTACGGTCCAAGCACAGTTCAGCCACAGCAGCAGTTGGGGCGGATCATGGTGGCGGAGATGGGGAAGTTGTTGGCAAGGTTTGAGAAGAGTAGTAGTAGGTTGTGGTTGATTGGGACGGCTACTCCTGAGACATACTCGAGGTGTCAGCTTTATCATCCTTCAATGGAAATTGACTGGGATTTGCAAACGTTGTCTATTGCAGCCACAGCACCTCAACCTCTTCCTGGATTACTCTCAAGGTATGATTAGTTTTAATCCTTGCATTTTGCATTTAATGTCTAGTTTCCAAGAATAAGTTTCTACTTATATATCAATAATCAGAAAAGTAACTTTGTTGTCGGGTCGTTCTGATTGAATTTCAATGTCTGAGTGTTGTCTGAACTTTACATGCGCAAAATATAAGTTGACTTAGACTTATATTGCCTATTAAAGGTTGTAAAAGGATTTCCACATTTTTCTATTTGAACTATAATGGAAAATGCCCTTATCTCTATGTTTTAGTCCCATGAAACTTTGAATGTCACCTCTCCGCCTTTCAAAGTTGGGCAAAGTCTCATGATGACAGTGGTTGTTTTCCTTATTATCCGGAAAAAAAGTTAATTGCTGCCGGTATTGCCTGTTGTATGGATCTTACGAATTGACTGTCCCATGCAATGCAAAAATTGGGATAAACATTGATGATTTCATAAAAAAATACACTAAGGGTACACTGAGGCGGTGCCTATGCGGCCGGGGACTGCGACAGGGCCTTCGGGGCAGTGTGTACGCGCCTCTGTGAGATCTGCACTGCCATGTCAAAGCTCTTCACCTGAGGGAGCCTGACATTGTGCTGCGGAATCCAATCCTTCCGCGTGTAGCAATTAATCCCAAGCAGAGTGAAAGGGGGAAGAAGAAGAAAAAAATGGAAAAAGAAAAAGAAGGGAAAAAAAGTAAAAATATTAATTGAAGAGAGAGAGGTGACGTACAAGTAGGCCCCAAAATTAAATGGTGTCTATCAGACTGGTATGAATCTAACGTGTCTATGACTGGGCACCTAACATTTTTTCCATTTGTCCATGTAAGTCTTCATCTTCTTGGATGAAAATTCGACTCTCTTCTTTCTGAAGAAATATCCTGCAAACATGTCCGATAAATCATAAAAAAGACAGGGTTGATTGAAACTCCTGGTAGGATCCAAGGTCTTCCTTGAAACATACCCGATTACTCTTCTGTGAGATACAGGGGAAACGCCCAGAAAGCTGGACCCCTTTTGCAGACATGTACAGTTCCTTGATAACAATCAGTGAATGTGTAATTTCTGTAGGAAACGGCATAGGGGAAGCGTGACGAGCATTGAGGCCGACGTTGCTGGAGCTGAAGGACATGGGACTGTGAACAATGAAGATGCTCAGAGAGAGACTTCATTTACTGCCATGCCGTACCTGAGCTCTGATGTCATAAGCACTGTGGGTACAAGTTCATCAAGCTTTCTTCCGTTCCATGCGATAAATTTGCCCAGACCGGTGCAATCTCCTGAAGACATAAGTTGGCTCGATTTTTCGGATTTGAGTCATGCCGCCGACCAGCAAGACCTTGCATGCGAAGCTTTGACTAACATGTCATGCCTAGTGAATGCAGAAGTGGAAGAACCCAATACAGAGGTTCCACAAGGTAATGTGTATCTCCAAAATTCACCATATGTAATGCTCATGCAGCACGTTTAATTTGTCTTCTAGTTCTTACTTAAGAGAAGGGATATAAACAGGACGCTCAGATTTCTGATAGTAACTGAAAACACAAAATTGGTGGGAATTAATAGGAAGAGAAGAGTTTAAGAGTCGGTGAATGATAACTATTAGTTCTTTGGAAAATATGAACAGAGAAATGCTTTTTAAGTGTGACATTCAAATCTTGAAAAGCCATACCTCTCTCTATTCCCTCTGATCACAAATTAAAAGAGTCGTGAAACAAAGAAGCTAGAACTCCACCCTTTTGGAGATTGGGACATAGGTGTATACCCATGCGTTCCACAGAAATTAAAGTATACGCTATTTCTATTATATACAGCTTTAAATCAAAGTATTATAACTTGTCAATTCAATCCAAATGCCACCTATCACATGCAAAGATTGAGGCAAACAATAAACTCGCACAAATTGCTGCTTGACATAATTTCACTTGATTAGTGAACTTTCTTTGTTGGTGGGCTGACTCTGGAGATGGACAATTCTATCAATATATATGGAAGCATGAGTTTAAATTCAATCTCATGTACCAATATTGTGAACGTCATTTTCAAATTTCATCTATGTATTCCTTAGGAGTGACACCTCGGATTAATTTGCTCAAGATATTGTCGGTTTGACCCATCTCATGCTAATTTGTTTCTCATCTCAACGGTTACTCTCTGCCTTTGTCAAACTGGGTTGTTATAAGCCCATTAGCTTTCGTGTAATTTGTCATCTAATCACACAGTTACTAGAGGGGGTGTTGCTTTGATACCACATTGCCCTTTGATTGATTCACTTAAGGTATTATCCGCTTTAATATGCCCTATATGAAGCCTCAAGATTTTGTCTTTGGGCATACATGTAGACATTTTCTGAAGAGATCACAGGAAGAAAATCAATTATAGAGTTTTTGACGGAAAGATCGAATATGTCTTTTCAGGAAATGAAGGCAGTATTGACAATGTCAGAAGCAAGGGTGACGAATTGATGAAGCTCAATAGACATCCTGATGGAGGCATTGGATGGCGTAAAATTGGTAAAATCCTCGTATCAAGAAAAGTAATCGGTGACGGAAGTGATGGGACTATTGTCTTTGAGGGCACCTATGAAGGAAGACTTGTTGCAGTGAAACGCCTTGTTCTTAAGGCTGGTCGTGAAAAAGCATCCAATGAGATTCAGACTTTGATAAATTCTGACCGACATGAAAATATTGTTCGGTATTATGGAATGGAGGCCGACGAGAATTTTGAGTATCTTGCTCTAGAGCGCTGTATTTGTACCTTAGATGATTTAATTCAAGTACATTCAGGATCTTCGAATAACTCTGCGTTACCTCGTGATCCAGCATCAACGGATGATTATAAAATCAAATTGGAATCCATTAGGGGTATGATGCAAGATGTTAACTTGTGGAAACATGATTATCCCTCACCTCAGTTACTGGAATTGATGAGGTAATTTTTATGTTTTGATTTATCAGAAGGGTATGAATAGAGAGATAACGGTAGCATCTTACTTACCACGGCACTCCTAAAATCAACTGTCACATATTTGTATTTGTAGTGAGCTTGCTTACATATGTTTTACATGGCACAAAAGCATCTCATAGAGATCACCACCTTCATGTCTCTTTGCTGGCTCATGTGGGTATCAGGTGCTAGTTGAAGGACTTAATAGCTCTCTTGCAAAAACTTCCAAATGATGCATGATATAGAGAATTATTAGGCCGCTTCCTTAACTGTGGTGTGCCCAATGCAATCAACATCGTGGGCTGAGTTTTGAACCTTGTAGCTTCCTTTATAGAGTCATAGGTTAAGTTCAATCTCACTATCAAGGCTTAACTCTTAGTTTTCTTCCCATGGAAATGAATTAGGTATTATCAATTACATAGTGATAATTCCATCGATTTATCCCATCTTGGTAAAAACAGTATTCCTTCTCTCCTTTTGATTCGTGAATGCTGCGGAATCCCCATGCACTCAAATCGGTAAATGTTGATGTGATTGATATGGCAATCAAATTCTGTATTGGGTTTTTCGTTGTAGAGTTTATGTAAAGAACCTATAACGGTTATTTTCTCCATTCTACTTCTGAACATCCTTAATGGGACATGGTGTGTTAGATAAATTTCTCAATTTCCAATAGTATGTGGCTGAGTATATGTATATGATGCCTTCAAGTGGCCTGGATACTATTTGGTTCCAGCTACATTGTTGATTTAAGTCATGATGTCTTCTCTATATTATGATGCAGGGATATGGTATCAGGACTCAGCTATTTGCATGGCTCGAAAATTATCCATCGGGACTTAAAGCCTCAAAATATTTTGATTGCTAAGAATACTAAGGATCCATTTTTGGTTGCTAAGCTATGTGATATGGGCATTAGCAGATGCTTTCCTAAAGATAAATCTTCCTTGGGATATAGTTCCACTGGTAAATGCTCGACAGCTTTATCCATATCTTTGATCTTCTTTTCCTAAAGATTGATTCATGCATAATCTAAATCTATGTGGTGGTAATTTACTTATTAGAGCAATCTCTTCTTTTAAAGAAGATTGTTATGTTGGAAGTCAGGTTGCTTTGTGTTGCTTCTTAGGTTGTGGTAAAGTTTGTGGAGATTTAATAGTCTTTGCCATGGCCTCCTTTCGTTGACTGATGAGACTATCATATCCATTTATGTATGGGCCAAGTGATGAGGGCTCTTTTATTGATCTTCGATATGTGTCTTGTGGAACCTTTGGATGGCACGCACCTGAAGTGATTAAGCATAAAGGGAAGCAAAAGCGGGCAATGGATTTATTTAGTTTAGGCTGTGTCTTGTTCTTTTGCATCACTCGTGGAAAGCATCCATTTGGTGAAGAAGTACATCGTGATTACAATATTGTTAACAACATTATGGACTTGCCCTCGGTGGAATTCGTACCAGAAGCCCATGATTTGCTTTCGTGTTTACTAAACCAAGATCCCGAGTTGAGGTGAGTGTATTGTCATCCTTAATTGGCATCACTACCATTTTCATCCTGCCATATGATAGATTTTATAACCATTGTTAGTTGACTGATTTCCATTTTCCTGCATCACTTAATTTCACAAGTATAAAGGTGGCCTAAAATTCATCGAACATGGCTTGTCAGTCTGCCTGGCAGGGCTCTACTTGATGAACTAAAAAAAGTGCAGATCCCACTCACTTCTTTTGGCAATTGATAATAGAAGCCGGAGAAAAGGTTGACCATGTGATAGCCTAAATGCCTTTGACAATTGTGATATTCCAATGGAAGATGATCATTGTCAGAGACCTGATTATTAGGGCTATAAGTTTTTTACCCACCCATGAGCAAATAAATTTCAATCATTACTAGTTTAGTATTAGATTTGGTATGCATACACAGAAGATGATCGCATAGGAAGATTCCAATGGTTTAGCATATAGCGCTCACTATGAAATAAGAATCCTAGGGACTGGATGATTGGATTGCTAATTTAAGGCAGTTGTAGTAAATAATTCCTAGGTTCTTGTCGTAGTCAAATAACTGCCTTCATCTCGGACTCGTGAATTGTGAAGTGAATGGAAGTTTTTAGATATTTTGGTTAAGAGATTGCACGAATGCCAAACTTGCGTTGCATTTAAACTTGGGAAGTTGGTCCATCTCAGCATTTTTCGTGATTCATATCTTTGAGCATATTGGTCAATAGTAAATTACTTTTAATGACTAGCAGGCCACAGGCATCGGAGGTGCTTAAGCATCCATTTTTTTGGACTCCAAAGATGAGACTGTCCTTTCTTTATGACGTCAGCAATGAAGTAAAATCGGAAGATAGGAAAGGCAATTTTGATCTTCAGAAAGCATTGGAGAACACTGCGCAATCGGTTTTTGGTAAGAAATGGGACGACAAAGTGCATCCCAAAGTTATGGCCAACTTACGCAGACATAGGGACTATAACGGTAGCTGTGTCAGTGACTTATTAAGAGCCGTGCGAAATGAGGTTAGCCACCACAAGGAAGATCCAAAAAGTGTTAAGGTACTCTCTCTCCCTCTGTGGAACTGTGGTGATATCTGCAGCTGCATGCATACAAGGCTCATATCTGCTGTTGCTTTGATGATTCTGACAGCGAATCCTCGGACCGTATCCTGATCGTATGGATGCTTACTTCGCTAAAAAATTCCCCAAGCTCTTGATTGAGACATACAAAGTGGTGCGTGAACTCGGAAAGGAGGAATTGATTGCGGGAGTACTTACTAAGTAATGTGCTTCGACCCTTTGGCCACTTCCCACGGTGATTCCTTCTTCGAGTCGACGGGGTTGGCCATGAAGCAGACATTCATTCCACTTGTCTTCTTTGTTGTGTCTGCTATCTTGGTTATGAGAATCAAGTTGGACGGGCTTAGGTCTGATCGTATTATTCCTAATATCAAATTTTAAATGATTTTATAGGATACTATTGCCGCATTATATAAATGTTTAATGTATTGTTCTTGATATTGCATAAACAAATATTATATTTCAATTTCATGCAAACTTTTCAATATCGCAATTTTTAAATTTAACTCTTGTACTTTTTTTCAAAAATTGTATTTTTAGAGTTCAAAACAAAATAAAAAAAGGGCCCAGGCACACGCTTGGGCCGACATGGCCCGGTGGTCAGCCCTTGTAGACACTTTCATCAACAAAAAGTACCTTTCGACCCGTTAGTAGTTTAGCAACTTCTTCGCCTAGCTAGTAGTATTTTCCATATGCAACCTAAATATCTAAAGAAAAATATTTAGGTTAAGTAAGTCTCAGTGTAGTAGGTAACATTCTCAGTTATGAAAGAAATGCCACTCTCCTGGCAAGTATTTACCTATGAAATAAACATCACTCTATTACTTTGAAGTATTTACCCCGGTTAATGATTTTTCTGTGTAATTTCTAACATATCTCGTATAGTTGATGATTTTCTCTCATTGGTGCTAATGGCTTTGGGAATTAAAAATATGAATCTATATGTAACTAGAATATAAAAAGATCGCACTCATGTATTTCAAAACCTCAAAAAGAAATAAATGGCAAGAAAATGCATTAACACTTCTAAACCTCATATAAAGTGGATGAAAAATCTTATGTATTGTCTATATTCTCCATGCTTTTTCTAAACAAATTTGTATACATTTAGTTTGTCCAATTAAGTTGTTCTAGTTTGACAACTTTTCAGATCAATTCTATTCGACACAAAATTAGACCAAATTTAGCAGATGTGGCATCAAATGACCCCAAAGTATGATGTGAAGAAAATAGACGAAAGCACACATGGATGTGTGTGTGAAAAGAAAAGCCGATATGTGATGTCCTGAAATTCAAGCCCTTTGAGGGAGGAATGAACATTAATTTCGCCAATGCATTGTTGGTTGATCTCACTCGGAACTGATCACTCTTGAGATACTGACCTTGAGGGGAAAGACCAGTGAGGACAGAACTCGTGCGATAAAGAACTTGACCTGGGAAAACGACTTGACCGTGAGACTTGCGTAAGGACGATCCTGTAGATATGCAGGCCGATTTTAGGGACGACTAGAAGTCGATTCATGGACAGAGTATAATAGGACGACGAGTGATTCCGTCTACTATTTTCGAACCCGCGAATGACCCTATGCCGATCCTTGATAATCGTGTACTTTGAAATAAGAATCGATCTTTTGTAATTTCATGCAGTCAAGGACGTCCATGTGTCGAGAAGTCTTGAACGTGAATTGGCACGAGTCGGTTACACGTGAGTCCTCGAAGCCGCCTGTTAGTCTAAGTAATACTATAATGGCATTTGGGCGAAATTGACAAGGCATGTGAATCCAATATTGGACTTCGAATTTTCGGGAACGTCTGGGATGGACTTTTGGATGATGCTTCCTTGACAATCGACAGTGTCGGTTGAGTCAAGTTTTTGGGAAATGGATTTTCGAATCAAGGAAACGAGCCTATGAGGACGTGGGCCGGATGAGAATAGTGAGGGCTTCACGCCTGAGGTGGGATAGTCACCGTGGAAGACCGAGACAAACGAGCGAGCTCATTAGACCCAACCGACCCCTCACCCTTCCTAGCCTGTTATCAAAACTTGAGCCAATTCAAGCCCAACAAATTCCCGAGTCCGTTCCTACCCATTTTCCAGCCCGTTTCCTAGGCTTGCCTTTCATTTTCAGCCCAAGGGCAGTTTGGGAATTGTGCAAGGTGGAAATGACCAAAATGCCCTTAGATATTTTGAAGAAAAGTCAAAGAAGAGAGAGAAGATGATGTCACTTGCTTGGGGGAGTGTAGAAGGCATTGAATGACATTGATGAGGCCTTCAATCAGCCCTCATCTCACTCTCTCTCCTCCTCTTCAGCCCTCCAAAAATCGCAGCCCTTCTCTCCCCTTGCTTCAATTGCCTTCCTGCAATTTCAGCTTTTGGCCTTCCTTCGAAAATTGAGTTGTTTGTTGCCTTCCCGTATGAATCACGGCCCATGCCACCTATCATCATGCTTAGGAGAGGGAGACTGTACAGATGACGTCGGCCGTTTGTCGAACGGAGCCGCTGGCCATTCCGTATGGTGGCCAAAGGTCAGCGATCCTCCGTCCGTCACTGTAGCGTGCCCCCTATGCAGCTTCGCTTTTTCCTCCGTTTCTCTCCATTTTTGACCTAACCACTGCCCACACCAGCCACCCACAACTCCCCCTCGACCTCCTGGAACCCCCAGCCACTGGCCACCAGCTCGCCGGAGCTCCAGCTAGCTTGTTTTTGCTCCGACCAGCAACATCCTCCCACTACAGTACCATCCTTTGGAGTTTGGGATTTGAGCAGAGGTTGCTGTTGTGATTTCTACCTTGGGACCGCCTTGGAGGGCCATGTTCGAGGTCCTCGAGTGTCGCCCTTGCCGTCGCCGCCGTGTTCACGTCTCTAGCCTGCTTAACGGGTGAATTTAGCTCCTAATCCCTTAGTGCCTAAACTTGCTTAGGGTTGCATTAATTAGTGTTAAGGGCTGTTTAAGGTGTTTAATTAAGTGTATTAGCCCTAAGATAGGTGGTTAGATAAATGATTAAGATTAGCTTAACTTAATCTTGCTTACTTATGCTTAATTATGCGCAATTAGGCTTAATTGTGTGTTTTGTGCTAATGAAGCATGTTTTGCCTTAATTACTTGATTAATGTGATTAATTGTTTAATTTAATGATTTATGTAATTTCTGAACTTAATTATTTAATTATTTAATTTTCGGAATTTATTTATTTAATTATTTTTAATTTCTGAATTTAATTATTTAATTATTAAATTCTGAAATTACTGTTCATACGAAAATTAAAATGTGTAATTTCATGTGCATTGATCATATGAAGTGAATTGGATGTGGTATTGCATGAACATCCGCTTGAATCGTGTGATTTTCACAAAAGAAAAGAAAAATGGTTTGTCCGAGGGACATTAGAAATGGACCGCTTTTATGAGAAAGGATTTGAGATTTTATATGCAAGCATGTGTGCATTGGTCAATGCACAAAGATAATAAGTGGATTGTGATGGTATGCTTACGTGATCACTAAGTTGAACCCGCCACCCCGGCCGAAATTCGGGGGGTGATAGTCCGATTTATCGGAAACCCGGTGAGGGCACGGAAGGGCACGGTTGCGCCTCTGCGGCGGAAGGGGGCCATAGCAATAGCACGGAAGGGCATGGTTGCGCCTTTGCGGAGGAAGGGCGCCGTAGCACCTCGGCCCAATGGAACATGTGCGGATACCAGAGTATACGAGAAACATTGCATCATCAGTTTCGATTATGCATGAGGTGATCGTATCATTATTTATGGCACGCATGCATGAATTGATAACGTGCAGGGTGTGGCAATGGCCAGATGAGATTACTTGTGACGTGACTCGCACGTGATTGGTGAACTGCATCATCTAATGGCCATGTGCATTGCGTGTATTGTGTTGATATATAACGTGCAGGGTATGGCATACTGGGTAAGGTTGCATGTGAACCGGCTTTTGATTGTTGGTTGCCCCTACCTGTTGTTTAATTGCTGACTGCTGGTTATTTGTTGTTGGGTTGAGTGGGGTGGTTTTGGAGAGATATCCCAGGTTGAGTTAGTATACTAACCGGGGCTTAGGGGAAGAATTTGCTGAGATTTTATCTCAACCCATCGTCGTTAATCTTTTTCAGGCTCTTAGAATGGCGCACCCGCAGTGGAGAATCCTGCCCCCACTCTACCAGTGATCGACCTAACGGAGCCGAGTTCGATGGGTCCGAGTAACTGTGGTGCTAAACTCGAGGGTTCATTTTGTATAGCTGGATTAGCCTAGTTTCTTTTTTGCCTAACTTAGAGTATGGATCGACCCCTTTTGTCGAGCTTGTAATTTGAAAAACGATCCTCCGTTAGTTAATCTAGTAAGTTGTATAAATGAGTAGTTGAGGTTTCTACTGTTCATCCATCTATCCCTGTTTGATTGTTTTATTGTCTGTTTGGACTAGGGATGGTTCATCTTCCGCTTGTGCATAATGAAAGATTAAAATGAATGATCGTTGACGAGTCCTCGGACGTTGCTTTCAATTGACCATGGTAAGGGGTTGTCGCGTGGTTGGGGTTCGGGGCGTGACACGATATAGACAGTACTAAAGTATGAATTGTCACCCAATGTTGATGCTCCTATGGACGTCTACATAGGAAAAAATTTAATCACGTCATACTCACTGCGATATTACTCAACGACCATGTCAATTGGATTTAGTTACATTTGGTGTCAGAGGGACTTAATTAACAAATTAATAAAAATAGTAGAAGGATCTCATTAGATAAATAAAAGTACAATAAATTAATTAGAAAACAAAGTAAAAATGAAAGTATAGAGACAAAAAGTAAAATCATATTTGCTCTCGCGTGGATCTGATGTTATTTTATTTTCCTTATTGATCCATTTATGTGTCCCTTTTGTAAGGTTTAAAACTCCTTTTTCAATTTAATTCAAGTTAATCCTTACATATTTGCTTGAAATCAAATTTAAGAATATTTAAGTCGCCGTACCTTAGAAGAAGAGGTCACCACTTCCATGTTGTCGTACTAATCATAACCGTGTTCAGCTTGTCCACTTGAGTTGAGTCACAATTTCTTGGTCATTTTTTCCTCTTGAGTGTCATTTTCTTTTTAACGCAAAGATGAAAATGACTGCACCGATAAAGAAAAAGCAATTGCGGCCTACACTGAGACTATCACTACAAATAAATAAATAAATAAATAACAACCGACTTATCTTCAATGAGGATGCAGTCTTTTGCTAGAATATCATTATATGAGAAAGGATCACTACAGTACTATTTTGTGCAAGTTAAAATCAATCCTAAATGACATGTAGCCTACTAAGTGATGTGCAATATGAATTTTACAAAAATTAATCCTCCTAATTAATCCAATATATATGATACTCTCTAATTAAATTTTTTTCTTTTTGTTTGTTAATTTTTTTTATTGAACTTTTCCTTTGTTAATTAACAAAAAGACAAATGGCCCTAAAAGTCTACAAATTAAATCAACAAGCAATTCTAACAATGAATTAGATTAAATATGCATGAACTAAAGTACCATAAGATTAGTGAAGATATAATATAAATCCCGTGTGCAAGATAACATATTTTAAATGTATGACATAATAAATATGCAATCCAAAGTCAAATAGCATATATAAAACTAAATATGGACTAATTCTGTAATGCAAACTACATGAATTTCTATTTTTATTTTATTAAAACAGCAAATTTAAACCTAAGATTCTGGTGTGACCTAATGAACTAGCCATTAATATGCCACAGTAGGTTGAATGATGCAATACTAACTCATTGTTTTATTTTAATATTGTATGAACTATTATCGCAACCTTCCCAAAGTTGAACCAACAAGGGAAAGCTAATGGACTACTAAACAAGAATGAGAAAAAGAACGAAGGTTTCTCTCACAATGCAATTACTTGTGTTAACAGAGACTCTCCCAAACTCATGTCTTTCATTTACTCTAAAAGAGTATATTTACATACAGCAATGCAAAATAGAACAGAATTTACATTATCTGCAATGCCGAAGCATTCCTGTACCTATCATGCACTTCTTTTGGGAGAGGCTTTGTGAAGGGATCTCTTACTTTTACACTGCGTGGTTATGTACTTCTCTGCAACTTATCTCTCTGCTGTAACGTCTCTCCCAAAGCAATAATGGGAGTCAATGTGTTTGGTCTTTGAGTGAAATTAGCGGATTTTCAGAGAAGCTATTGCTGCTTTATTATCACAATCTGTCATCACTGGATCCTTTGAACTTTCAGTGACCCCCGACTGATCCAGAAATTTTCGCAGCCAAACAAACAGCTTCTTGCACCGCAGGCAGCCTTCAACGAACCCAAACTCCATTGTTGTTATGGATACACTATACTGCTTCTTGCTTCTCCACGATATGGCGTCATTGTTAAGCAAAAAAGTATAACCAGAAGTCAATTTGCGTTCAACTAAATCACCAGCTAAAACAGCATCAATTTGCGTTCCCCTTCTACTTCGTGTTCCGTCTCTCCAAATTTATCCTCAAAATCCTGAGCAATATATTTATGTCGCTGATATTCGTAATTGCTTAGTGTAGAGTTGATCATATTACACCATCGGCAAAACTTTGTTTGTGACGTCTTACTCAAAATTTTATTCAAGTTGACACCCACTGACATGCTACAAATTACTTGAGAGAGACGGGTCGCTCTGAATCCTCCAACTGACAATATTATCTTTTGAATAAGGGAAGTAATCATTGCACTTGTTCATCTCTAGCCTATTGCATCAAAGTCGGAGGGAAAATTTCAAGTAAGAACATGAAGTTCTTTCATTTTCTTAAATAAAGACCTCGGCGAGGGTCGCCTTGACCTAACGGCAACCTAGGTCTTAAATAAAGACCTGATGCCGGCAAGGGTTGCCCTCACCAGATTAGGTGAGGGCGTATCCATCACTGACATGGGCGACCCTTCCCCTCGCCTAACGTCACTGAAGGCGGCCCTCACTTAAGGTTGGCAACCTCTGCCAACTATGGACGAGATGGGTGACCCTTCCCCTCGCTTGACATTACCGAAAGCGGCCCTCACCTAAGGTCAGTGACCTCTGCCAACTATGGACAAGACATGGCGATGTCCATGGGAGGGAAGAGGAAAAAAGAAAAAAAAAAAAAAAAAAAGAAAGGAAAAGAAAATAAAATAATTTAAATAAAAAAATTTAAAAAATATAGTTACAATATTTTGTTACTATAATACCCCTTCTTCAATGGCCGGAATAGTCACCGGCTTGCCAGAGGCTCTTATTTGAGACGATTTGATCACTTTAAGCCTTTATTTGAAATGATTTAGTCATTTCAGGCCCTTATGTGAAATAATATCCACTTTAGACCATTGTTTTTTCAAACAATGGCACTTCAGGTCCTTAATTAAAATTTTTCCAAGTCTGAGGATAGAATGCACTCCATAAATTTGACGTCAATATCCCTTTTGGTATCAAACCATTAAATAATGCCCACCTGTAGGCACTTTTCATCGTGAAGGGATGTATGTTTCGAGACACTTTTCCATTCCTATTCCCTGGCGGCCTTATCGCTTCTGTTTAGGTACATCCTTTAATGGGATATCACATTGTTTCATCTCCGTCAATATAGTTTCATTGGCAATTATGGCACCCATTTACGCACGTCTTTTTGTTGGCCTAACGATAAAACCTAAAAAGAATAAATAGATTATTTGAAAATTATGAAAAACAGTTGTAGAATAAAACAAGTAAAACTTGAAACAGTAACGGAAACTGAATATAAAAATTAGGTGCCTGTGCTACTGATGAACATATAGTGATAATAATGAGTAGGTAATGCTGATTATGAAGAAATAGAAGAAAATTGAAAGTACATATAAAATGGTTCAACTTTATTCTCAAGTCTACATCCACTCTCAGCACCAACAGTCATAATAAGGCTAGAATCCAGTAATAAGCTTCAATAGATGTTATAATCAGCAACTACTGCTTTTCCAATAGATCACATTATCGACACTCACTCACGTAGTGCAATCACACTGGTACACTTCCTCTTATCAATGGTTACCAGTGATTGATATTTTTTTTTTGGATTTCAATGGAGAAACTGATTTTCTTTTCGTGAGGTCAGCAAGAGACCAGGATCGAAAACTATGGCACCCAATGCATATCATTTGAAAGAATTGGAGAGCAAAGAGGCACCGGTTTTTGATGGATATTGGTCGACAAAATAGCTCCCAAATTTAGGGCTGACATAGACAAAGGCGCCACAAGTATGATTGTAGCTCTGTCAGAAAGTTATCGTGCTTCGTGTGAGCTAGGTGGACCCACAGGATGGAACTTCCAGAAGAATTTCAGGTACTCTCTATCTCTATGTGGAATTGTGATGAATTCTGTAGCGGAATATATGTATGGCTAATTCAGTAACTTTGTATTATCTCGGATTGGGCATTCGTGACTCATATCTATTATTGCATTGATGGTTCTGGCAGGAACTCCTCGGAGGAGGATTCCTACAGCTACTTCGATGTTGCAAGATTCTCAAGTCTCTCGATGAGGTTATACGGAGCGGCGGCCGGGTTCTGCAGAGAAGAGAAATGGTTTCAGAAGTTCCGTTGAAGTGAAACCTTTTCCGAAGTCCCACGGTGGTGCTTCCTTCATCAATTCAGTCGGTCGTGCATTCTATTTCTACCTGTGTTTTTTGTTGGATCTACTGTTTTGGCTATGAGGATCATGTTGGACGGGCTTACGTTTGGACTGTGTATGAGTGGATAATGTATTTTCGTAAATGTATGATGCGTTGCTCTTGATGTTGTTCTTGATATGTGTTGTTCTTCATGTTGCAAATATATATATCTCAATTCAGTGCAATTTTTTTTTTTTGATATGGAAGTCCATGAATTTAAATTTTAGTGGTTTTTTCAAAAATGTAATTTTTAGACCTCAAACCAAAAATCAAGCCCGGTGGTCAGTCCTAGTAGCGACTTTCTTCAATAGAAAAGTACTTGTCAAATCGTGGCAGTTTAGGACATATTTGGTAAGACTCTTAAAAACAACTGATTCTGTTTTTTTGTTTTCGGAAAAAATTTTGAAACAGAAATCCGTTTGGTAAATTTTTTGTTCCCGAAAATAAATTTGTTCATGAAAATAGATTTGGAGTAGAATTGAGAATAAAAAAAAAGTTGCTTCTCACTTCCGGGAACAATTTTGAGAATCAATTTTGTTATCTCTCTTTTCTCTCTTTTTTTTCCCTTCCCTTTCTTCTTATTCTTCTTCCTCCTCCCAACCCACTACCACCCCATCACCGCCCCTGGGCCACCGCTACCGAGCGGCCAAGCAAGGTCTGGTGAGCTCGCCGAAGCCTTGTTAGGCCAAGGCGAAGTCCGGCAAGCTCATCTGTGGCTCGCCTGGCCACCGGCGAGGCTCGGGCGAGGCCGAGCCTCGCGCTGCCTAGTGAGGCTAAACCTCACCGGTGGCTGGGCGAGCCTCGCCTCGCCCAGATCTAGGGAGGCGAGCCTCATCTGGCCATCGAAGAGACTCGGCCTCACGCCACCTGGGCAAGGTCGAGCCTCGCCCTGCCACTAGGCGAGGCTGCCTAGGCGAGGTCGAGCCTCGCCCGGCCATTGGTGAGGCTCAACCTTGTCGATGGCCAAGCGAGCTCGCTGGACCTTGCCCTGGCCTGGTGAGGCTCCGGCGAGCTCATCGGACTTCACCCGATCGCTCGCCGGCCACCACCGGTGGCAGCGGCGAAGAGGAAGAAGGAGAGAAAAAAAAAAAAAGAAAAAAGAAAATTATAACAAAAAGTATTAAAAATTAAAAGAATAAAAAAATCAAAAACTCTTACCAAACGCATTTCTATTCCCAGAATAAAAATTTTAAACAGTTTATCAAACACCTTAAATACTTAGATATTGTTCTCGAGAGCAGAATAAAAAAAAATCATTTCTGATCAAAAATTGTTCTTGAGAGTAGAATCGTTACCAAACAGGCTCTTAGTAACTTCTCTACGGAGCGGCTAACTTCCTCTATTATAAAATAAATGTGACTCTGCTAGCTAGCAAGTAGTTATCTATAAAATAAACATTACTTTGTTAACAAGTTTAATTCTAATCGTATTAATGCTTGACGCATATTGATTTTTTTCTAGTACATTACGCCTCATGCATGTGCATGAAGATCAAGACCGCTCATAAAGAATCTTTGTCCGTACTTTCATGCATAAGTTATAAAGTGAGACGACGATGATATTGTAATTGAAAAGCAGGTTATTGGTTATATTTTTATGTGGTGTCTCGAATATTTTAACATATAATCAAATTTTCATTGAATAAAGATTAAAAAAGCAAGATGATGCTTTTTTTCCGACCACAAATAACAATTTGAAATTCGAATTCTTTACTTATATATTTTCTCTATTCTAAATGTTTACTTAAAAGATTATTTTATGGTTCAATTTTTAGCTTATAACCAAATTTAATTGGTTAAGATAAATAGATATGCCATATTTTTTTTCGTGCCAGAGGTTACACAAAACACTAAAGCATAATTAGATTTTTACGACATTGGACCACATGTCTCCCATACGTGCGTTTGAAATTAGTTACAATCGGGTAAGCACACGGTAAAGAGAACAAAATCAGCGAAAGATATTTGAATTTATGCTTAAATTGAAAATTTACCACGAAGTCAATTTGAACTTAGGGAAGTAAATTGGCCAACTCGCCATTAGGAACTGGGGACCCTCGGTCAAGTGATCTGATTATTCATGAGCCTGATGGGGTCCGCTACGTCCACGTCAAATTGCAAGAAGAGAGCAATCGGGACAAAAAACACATGCATCAAATGATACTATGGAGTACGATTTTTTTTTTGTTAACCGGACAGGATTTTTTTTTCCTGTTCATCAATTGGGTGCGAGTTTACGATGAATGCAAAATCACTTTTTGTTTTATTTTTCTTTTGGGGAGTGTTTCGAAGATGCTGTGGACTATTTCCACGATATCGACAAGTCGACAGCGTACATTATTGGATCAAGTTCACTAAGTCCCAGTCATCCATTCAATAGTTTCACTTTTACTGGTTTAACTGGTTGCCACCTCATGAGACCCATAAGTAATATGACGAATGATTAATATCACAAAAAATTTAAAATAATATATTTATGATAAATTTATTTCAAATTAATTTTTTGACAAAAAAATTCCAAATCAATGTATTTGTAACAAATTTTCTTTTTATTAATTTTCGATAAGTTTGACTAATATCACGAAACTGATATACTTATGATAAAACGAGGATAAAATCCCAAACTAGTACACTCATTAATTACCACGTGAAATCCGACTCAGTAATTTGATAGTAAAATTTAACGGAAACTAATGTAGGGTGAATTTATCATAAATGCATCAGTTTAGGTGATAGTTAAGAAATTAATTTGAGATAAATTTGTCACGTATATACTAATTTGAGTTTTCATAGTATTAATACTATAATGAAAAATCGAAGAAGGATTTAGGACCAAGGACAATAGCCACAAATTCGTTTATTTAAAAGTTGGCATAACAGGAACAAAACACAAGGAGTTTCTTAAAGGACTAATAGTAGACATTCAAATACACTTATAAATATATTAAGGACCAATTTGAGTTTTCCTAGTATTAATACTATAATGAAAAATCGAAGAAGGATTTAGGACCAAGGACAATAGCCACAAATTCGTTTATTTAAAAGTTGGCATAACAGGAACAAAACACATGGAGTTTCTTAAAGAAGGACTAATAGTAGACATTCAAATACACTTATAAATATATTAATCTATCGTAAATTCATATAAAAACTGAAATATCAAAGTTTTAGTCATTTCTTTTTAGAAGCTCTTTTAGGGGTTAGAACACTAGCAGTGCCACAACTTTCGTACACCGCTCACTTTGGTGCCAAAACTTTTCTTTCGCTCACTTAAGTGCCACAAGTTTGAAAAAACATTCACTAGAGTGCCACTTTCGATTTGCCCGCCAGAAAAGTTGACGTGGTGCCGGCAAACAATATTTTAATATTTTAATTAATTTTTTTGATTTTTTTTTGCCTTTTCTTTTAGGGCTGGCGGGGGCCATTGTTGACCCTCGCCTGCTACCGAACCCTTGCCCAGATTAGGCGAGGGCCCTTCGCCGTTGGCCACGAAGGCCCTAGGTGAGGCCGGCGAGGCCGTTGACAACCTCACCGCGGCGACTATGGCAAGGGCCAGGTGGCCCTTGCCCAAATCTGGCCGGCAAAGGCCCTGGGCAAGGCCGCAATGGCCCTCGGCAGCTGCGGGGAGGCCGCGACGGCCTCACCCAAGGCCTTCGCGGCCGACGGCGAGGGTTCCGCGGCCGACGAGGGTCAACGGTGGCCCTCGCCGACCTTAAAAAAAAGCAAAAATATTAATTAAAATATTATTTTTCGGTGCTACGTCAGCTTTTCCGACGGAGTGGCACTTAAGTGAACGTTTTTTTAAACTTATGGCACTTAAGTGAGCGAAAAAAAAAGTTTTAGCACCAAAGTAAGCGCCGTACGAAAGTTGTGGCACTCCTAATATTCTAACCCCGCTCTTTTATGTTTTGTTCCTATTCTGGCATTCTTTTTGTAAATGAATTTTGGGCCATTCACATGGGCCCCCAATCCTTTTATATTAATATATATGTTTTTCATTGTATTACTTGAGGAGGCAATGTTGAATGGACGGCTCAGATTTAGTGATCTCGGTCCCATGGTGTTCGTTGTTGACTTAGTGATAACATGCGAATTGTCCGCCGTATACTAGAAAGACCCTTTCTCTTATAAATCACCCGAGAGTTTCAAAATTTTCCCAAATTTAAAGTAATCTTATTAATGTGCCCAAAAATATAAGTGAACTTAGACTTCTTTTGCCTATTAAAGGTTGTAAAAGGATTTCCATTTTTCTATTCGTACTTTAGTGGAAAATGCCCTTATCTCTATGAAACTTTGAATGTCATCTCTTCACCTTCCAAAGTTGGGCAAAAGTCTCCCGATCACAATGACTTTTTTTCTTATTATCTGTAAAAAGAAAAAAAAGGTTAATTGTTGCTAGTATTGCCTACAATATGCATCTTACGAACCGACCATCCCATGTAATGCAGAAATTGGGATGAACTTTGATGATTTCATAAAAAATACACCATGGGTATTGGAGGATGGATCAATTAACACTTGGATCTCAGAAACGCACGATGTTGAATTCAATGTATTGATTGGAAGAGTTTTAATATGTACTTGTGGTTTATTGGATTTTCCACCTACCTCTCATAATGATATATAATAGACTGTTTTACAAGATAAAAGTGCCAAACATTTGGGAAAATCTATCTTTGACACTGCTCGACGGTGTCTGAAAATCATGCAGACAGACTACCATTTGCAATCACGAGCTACAAAATCCAACAAAGTATTGTAGGATGTGTCCATGGCTGAAATATGAATTGCCTTACTTTGTCGAGAAGACGATTCTCTTAGCGGATCTCAAGATAGGAGTATTTGTAATTCAACCAAAGTAGAGCTCGTTCACTAAGAATTTTCATGTTACTGTATTTTCTCAAGAAATCAGTGTAGAGTTTTATGTTATGTATTTTTATGTTACATAGTTGACATTGTAGAAAACAAATGTTTGGTGGTTTACCAAAAATGCTCGGAAACAATATGAAGCCAAGTGCACAATCAGCGGTTCGAAAATTTTGAGTGAACAGAAAATGGTGCTGACTCCAGAATTTATAATTGAAGGAAGTCGAGTAATGGTATGCTCTAACTAGAAGCTTGTGCATCACCATTGAAACAACCGAGGTCCCAGAAGAGTTAAATTAAATATGGAATTTGAGTCCTAGGAATAATTTAATGCAATGCTCATCTTACATTGTACCATGTCAAACTAAGGAGCAATTAAATACTTTAAATGAAGAAACATGCAACGTCGAATATTTTATATATAATCAACTGAATGTCATGATGTCTTTGTTAAGGTCTTTTCTGTGTATTCTAATCTAAAATCTAAAAGAACTCATCAGTTCAAGAACTTCAATCACTATTGTCCATTTCAATTTAAAACCCAATATATCTCGCCTTGACCTCTCTCTAGTTTGAGAGTTCTCTCTACCTTCTGTGGTAGCTCTCTCATATCTAAACCCTAGCTGATTTCTTCCTTTCTACAAGAGCTTGATTATGACCAGCATCAATATCCCCATCCCACAAACTCCCTTCCCTCCGTAGCCCTAAATCGCGATACCCAACCCACAGCACTACCCCCTCAAATCGTCCTAATCCATTTCCACACTTCCATCCTAGTTGAGCAAGAGTTGCTGCTCTTCGTACTTGGATCTTTCACTCCTATAAGAGTTGCGAGAATGGCAACCATCAACCTCCCCATCCCACACATTTCTTTCCCTACATAAACCCTAAATCACAATCCTCAATCCACTGCACTACCCACTCCCATCGACCCCTTCCATTTTCACAGCTCCATCTTAGTCGAGCATCAGCTGCTGTTTCGTCAATTATGGAGGCCAACGAAGAAGCGAAAGTCCGTCCAGCTGTACTCTGCAAAAGATTGGGCAAACTATGGTCACATCAAGCTATTACAGTAGTGGATGATGTTATATCAGTAGACAAGGTAAGAGAGTGTCAGCAAACCCTATTCGGACAATTATATCAAAACCCAAAAATCAATTTCCAAACATTTCAAAACACAATGCGCAGAGTTTGGAAGGTAGAAAATGTTGAAATCAACCTGTTAGCCCCAGGAATATTTGCATTTCGTTTTGCCTCGGAAATGGAAAAAGAACAAGTAGTATCAATGAGGCATTGGTCTTTTGCTAATCATCTCCTGCTCTTAAAACCCTGGGAACCGAATACCCCCCAGCATGTTATAAATTTGACTCATGTAGTTTCTGGGTTCATATCCATGGGCTACCAGTAGAATGGATCTCGGAAGAAGTTATGGAACGCGTTGCTGGAGACATTGGGCAAGTAATAGAGGTGAAGATAGAGGCTAAAAGCTATATGTCATACAAGATAGGGAAAGCTAGAGTTACCATTGATATGCTAACGCCTCTGAAATCGGGAGATATTTTTAGCAACAAGGGCTAGAAGATTTGGCTAGACTTCAAGTATGAACGTTTACCACATTATTGCTATTCATGTGGAAGGTTGGGGCACTATGCTCAGCACTATCCAGAAACCCCATACCAGGAAAATAAGTTTTTAAATAGAAAAGATATGCTGTTTGGCCCTTGGATGAAGGCAAAAGCGAATGAATTCAGTCCGTTTTGGGACTTATTTTATGGAAAAACTATGAAGGAACTTCTGGAGGAAGAGGATGTTCCTAAAACACCATTTAATCTAACGGAGTTAGTTATTTACGAAGAGTATACAGAGGATCAACCACCCCAACCTATGCCTAAGGAAATTGGAAAAGAAAGGAGACATCCCAAGATGAAATGCAATGGAATCAGATAGGCAAAGCTCTATTAATCTCAGGCTCAGGCCACAATGTTAGTTAACGCATTCTCAGAACTTGCAATATGTCTGACACGGCTGCAAAAAGAAAAGGAAAGGGACCAAAAACTTCAGGTATGAAGAAAATTAAAAGATATTCCCCCTACAAAACACAAGGGATGAGTAAGCAAGTATTGATGAATCAAAACTGTTGGATACCTCTATCCTTACGGAGGAAGAAACACGAAATTGGGCTTTGGTGGCTAGCCCTAATAAGCCACCGAATCACAAATGAAGATCTTATACTGGAATTGTCAGAGGCTGGGCACCCCCTTTACAATTCAGGCCGTTAGAGTCCTTGTGGCTCAAGAGAGGCCTGTTGTTCTATTTTTAATGGAAACGAAGAATAAAGAAGAGGTATGTAAGAAACTGCAATGCATATTACATTTTCAACACAGCTTTATAGTTAATCCAAGAGGCATTGCTGGGGGATTGACGGTTTTTTGGAGTGACTAAGTATCAATTACCATGCATTGTATAAATTTAACCTGTATATATGGGGAGACAAACCAACCTATGAAAGTGTCTTTTGTCCATGCGCCTATTGACTTTCAAGAGAGGTTGAGACTCTAGGCTGAAATATACTCTACATCAGGTTCAAATAATGAGCCTTGGGTATGTGTTGGGGATTTTAATGAAGTGTTGTATGTGTGGAAGGTGGGGAAGAGAATGGCTAAAAATTATTGGATGAAAGCATTTCAAGGATTTCTGGATGCTTGCGGGCTAATGAATCTAGACAGTAAGGGATGCGCCTTTACATGGGCCAATAATAGAGAAGGGGATGAGTTTGTAAAGGAAAGACTGGACTGAGCACTCTGCAATATGGAATGGAGAGTGGAATTCGTGACTGCTGAGGTATATGCCTTACCTGTTGTAGGATCAAATCATAGCCCACTGTTGTTGGATTTATACCCTCAATTAGAAAAAAGGAGAAAGGAATTTAAATTTGAAGAATATTGGATAGATGATGAGAAGTACGAGCAAGTAATGTTGGACTCGTGGAACACACCTGTAGAAAATAATGAAGAACTGATCAGTAAACTAAAGAATGTTACTTTGAAGCTTACCACTTGGAGTAAGAAAAAGTTCTCTAATGCACGAAATGCAATCCATGCTTTGAAGGGAGAGCTGCAGTTGTTGATCAATCATCCAGTGCAACACTATAACAAGGAAAGAGTTAAGTGGCTGAATTGTGAGATCGAATGATTATGGCGACAAGAGGAAATCTATTGAGGGATGCAATTATGCATTCAATGGTTAAGATGGGGAGACATAAATACTAAGTTCTTTCATGCTACAACGGTGCAAAGAAGGCAGAGAAATAAAATCACTATGCTGAAAAATCCAAATGAAGAGTGGATAAGAGGCCTTGACCAGATTAAGCAGATGACCACAACGTTCTTTCAAGAACTATATACATCCGTGGGCAATCGAAATTTTCAGCCAGTCCTAGATCAGCTACCATGCTTGGTGACAGAGGAGATGAATCGCGCACTCATTGGAGACGTCACGCTAGAGGAAATTAAACATGCCACTTTCCAATTGGGAGTGTTAAAGGCACCTGGGCCGGATGGATTGAATGGACAGTTTTACCAGCACCATTGGAATGAAATCAGTAAAGATATTTACGAAGAGATTCAACAATTTTGTGTGATTGGTTGACTTAATCTAGAGCTAAACAAAACTCTCATTACCCTTGTCCCAAAGTTTCCGAATCCAGAAAAGATTGATCAATTTAGACCAATCAGTTTGTGTAATTTTGCTTACAAGATCATATCGAAAGTGCTGGCTAATAGGCTAAAGAAATGGCTGCCCCACTTGATTACCATGGAACATAGTGCTTTTGTCCAAAGACGACAAATACAAGACAATATCTTAATTGTTCAAGAGGTACTTCATTAATTGAGAACATGGAAACGGCGAAGAAAATTTCAGGCAATACTCAAACTTGACATGAGAAAGGCTCATGATCGAGTAGAATGGGATTTTTTGAAGGCTAGCATGCTTAAAATGGGCTTCAGCAATACTTGTGTTTCTTGGGTAATGCAGTGTGTCTCAACTATTTCCTTTAGTGTTAAAATTAATGGTCAACCTCTGTCATATTTCAAACCATCCAGAGGAATACGCCAAGGTGACCCACTATCCTCATATCTTTTCATTTTAGTAGCAAATGTTTTATCCCATTTACTGCACAAAGCGGTAGAAGATGGAAGTATAAGAGGGATCCAGTTAAACAGGGAGTGCATAATCCTATCACATTTAATGTTCGCGGATGACCTAATCCTGTTTATGGACGGAAAACTCACTGAATGTCAGAATATTGCCACTGTTCTAAACCAGTATTGTTTTGCTTCGGGACAAGCCATTAATCTTAACAAATTCGGTATATTCTTCAGTAAATATTGCCCCCAAACCCTGAAGCAGAATTTGGCGAATGAGATGAGAGTGTTAGAAATTGACAAAACAGATAAATATTTGGGAATTCTCTTAGATTGGGGTAGATCAAAAAATGAGATGTTTGCCTGGATATTAGCTAGAGTGAATGCAAAATTAGAGGGATGAAAAGAAAATCTAATGTCTTAGGCGGGCAAGGAGATTCTAATAAAAGCAGTCGTGCAAGCAATACCACATAATATGTAATGTCTGTATTCAAAATTCCACTCTCTATTTGTCGAGCTATTGAAAGAAAGATTGCAGATTTTTGGGGGAAAAACAGTGACTAGCACAGAGGAGTACTTTGGCGAAGATGGGAGATGTTAAAAAAACGGAAAGTTGTGGGAGGTCTGGGCTTTAGAGACTTAACTTATTTTAATGAAGCCATGTTAGGCAAGCAAGCATGGAGATTAATCCGGCAGCCCGAATCCCTCTGGAGTAAGGTATTTAAAGGTCTATACTATCCACAGAGTGATCTCCTACAGGTTGGAAAAGGCAACAAACCTTCATGGGGATGGCAAAGCCTTACCGTAAGGCGAAACACTCTCAAACCATCACTTCGATAAATCATTGGTAGTGGAGAAAAAGGTTAAAATACGTGAGGATCAGTGGCTACCTAGAGACATGATTGGAGGTCCAGCAAACAGGGATGATCCTATAATGGTGTATGAGTTGGTGGATGAGACACAAGCAAGATGAAAAGAACACATCATCATGGAGATATTTGATCAGAACACAGCGGAGGAAATCCTAACTATACCCTTAAGCCTCTCAATGTAGGAAGGTCACATAGTCTAGACACCAACTAAGACATGCACCTATACAGTTAAAAGTGCATACCATTGTAGACGAGACACACAGAACCACACCAAACAGGGCGAGGCATTATCATCCTTCCAGATCCCTAAAACACCATGGAATCGTATTTGACTGGCCAAAACACAACCGAAATTCAAACACTTTCTCTGGCAGCTTTGTCAAAATGCATTACCCATAAGATCTAATCTACAACGAAGGCATATCATATCTGATGACAAGTGCGTTCTATGTCAGAGTCATCCTGAAACGATCAAGCATTTGTTTCTTCTCTGTCCCTGGACGAAATATGTGTGGGAACACCCAGAAATTCAAATTCATATTGATCCCCGCAAAGTAACTCGCATCGAAGAATGGATTGCGCAGTTCAACCATAAAGCGGTCTCTTGTGAACACTTACCCTGTTACTATGGCAGATATGGCGAGCTCGGAACGATTGTATCTTTTGGAGCTTGCAATCTAATCTTCAGCTCCTCCTCGAATCAGCCATGGCAAAAAATTATAGTATAAGCAGATGGGTTCATAGCAAACATAGAAGTGCGACTCAGCAAACGAACTCACCTTTACATTGGAGACCCCCTACTCACGGTGTACTTAAATGGAACGTCGACGGCTCCTTTCTTGGCGAAACTGGAGTGGTTGCGATTGCTAAGGTGTGTAGAGATCGCTCGAGGAAGCTGATTACTGGGTTCGCGAGCTCGGTGCAGGTGGATTCGGCAATTCAAGCTGAAGCCTCGTCAATCGTAGAAACCCTAAAATGAACGGCAAAAAGAGGAGCTGCAAAAAGAGAAGCCACAGTTTGGGAGCTAGAAACATATCACTTTGATCTGGTAAGTGAGATAAGGGCCCCCACAGATTAGATCAGATGGGAAGTCCGCGCCCTTATCATCGAGGCCCAAGCCCACTTACAAAGACTTCGGTCCATGACAATAATCCATTGTAAGAGAGAAGCCAACAAAGTTGCAGATTGAGTAGTGAAGGCCCAACGTAACAAAACTCTACCGGTCAATTGGATCCACTATCCCCTGTCTAACCTTTTGGAATTATTATGCTCAGATGTAAGTCAGCTATGTTTCAAGACTACTACTTAATGAAATCTACGAATTTCCGACCAAATTTTTTTTTTAAAACCCAATTTAACAGTTGGTTAGTTCGTTTTAGCCAAAAAAAAATTGATTAGCTCGTGTGATCATCCATCGCTTAGATTAAAAATTTTGTTTATTATGCACAGATCAACGAAGAGATCCCACAGCCCGAAAAATATAAAAATATAAATCAGTTTTCCCTTTGCTTTCTCCTTAAGCCATTTGTACGATTGGCGCCCACTTGTCGGAGAGGTTACGTCGCGCGTCTCCCTTCAATTATATGTTTTTACTTTTTACTCTTCTTTTTATTTCTTCCTTTTTTTTTTCTTTCTTCTTCCCGACTTGTCCTCTCCGTCCACCCCTTCCTCCGCCGCGATGCAGCTCGGGAAGCGGGCCTGCGACAAGACTGGCGATACCCGCTACTGCGTCGTCGCCCTCTCCTCCGACCCCCACACCCCCAACGCCGACTCTAGTCCCTCGCCTATATCTCCTTCGGTCTCGCCTACCCCAACGCCACCCACACCCGCGGCTACGTCGCCGCCGTCGCCAAGCTCGCGTCGGCCTACAACGACCTCAACTGCGAGACCTTCGCCGACATCGCCGGGTACTCCGACGGCGGCGCCTACAAGGCCGGGGCCTACGACAGGGCCTTGGAGGCAGCGCGTACGCTGATGGCGGGCAGGTACCGGGACCTGAGGCGACTCTACGAGATCTGCACCGCCGGATCGAAGCTCTTCACTTGACGGGGCCTGACTTTGTGCAGACGAATCCAATCCGTCCGTGTGTAGCAATTAATCCCGGCGGAGTGAACTAGTAAGTCAACTAAAACCCCCCTTCATTTTTTTCTTCTTCTTCTTCTGGCCCATGTAAGTCTTCGTCTTCCTGGGTGAAGATTCAACTCTCTGATTTGGTGGAATTCTATAATCCTGAGAGCTCGTTTACTTTCGTCCCCCCATCCCCCACCACACCCCCCACCCCACCCCCCCCAAAATATCCCGATTTCGAACGCCCTCATGGCAGCCCTCAAGCAGGCGCAGGCGCAGCGGCATCGAGGCTGCCCCAAGCAGCAGGAGCAACCGCTGCTCACCGCCGATGTCAAGCTCGAGCAGTGGTACACATCGCTTGGTCAAGGCCACAATGGAGCAGTCCCTGAATTCAACCCAGCAGAGAGGCGAGGAGGTCGAAAGAGTGATCGATATCTTGTTGAGGCACAAGAGCAGGAACCCGGTATTGGTCGGTGAGTCGGAGCCGGAGGCCGTGGTCAAAGAATTGCTTAAGAGGATCGAGAACAAAGAATTGGGTGATGGGCTGCTCAAGAATATTCAGGTTGTCCCGTTGGATCAGGAAATCGGGTCAGACGAGGCAGAGATGCCCACGAAGTTTCAAGAATTGGGTGATGTCTTGGAGACCATGATGGGGAAATCGGGAGGTGGCGGCATGGTTCTTGATTTAGGGGATTTGAAGTGGCTGGTGGAGCAGCCAGCGGCCGTTTACGGTCCAAGCACAGTTCAGCCACAGCAGCAGTTGGGGCGGATCATGGTGGCGGAGATGGGGAAGTTGTTGGCAAGGTTTGTGAAGAGTAGTAGTAGGTTGTGGTTGATTGGGACTGCTACTCCTGAGACATACTCGAGGTGTCAGCTTTATCATCCTTCAATGGAAATTGACTGGGATTTGCAAGCAGTGTCTATTGCAGCCACAGCACCTCAACCTCTTCCTGGATTATTCTCAAGGTATGATTAGTTTTAATCCTTGCATTTTGCATTTAATGTCTAGTTCCCAAGAATAAGTTTCTACTTATATATCAATAATCAGAAAAGTAACTTTGTTGCCGGGTCGTTCTGATTCAATTTCAATGTCTGAGTGTTGTCTGAACTTTACACGCGCAAAATATAAGTTAACTTAGACTTATATTGCCTATTAAAGGTTGTAAAAGGATTTCCACATTTTTCTATTTGAACTATAATGGAAAATGCCCTTATCTCTATGTTTTAGTCCCATGAAACTTTGAATGTCACCTCTCCGCCTTTCAAAGTTGGGCAAAGTCTCGTGATGACAGTGGTTGTTTTTCTTATTATCTGGAAAAAAAAGTTAATTGCTGCCGGTATTGCCTGTTGTATGGATCTTAGGAAATTGACTGTCCCATGTAATGCAGAAATTGGGATGAACATTGATGATTTCATAAAAAATTAATCCGAGGCAGAGTGAAAGGGGGAAGAAGAAGAAAAAAAAAGGAAAAAGAAAAAGAAGAGAAAAAAAGTGAAAATATTAATTGAAGAGAGAGAGGTGACGTACAAGTAGGCCCCAAAATTAAATGGTGTCAATCAGACTGGTATGAATCTAACGAGTCTATGACTGGGCACCTAACATTTTTTCTATTTGTCCATGTAAGTCTTCGTCTTCTTGGATGAAAATTCAACTCTCTTCTTTCTGAAGAAATATCCTGCAAACATGTCTGATAAATCATATAAAAGACAGGGTTGATTGAAACTCCCGGTAGGATCCAAGGTCTTCCTTGAAACATACCTGATTACTCTTCTGTGAGATACAGGGGAAATGCCCAGAAAGCCGGACCCCTTTCGCAGACATGTACAGTTCCTCGATAACAATCAGTGAATGTGTAATTTCTGTAGGAAACGGCATAGGGGAAGCATGACGAGCATCGAGGCGGACGTTGCTGGAGCTGAAGGACATGGGATTCGTGGCTGGGAAATTGTCCCTGACGTAGTGAGATTAGAAACCTGCGAAGTGTCGGAGGTTAAAAGAGCGGTCGAATCAAGCAACAAACAAGGCAATGTTGAAGAGGGTCCGGATCTGCCTGTGACTGTGAACAATGAAGATGCTCAGAGAGAGACTTTATCTGCTGCCATGCCATACCTGAGCTCTGATGTCATAAGCACTGTGGGTGCAAGTTCATCAAGCTTTCTTGCAATCCATCCGATGAATTTTCCCAGTGAGTTTAATGACGTGAGGTTGAACAATGTTGTGGATTTGAGTCTTGCAGCCGGCCAGCAAGACGTTGCACGCAAACCTTTGACTAACATGTCATGCCTAGTGAATGCGGAAGTGGAAGAACCCAATACAGAGGTTCCACAAGGTAATGTGCATCTCCAAACTCATTGTATGTAGTGCTCATTCAGCATGCTTAATTTGTCTTCTAATTCTTACTGAAGGGTAGGGATATAGGCAGGACGCTCAGATTTCCGATAGTAACTGAAACACAAAATTGGAGGAATTTAAAGGGAGAGAGGAGTTTAAGAGTCGGTGAATGATAACTAATAGTTCTTTGGAAAATATGAACAGACAATGCTACTTAAGTGTGACATTCAAATCTTGAAAAGCCATGACTGCCTCTATTCCCTCATATCACAAATGAAAAGAGTGATGTGAAGCTAGAACTCTACCTAATCTTTCCGAGACTGGGACATAAGCGTATACCTGTGCGTTCCACGAAAATTAAAGTATATGCTATTTCTATTATATCAAGCTTTAAATCAAAGTATTATAACTTGTCAATCCAATCTAAATGCGACCTATCACATGAAAAGATTGAAAAGATTGAGGCAAACAATAAACTCGCACAAATTGCTGCTTGACATAATTTCACTTGATTAGTGAACTTTCTTTGTTGGTGGGCTGACTCTGGAGATGGACAATTCTATCAATATATATGGAAGCATGAGTTTAAATTGAATCTCATGTACCAATATTGTGAACGTCATTTTCAAATTTCATCTATGTATTCCTTAGGAGTGACACCTCGGATTAATTTGCTCAAGGTATTGTCGGTTTGACCCATCTCATGCTAATTCGTTTCTCATCTCAACGGTTACTCTGTGCCCTTGTCAAACCGGGTTGTTATAAGCCCATTAGCTTCCGCGTAATTCGTCATCTAATCACACAGTTACTGGAGGGGGTGTTGCTTTGATACCACGTTGCCCTTTGATTGATTCACTTAAGGTATTATCCGCCTTAATATGCCCTATATCATGCCTCAAGATTTTGTCTTTGGGCATACATGTAGACATTTTCTGAAGAGATCACAGGAAGAAAATCAATTATGGAGTTTTTGACGGAAAGGTCCAATATGTCTTTTCAGGAAATGAAGGCAGTATGGACAATGTCAGAAGCAAGGGTGACGAATTGATGAAGCTCAATAAACTTCCTGATGGAGGCATTGGATGGTGTAAAATTGGTAAAATGCTCGTATCAAAAAAAGAAATCGGTAAGGGAAGTAACGGGACTATGGTCTTTGAGGGCCGCTATGAAGGAAGAGAAGTTGCAGTGAAACGCCTTGTTCTTAAGGCTGATTTTGGAAAATCCTCCAATGAGATTCAGACTTTGATAGATTCTGACCAACATAAAAATATTGTTCAGTATCATGGAATGGAGGTCAATGAGGATTTCGTGTATCTTGCTCTAGAGCACTGTATTTGTACCTTAGATGATTTAATTCTAGTACTTTCAGATTCTTTGGATAAGTCTACGTTACCTCGTGATCCAGCATCAACGTATGATTATAAAATCAAATTGGATTCCATTAGGGGTATGATGCAAGATGTCAACTTGTGGAAACATGATTATCCCTCACCTCGATTCATCTGAAATTGATGAGGTAATTTTTATGTTTTGATTTATCAGTAAGGGTATGAATAAAGAGATAACTGTAGTATCTTACTTACCGCGGCACTCCTAAAATCAACCGTCTCTTATTTGTATTTGTAGTGAGCTTGCTTACTTATGTTTTACATCACACAGAAGCATCTCATAGAGATCACCACCTTCACATACTATTCTTTGCTGACTCATGTGGGTATCAGGTGCTAGCTGAAGGACTTAATAGCTCTCCTGCAAAAACTTCCAAATGATGCATGATAAGAGAATTATTAGGCCACTTCCTTAGCTTTGCTTTGCCCAATGCGATCAACATCGTGGGCTGAGTTTTGAACCTTGTAACTTCCTTTCTAGAGTCATAGGTTAAGTTCAATCTCACTATCAAGGCTTAACTCTTAGTTTTCTTCCGATGGAAATGAATTAGGTATTATCAATTACGTAGTGATAATTCCATCGATTTATCCCATCTTGGTAAAAACAGTATTCCTTCTTTCCTTTTGATTCGTGAATGCTGCGGAATACCCACGCACTCAAATCGGTAAATGTTGATGTGATTGATACGGCAATCTGATTCTGTACCGGGTTTTTCGTTGTAGAGTTTATGTAAAGAACCTATAACGGTTCTTTTCTCCATTCTACTTCTGAACATCCTTAATGGGACATGGTGTGTTAGATAAATTTCTTAATTTCCAATAGTATGTGGCTGAATATACGTATATGATGCCTTCAAGTGGCCTGGATACTATTTGGTTCCAGCTACATTGTTGATTTAAGTCATGATGTCTTCTCTATATTATGATGCAGGGGTATGGTATCAGGACTCAGCCATTTGCATGGCATGAGAATAATCCATCGGGACTTAAAGCCTAAAAATATCTTGATTACTGAGGATCCTGAGAATCGTAGGGATCTATCATTGGTTTCTAAGCTATCTGATATGGGCATAGGCAGATGCCTTCGTAAAGATAAATCTTCCTTGGGATATCATTCCACCGGTAAATGCTCTTGACAGCTTTATCCATATCTTTGATCTTCTTTTCCTCAAGATTGATTCATGCATAATCTGAATCTATATGGTGGTGTAGCAATCTCTTCTTTTAAAGAAGACTATTATGTTGGAAGTCAGGTTGCTTTGTGTTGCTTCTTAGGTTGTGGTAAAGTTTGTGGAGATATAATAGTCTTTGCCATGGCCTCCCTTCGTTGACTGATGAGACTATCATATCCATTTATGTATGGTCCAAGTGCTGAGGGCTGTTTTATTGATCTTTGATATGTGTCTTGCAGGTTGTGGAAGCTTAGGATGGCACGCACCTGAAGTGATTATGCATGGTGGGAGCCAAAAGCCAGCACTGGATTTGTTTAGTTTAGGCTGTGTCTTGTTCTTTTGCATCACTGGTGGAAAACATCCATTTGGTGAAGAAGTATATCGTGATTCCAACATTGTTAAAAACAATATGGACCTGTCCTCGGTGGAATTCATACCAGAAGCCCATGATCTGCTTTCGCGTTTACTAAACCAAGATCCCGTATTGAGGTGAGTGTATTGTCATCCTTAATTTGCATCGCTACCATTTTCATTCTGCCATTTGATAGATTTTATAACCATTGTTAGTTGACTGATTTCTATTTTCCTGCATCACTTAATCTCACAAGTATAAAGGTGGCCTGAAATCAATCGAACATGGCTTATCAGTCTGCCTGGTGGGGCTCTACTTGATGAGCTAAAAAAAGTGCAGATCCCACTCACTTCTTTTGGCAATTGATAATAGAAGCCGGAGAAAAGGTTGACCATGTGATAGCCTAAATGCCTTTGACAATTGTGATATTCCAATGGAAGATGATCATTGTCGGAGGCCTGATTATTAGGGCTATAAGTTTTTTACCCACCCATGAGCAAATAAATTTCAATCATTACTAGTGTAGTATTAGATTTGCTATACAAACACAGAAGATGATCGCATACGAAGATTCCAATGGTTTAGCATGTAGCGCTCACTATGAAATAAGAATCCTAGGGACTGGATGATTGGATTGCTAATTTAAGGCAGTTGTAGTAAATAATTCCTAGGTTCTTATCGTAGTCAAATAACTGCCTTCATCTCGGACTCGTGAATTGTGAAGTGAATGGAAGTTTTTAGATATTTTGGTTAAGAGTTTGCACGAATGCCAAACTTGGGAAGTCGGTCCATCTCAGCATTTTTCGTGATTCATATCTTTGAGCATATTGGTCAATAGTAAATTACTTTTAATGACTAGAAGGCCACAGGCATCGGAGGTGCTTAACCATCCATTTTTTTGGACTCCAAAGATGAGACTGTCCTTTCTTCATGACATCAGCGATGAAGTAGAATGGAAGCTCGTAAAGGCAATTTCGATCTTCGGAATGCGTTGGAGGGCATTGCACGACTGGTTTTTGATGGGAATTGGGACGAGAAAATAGATGATGTAGTTTTGAACGACCTACGTCGACAGAGACATAAGCCGTATGACAGTAGCCGTGTCAGAGACTTATTGAGAGCTGTACGAAATAAGTTTAACCACCGCGGGGATGCTCCAGAAGAAGTTAAGGTACTCTATCGCTCGCTTTCTGGAACTCTGGTGATATCTACAGCTGCATGCATACGAGGCTCATATCTTTTGTTGCTTTGATGATTCTGGCAGGAGATCCTCGGATTGGATCCTGATGGCATGGATGCTTACTTCGCTAAACTATTCCCCAGACTCTTGATTGAGACATACGGAGTTGTGCATAAGTGCGGAAAGAATAAATTGATAGAGGAAGTACTTTCTAAGTAATGTGCTTTGACATTTTGGCCACTTCCCACGGTGATTCCTTCTTCAAGCCAGCAGGGATGGCCATGAGTATTACAAGACATTACACCTGTCTTTTTTGTGTCCCCTGTCTTGGTTACGGGGATCAAGTTAGACGGCCTTAGGACTCTATTCGTATTGTTCTTGATATCAAATTTTAAATAATTCTATGGTATACTACTGCCGCGCATACTTTAAATGTTTAATGTATTGTTCTTGATATTGCATGAACAAATATCGTTTCAATCTCATGCAATTTTCTTTTCAATACCGTAATTTTTAAATTTCACTCGTACTTTTTTTCAAAAAGTTTATTTTTAGAGTTAAAAAAAAAGGCCCAAGCGCATGGCCCGGTGGTCAACCCTCGTAGACGCTCATCAACAAAAAGTACCTTTAAACTCGTTACTAGTTTAGCAACTTCTTCGCCTAGCTAGTATTTTTTTCCAAATGCAATCTAAATATCTAAAGAAAAATATTTAGGTAAAGTAAATCTCAATGTGGCAGGTAACATTCTCAGTTATGAAAGAAATGCCACTCTACTTGCAAGTATTTACCCATGAAACAAATATCACTATCACTTTGAAGTATTTAACCTGGTTAATGATTTTTCTGTGTAATTTCTAACATATCTTGTATAGTTGATGATTTTCTCTTATTGGAGCCAATGGCTTTGGGAATTAAATGTATGAATCTATGTGTAATTAAAATATAAAAAGATCACACTCATGTATTTCAAAACCTCAAAAAGAAATAATTGGCAAGAAAATGCATTAACAGTTCTAAACCCCATATAAAAGTGGACGAAAAATCTTATGTATCGTCTACATGCTCCATGCTTTTTCTAAACAAATTTATATACATTTAGTTTGTCCAATTAAGTTGTTCTAGTTTGAAAATTTTCAAATCAATTCTATTCGACACAAAATTAGACCAAATTTAGCAGATGTGGCATCAAATGACCCCAATCCCTACCAAGTGATTTGGGACCCATGAGCTTAGCCACAAATTCTAACAGGAACAAAGTATGGGCTGATTTGACCGTCTTTGAACAAACTTTGTCAAGAAGACGATTCTCTCGGCGGATCTCAAAATAGGAGTATTTGTAATTCAACCAAAATAGAGCTCGTTCACTAAGAATTTTCATGCTACTTTATTTTCTCAAAAAATCAACATAGAGTTTTATGTAGGATGTGTCCGTGGCTGAAATATGGGCCGCTTTACTTTGTCGAGAAGATGATTCTCTTGGTGGATCTCAAGATAGGAGTATTTGTAATTCAATCAAAGTAAAGTTCATTCACTAAGAATTTTCATGTTACGATATTTTCTCAAGAAATCAACGTAGAGTTTTATGTTACCGTATTTTTATGTTACATAGTCGACACTATAGAAAACAAATGTTTGGTGAAAATATAAAGAGATCAACATTATGCACAGATCAACAGAGAGATCCCACGGCCCTGAATATATAAAAACATAAATCAGTTTTCTCTTTGCTTTCTCCTTAAGCCATTTGTACGATCGGCTGCCACTTGTCAAAGACGTTACGTCGCGCGTCTCCCTTCAATTATATGTTTTTTATAGTTTTTTTTCTTCTTTTTCATTTTTCCTTTTTTTTTTTTTCTCTTCTTCTTCCCGACTTGTCCTCTCCGTCCACCCCTTCCTCCGCCGCGACGGAGCTCGTGCGGCGGGCCTGCAACAAGACCGGCGACCCCGCTACTGCGTCGCCTACCTCAACGCCACCCACACCCGCGGCTACGCCGCCGCCGTCGCCAAGCTCGCGTCGGCCTACGACGACCTCAACTCCGAGGCCTTCGCCGACCTCGCCGGGTACTCCGACGGCGGCGCCTACGCGGCCGGGGCCTACGACAGGGCCTTGGGGGCAGCGCGTACGCTGATGGCGGGCAGTTACCGGGACCTGAGGCGACTCTACGAGATCTGCACCGCCGGATCGAAGCTCTTCACTTGACGGGGCCCGACTTTGTGCAGACGAATCCAATCGGTCCGTGTGTAGCAATTAATCCCGGCGGAGTGAACTAGTAAGTCAACCAAAACCCCGCTTCATTTTTCTTCTTCTTCTTCTGGCCCATGTAAGTCTTTCGTCTTCCTGGGTGAAGATTCAACTCTCTGATTTGGTGGAATTCTATAATCCCGAGAGCTCGTTTTCTTTTCCTCTGATGGCATAGCATGTTCATTATGTGTGAATGACTGCTTACTGCGCATTGGCAAATGGTTGTCTGACGGTGAGGCAGGAAAAATGGTATTTTTGATGGATAACTAGCATATTTTTGATTTACATGTTCGGCACTGTCTGGAATTTGATTCTCGTATGGTGTTCATATTAGAATCTTAGTTACTTGTGTTCTCGGAAGCGCGGAATATGTAGGGTCTATGATTGGGCACCTAATATTTTCTCCATTTGTACAGGAGTCAGCTAGTAAGTCAACCGAAACGCCCCTTCCTTTTCTTTTCTTCTGGGCCCCATGTAAGGCTTGGTCTTCTTGGATGAAGATGCAACTCTCTTCTTTCCGAAGAAATAACCTGCCAACTTGTCCGATGAATAAAAAAAAAAGGCAGGGTTGATTGAAACTCCTGATAGGATCCGAGGTTTTCCTTAAAACATACCGGCATACCGGATTGCTCTTCCGTGAGATACAGGGGAGATGCCTAGAGAGCCGGACCCCTTTCGCAGACATGTACAGTTCCTGACCAGAAGTGGGAGTGAAATTTTTGGAGGCAAAGGTACAGCGGAAGCACGAGGAGGATGAAGGCCCACCTTGCTTCCTGTCTATTTCCTAAACCTCTCCCCTGTTCTCACTTGAATAATAACATCATTTCGCCTTTTGCCAAAAGCTCCTTTTTTTCTCTTGAATTTTTCTCCTTTGGTATCTCTCTCTCTTCCGTAGCTCTTTTGATTCAAAACCCAATTTATATTCTCCTCCCCCATCCCCACCACCACTTCCCCCCCCAATATCCCGATTTCGAACGCCCTAATGGCGGACCTCAAGCAGGCGCAGGCGCAGCAGCATCGCGGCTGCCTCGAGCAGCAGGAGCAACCGCTGCTCGCCGCCAAGGTCGAGCCCTAGCAGTCGCTCGTATTGCCTCTCGACGACCCATACACGAGCTTGGTCATGCAGGAAGCTAGCTTCTCCAACCCTGCGGTCAAGGCCACAATTGAGCAGTCCCTGAATTCGGCCGCCCCAGCTGCTGCGAATGCCAATTCGGCTCCCGTTGGATTGGGTTTCCAATGGTCCGCCGTACCCGCTGCCGCTCCACCAAGGAATTTGGACTTGAATCCGCGACTTCAGCAACAGCTGCAGCAGCAGCAACTTGGGAATTCAACCCAGCAGAGAGGCGAGGAGGTCAAAAGAGTGGTCGATATCTTGTTGAGGCACAAGAGCAGGAATCCGGTATTCGTCGGTGAGTCGGAGCCGGAGGCTGTGGTCAAAGAATTGCTTAAGAGGATCGAGAACAAAGAATTGGGTGATGGGCTGCTCAAGAATATTCAGGTTGTCCCGTTGGATCAGGAAATCGGGTCGGACGAGGCAAAGATGCCCGTGAAGTTTCAAGAATTGGGTGATGACTTGGACACCAGGATGGGGAAATCGGGAGGTGGCGGCGTGGTTCTTGATTTAGGGGATTTGAAGTGGCTGGTGGAGCAGCCAGCGGCCGTTTACGGTCCAAGCACAGTTCAGCCACAGCAGCAGTTGGGGCGGATCATGGTGGCGGAGATGGGGAAGTTGTTGGCAAGGTTTGAGAAGAGTAGTAGTAGGTTGTGGTTGATTGGGACTGCTACTCCTGAGACATACTCGAGGTGTCGGTTTGATCATCCTTCATTGGAAATTGACTAGGATTTGCAAGCAGTGCCTATTGCAGCCGCAGCACCTCAACCTCTTCCTGGATTATTCTCAAGGTATGATTAGTTTTAATCCTTGCATTTTGCATTTAATGTCTAGTTTCCAAGAATAAGTTTCTACTTATATATCAATAATCAGAAAAGTAACTTTGTTGCCGGGTCGTTCTGATTCAATTTCAATGTCTGAGTGTTGTCTGAACTTTACACACGCAAAATATAAGTTAACTTAGACTTATGTTGCCTATTAAAGGTTCTAAAGGATTTCCACATTTTTCTATTTGAACTATAATGGAAAATGCCCTTATCTCTACGTTTTAGTCCCATGAAGCTTTGAATGTCACCTCTCTGCCTTTCAAAGTTGGGCAAAGTCTCGTGATGACAGTGGTTGTTTTTCTTATTATCCGGGAAAAAAAGTTAATTGCTGCAGGTATTGCCTGTTGTATGGATCTTATGAATTGACTGTCCCATGTAATGCAGAAATTGGGATGAACATTGATGATTTCATAAAAAAATACACTAGGGGTAAGCTGACGGCGGTGCCTACGCGGTCGGGGACTGCGACAGGGCCTTCGGGGGCAGCGTGTACGCGCCTCTGTGAGATCTGCACTGCCATGTCAAAGCTCTTCAACTGAGGGAGCCTGACATTGTGCTGCGGAATCCAATCCGCCCGTGTGTAGCAATTAATCGCAGGCAGAGTGAAAGGGGGAAGAAGAAGAAAAAAAAGGAAAAAGAAAACGAAGGGAAAAAAAACAAAAATATTAATTGAAGAGAGAGAGGCGACGTACAAGTAGGCCCCAAAATTAAATGGTGTCAATCAGACTGGTATGAATCTAACGGTCTATGACTGGGCGTCTAACATTTTTTCCATTTGTCCATGTAAGTCTTCATCTTCTTGGATGAAAATTCAACTCTCTACTTTCCGAAGAAATATCCTGCAAACATGTCCGATAAATCATATAAAAGACACAGTTGATTGGAACTCCTGGTAGGATTCCAAGGTCTTCCTTGAAACATACCTGATTACTCTTCTGTGAGATACAGGGGAAATGCCCAGAAAGCCGGACCCCTTTCGCAGACATGTACAGTTCCTTGATAACAATCAGTGAATGTGTAATTTCTGTAGGAAACGGCATAGGGGAAGCATGACGAGCATCGAGGCGGACGTTGCTGGAGCTGAAGGACATGGGATTGAATATGGCCTTTCAGGAAATGAAGGCAGGATCGACAATGTCAGAAGCAACAGTGACGAATTGATGAAGCTCAATGAACTTCCTGATGGAGGCAATAAATCCTGGTATCAAAAAAAGAAATCGGTAAGGGAAGTAATGGGACTATGGTCTTTGAGGGCCGCTATGAAGGAAGAGAAGTTGCAGTGAAACGCTTGTTCTTCAGGCTGATTTTGGAAAATCCTCCAACGAGATTAAGACTTTGATAGATTCTGACGAACATAAAAATATTGTTCGGTATCATGGAATGGAGGTCGATGAGGATTTCGTGTATCTTGCTCTAGAGCGCTTTATTTGTACCTTAGATGATTTAATTCAAGTACATTCAGATTCTTCGGATAAGTCTACGTTACCTCGTGATCCGGCATCAATGGATGATTATAAAATCAAATTGGATTCCATTAGGGGTATGATGCCAGATGTTAACTTGTGGAAACATGATTTTTTTCTCACCTCAGTTACTGAAATTGATGAGGTAATTTTTATGTTTTGATTTATCAGTAAGGGTAATAAAGAGATAAGTGTAGTATCTTACTTACCGCGGCACTCCTAAAATCAACTGTCTCATATTTGTAACTGTAGTGAGCTTGCTTACATATGTTTTACATGGCACAGAAGCATCTCATAGAGATCACCACCTTCACATACTATTCTTTGCTGGCTCATGGGGGTATCAGGTGCTAGCTGAAGGACTTAATAGCTCTCCTGCAAAAACTTCCAAATGATGCATGATATAGAGAATTATTAGGCCGCTTCCGTAGCTGTGGTGTGCCCGATGCAATCAACATCGTGGGCTGAGTTTTGAACCTTGTAGCTTCCTTTCTAGAGTCATAGGTATAGTTCAATCTCACTATCAAGGCTTAACTCTTAGTTTTCTTCCCATGGAAATGAATTAGGTATTATCAATTACGTAGTGATAATTCCATTGATTTATCCCATCTTGGTAAAAACAGTATTCCTTCTTTCCTTTTGATTCGTGAATGCTGCGGAATCCCCACGCACTCAAATCGGTAAATGTTGATGTGATTGATACGGCAATCGATTCTGTACCGGGTTTTTCGTTGTAGAGTTTATGTAAAGAACCTATAACGGTTCTTTTCTCCATTCTACTTCGAACATCCTTAATGGGACATGGTGTGTTAGATAAATTTCTTAATTTCCAATAGTATGTGGCTGAATATACATATATGATGCCTTCAAGTGGCCTGGATACTATTTGGTTCTAGCTACATTGTTGATTTAAGTCATGATGTCTTCTCTATATTATGATGCAGGGATATGGTATCAGTACTCAGCCATTTGCATGGCTTGAGAATAATCCATCGGGACTTAAAGCCTCAAAATATCTTGATTACTAAGGATCCTGAGCATCGTAGGGATCTATTGTTGGTTGCTAAGCTATCTAATATGAGCATTAGCAGAGTCCTTCGTAAAGATAAATCTTCCTTGGGATATCATTCCACCGGTAAATGCTCTTGACAGCTTTATCCATATCTTTGATCTTCTTTTCCTCAAGATTGATTCATGCATAATCTGAATCTATATGGTGGTGTAGCAATCTCTTCTTTTAAAGAAGACTGTTATGTTGGAAGTCAGGTTGCTTTGTGTTGCTTCTTAGGTTGTGGTAAAGTTTGTGGAGATATAATAGTCTTTGCCATGGCCTCCCTTCGTTGACTCGATGAGACTATCATATCCATTTATGTATGGTCCAAGTGCTGAGGGCTGTTTTATTGATCTTTGATATGTGTCTTGCAGGTTGTGGAAGCTTAGGATGGCACGCACCTGAAGTGATTAAGCATGGTGGGAGCCAAAAGCTAGAACTGGATTTGTTTAGTTTAGGCTGTGTCTTGTTCTTTTGCATCACTGGTGGAAAACATCCATTTGGTGAAGAAGTACATCGTGATTCCAACATTGTTAAAAACAATATGGACCTGTCCTCGGTGGAATTCATACTAGAAGCCCATGATCTGCTTTCGCGTTTACTAAACCAAGATCCCTTATTGAGGTGAGTGTATTGTCATCCTTAATTTGCATCACTACCATTTTCATTCAGCCATTTGATAGATTATATAACCATTGTTAGTTGACTCGATTTCCATTTTCCCGCATCACTTAGTCTCGCAAGTATAAAGGTGGCCTGAAATCAATCAAACATGGCTTATCGGTCTGCCTAGTGGGGCTCTACTTGATGAGCTAAAAAAAGTGCAGATCTCACTCACTTCTTTTGGCAATTGATAATAGAAGCCGGAGAAAAGGTTGACCATGTGATAGCCTAAATGCCTATGACAATTGTGATATTCCAATGGAAGATGATCATTGTCGGAGACCTGATTATTAGGGCTATTAGTTTTTTACCCACCCATGAGCAAATAAATTTCCATCATTACTAGTGTAGTATTATTAGATTTGCTATACATACACAGAAGATGATGGCATACGAAGATTCCAATGGTTTAGCATATAGCGCTCACTATGGAATAAGAATCCTAGGGACTGGATGATTGGATTGCTAATTTAAGGCAGTTGTAGTAAATAATCTCTAGGTTCTTGTCAAATAACTGCCTTCATCTCGGACTTGTGAATTGTGAAGTAAATGGAAGTTTTTAGATATTTTGGTTAAGAGATTGCACGAATGCCAAACTTGTGTTGCATTTAAACTCGGGAAGTTGGTCCATCTCAGCATTTTTCGTGATTCATATCTTTGAGCATATTGGTCAATAGTAAATTACTTTTAATGACTAGCAGGCCACAGGCATCGGAGGTGCTTAAGCATCCATTATTTTGGACTCCAAAGATGAGACTGTCCTTTCTTCATGACGTCAGTGATGAAGTAGACTCAGCAGCTCGTGAAGGCAATTTCGATCTTTGGAATGCATTGGAGGGCCTTGCGCCACTGGTTTTTGATGGGAATTGGGACGAGAAAATAGGTGAAGTAGTTATGGACGACCTACGTCAACACAGACGTAAGCCGTATGACGTAGCTGTGTCACAGACTTATTGAGAGTTGTACGAAATAAGTTTAACCACCGCCGGCATGCTCCAGAAGTAGTTAAGGTACTCTCTCGCTCGCTTTCTGGAAATGTGGTGATATCTACAGCTGCATGCATACAAGGCTCATATCTTTTGTTGCTTTGATGATTCTGGCAGGGGATCCTCGGATCGGATCCTGATGGTATGGATGCTTACTTCGCTGAACGATTCCCCAGACTCTTGATTGAGACATACAGAGTGGTGCGTAAATGCGGAAAGGACGAATTGATTGCGGAAGTACTTTCTAAGTAATGTGCTTCGACCCTTTGGCCACTTCCCCCGGTGATTCTTCTCCAAGCCAGCAGGGTTGGCCATCAATACTGCAGGACATTCCACCTGTCTTTTTTGTTTTGTTGTGCCCGCTGTCTTGGCTACGAGGATCAAGTTGGACGGGCTTAGGATTCTATTCGTATTATTCCTAATATCAAATTCTAAATGATTTTATAGTATATTATTGCTGCATACTTTAAATGTTTAATGTATTGTTCTTGATATTGCATGAACAAATATTGTTTCAATCTCATGCAATTTTTTTTTCAATATCGCAATTTTTAAATGTCACTCGTACTTTTTTTCAAAAAGTTTATTTTTAGAGTTAAATAAAAGGCCCAAGCACACGCTTGGGCCGGCACGGCCCAGTGGTCAGCCCATGTAGACACTTCCGTCAACAAAAAGTACCTTTCAACCCGTTAGTAGTTTAGCAACGTCTACGCCTAGCTAGTAATTTTTTCCATATGCAATCTAAATATCTAAAGAAAAATATTTAGGTTAAGTAAGTCTCAATGTAGTGGGTAGTAACATTCTCAATTATGAAAGAAATGCCACTCGACTTGCAAGTATTTACCTATGAAATAGTCATCACTCTATTACTTTGAAGTATTTACCCCAGTTAATGATTTTTCTATGTAATTTTTGACATATCTGGTATAGTTGATGATTTTCTCTCATTGGAGCTAATGGCTTTGGGAGTTAAAAAGTATGAATCTACATGTAATTAAAATATAAAAAGATCACACTCATGTATTTCAAAACCTCATAAAGAAATAAATGGCAAGAAAATGCATTAATAGTTCTAAACCTCATTTAAAGTGGACGAAAAATCTTATGTATCGTCTACATGCTCCATGCTTTTTCTAAACAAATTTATATACATTTAGTTTGTCCAATTAAGTTGTTCTTGTTTGAAAATTTTCAAATCAATTCTATCCAACACAAAATTAGACCAAATTTAGTGGATGTGGCATCAAATGACCCCAATCCCTACCTAGTGATTTGGGACCCATGAGAATAGCCACAAATTCTAACGGGAACAAAACACAAAGGAGTTTCTTAAAGAAGGACTAATAGCAAACGTTCAAATATACTAGTAAATATATTAATCTATCACAAATTCATCTAACGACCGAAATATCAAAATTTTACTCGTTTCTTTTTAAAAGCTCTTTTATGTTTTGTTCCTGTTGTGGCATTCTTTTGTAAAGGAATTTTGGGCCATTCACGTGGGCCCCCAATCCTTTTATATTAATATATTTGTTTTCCATTATATTACTCGAGACGGCAATTTGAATGGACGGCTTAGATTTAATGACCTCGGTCCAATGGTGTTCGTTGTTGACTTAGTGACACCATGGAAATAGTCCACCGTATACTAGAAAGACCCTTTCTCTTATACATCACCCGAGAGTTTCAAAATTTTCCTAAGTTTAAAGTAATCTTATTAATGCGCACAAAAATATAAGTGGACTTAGACTTCTTTTGCCTACTAAAGGTCATAAAAGGATTTCCACATTTTTCTATTTGTACTACAGTGGAAAATGCCCTTTATCTTTATGAAACTTTGAATGTCATCTCTTCGCCTTCCAAAGTTGGGCAGAAGTCTCCCGATCACAATGGCTTTTTTTCTTATTATCTGTAAAAAAGGTTAATTGTTGCTAGTATTGCCTACTATATGCATATTACGAACCGACCAACCCATGTAATGCGGAAATTGGGATGAACTTTGATGATTTCATAAAATATATACCATGCGTATTGGAGGATGGATCAATTAACACTTGGAAACGCACGGTGTTGAATTCAATGTACTGATTGGAAGAGTTTTAATATGTACTTGTGGTTTATTGGATTTTCCACCTATCTCTTCGAATGATATAGAATAGATTGTTTTACAAGATAAAAGTGCCAAACATTTGGGAAAATCTATCTCTGACACTGCTCGACAACTTCTGAAAATCATGTGGATAGACTACCATTTGTAGTCACGAGCTACAAAATCCAACAAAGTATTGTAGGATGTGTTCGTGGTTGAAATATGGGCTGCGTTACTTTGTCGAGAAAACGATTATCTTGGCGGATCTCAAGATAAGAGTATTTGTGATTCAACCAAAGTAGAGCTCGTTCACTAGGAATTTTCATGTTCTTGTACTTTCTCAAGAAATCAGCGTAGAGTTTTATGTTACTGAATTTTTATGTTACATAGCTGACATTGTAGAAAACAAATGTTTGGTGGTTTACCAAAAATGCTCGGAAACAATATGAAGTCAAGTGCACAATCAGCAGTTCGAAAATTTTGAGCGAACAGAAAATGGTGCTGACTCCAGAATTTATAATTGAAGGAAGTCAAGCAATGGTATGCTCTAACTAGAAGCTTGTGCATCACCATTGAAATAACCGAGGTCGCAGAAGAGTTAAATTAAATATGGAATTTGAGTCCTAGGAATAACCGAATGCAACGCTCATCTTACATTGCTACCATGTCAAACTAAGGAGCAATTAAATATTTCAAATGAAGAAACATGCGATGTCGAATATTTTATACATAATCAATGGAATGTCATGATATCTTTATTAAGGTTTTTTTTGTGTATTCTAATATAAAATCTAAAAGAACTCATTAGTTCAAGAACTTCAATCACTATTGTCCATTTCAATTTAAAACCCAATTTAACATTTGGTCAGTTCGTTTTAGCCAAAAAAAAAAATTGATTAGTTCGTGTGATCATCCATTGCTTAGATTAAAAATTTTGTTTATTATGCACAGATCAACAAAGAGATCCCACGGCCCTGAAAATATAAAAACATAAATCAGTTTTCCCTTTGCTTTCTCCTTAAGCCATTTGTGCGATTGGAGCCCACTTGTCAAAGACTTGACGTCGCGCGTCCCCCTTCAATTATATGTTTTTACTTTTTACTCTTCTTTTTATTTTTTTATTTTTTTTCTTTCTTCTTCCCGACTTGTCCTCTCCGTCCACCTCTTCCTCCGCCGCGACGGAGCTCGAGCGGCGGGCCTGCAACAAGATCGGCGACCCCCGCTGCTGCGTCGCCGCCCTCAACGCCACCCACACCCGCGGCTACGCCGCCGCCGTCGCCAAGCTCGCGTCGGCCTACAACGACCTCAACTCCGAGGCCTTCGCCGACCTCGCCGGGTACTCCGACGGCGGCGCCTACGCGGCCGGGGCCTACGACAGGGCCTTGGGGGCAGCGCGTACACTGATGGCGGGCAGTTACCGGGACCTGAGGCGACTCTACGAGATCTGCACCGCCGGATCGAAGCTCTTCACTTGAAGGGGCCTGACTTTGTGCAGACGAATCCAATCCGTCCGTGTGTAGCAATTAATCCCGGCGGAGTGAACTAGTAAGTCAACCAAAGGCCCCCTTCATTTCTTCTTCTTCTTCTTCTGGCCCATGTAAGTCTTTCGTCTTCCTGGGTGAAGATTCAACTCGCTGATTTGGTGGAATTCTATAATCCCGAGAGCTCGTTTACTTTTCCTCTAATAGCATAGCATGTTCATTATGTGTGAATGACTGTTTACTGCGCATTGGCAAATGGTTTTTCTGACGGTGAGGCAGGAAAAATGGTATTTTTGATGGGATAACTAGCATAGTTTTGATTTACATGTTCGGCACCGTCTGGAATTTGATTCTCGTATTGTGTTCATATTAGAATCTTAGTTACTTGTGTTCTCGGAAGTGCGAAATACGTAGGGTCTATGATTGGGCACCTAATATTTTCTCCACCTGGACATCGGTCCAGCGCTCAACTTCCACCTGGACATGAGCCGGGTCCTGCAGGAAGGTAGCTTCTCCAGCCCTGCGGTCAAGGCCACGATTGAGCAGTCCCTGAATTCGGCCGCCCCGGCTGCCGCGATTACCAATTCGGCCCCAATTGGATTGGGTTTCCCATCGCCCACTGTACCCACTGCCGCCCCACTGAGGAATTTGGACATGAATCCGCGACTCCAGCAACAGCTGCAGCAGCAGCATCTTCGGAATTCAACCCAGCAAAGAGGCGAGGAGGTCAAAAGAGTGATCGATATCTTGTTGAGTCACAAGAGCAGGAACCAGGTATTGGTCGGTGAGTCGGAGCCAGAGGCTGCAGTCAAAGAATTGCTTAAGAGGATCGAGAACAAAGAATTAGGCGATGGGCTACTCAAGAATATTCAGGTTGTCCCGTTGGATCAGGAAATCGGGTCGGACGAGGCAAAGATGCCCGCGAAGTTTCAAGAATTGGGCGATGACTTGGAGACCAGGATGGGGAAATTGGGAGGTGGCGGCGTGGTTCTTGATTTAGGGGACTTGAAGTGGCTGGTGGAGCAGCCAGCGGTCGTTTACGGTCCAAGCACAGTTCAGCCACAGCAGCAGTTGGGGCGGATCATGGTGGCGGAGATGGGGAAGTTGTTGGCAAGGTTTGGGAAGAGTAGTAGTAGGTTGTGGTTGATTGGGACTGCTACTCCTGACACATACTCGAGGTGTCAGCATTCTCATCCTTCAATGAAAATTGACTGGGATTTGCAAGCAGTGTCTATTGCAGCCACAGCACCTCAACCTCGTCCTGGAAATAGGTATGATTAGTTTTAATCCTTGCATTTTGCATTTAATGTCTAGTTCCCAAGAATAAGTTTCTACTTATACATCAATAATCAGAAAAGTAACTTTATTGCCGGGTCGTTCTGATTCAATTTCATTGTCTGAGTGTTGTCTGAACTTTACACGTGCAAAATATAAGTTAACTTAGACTTATATTGCCTATTAAAGGTTGTAAAAGAATTTCCACATTTTTCTATATGAACTATAATGGAAAATGCCCTTATCTCTATGTTTTAGTCCCATGAAGCTTTGAATGTCACCTCTCTGCCTTTCAAAGTTGGGCAAAGTCTCCTATGACAGTGGTTGTTTTTCTTATTATCCGGGAAAAAAAGTTAATTGCTGCAGGTATTGCCTGTTGTATGGATCTTATGAATTGACTGTCCCATGTAATGCAGAAATTGGGATGAACATTGATGATTTCATAAAAAAATACACTAGGGGTAAGCTGACGGCGGTGCCTACGCGGTCGGGGACTGCGACAGGGCCTTCGGGGGCAGCGTGTACGCGCCTCTGTGAGATCTGCACTGCCATGTCAAAGCTCTTCAACTGAGGGAGCCTGACATTGTGCTGCGGAATCCAATCCGCCCGTGTGTAGCAATTAATCGCAGGCAGAGTGAAAGGGGGAAGAAGAAGAAAAAAAAGGAAAAAGAAAAAGAAGGGAAATAAAGCAAAAATATTAATTGAAGAGAGAGAGGCGACGTACAAGTAGGCCCCAAAATTAAATGGTGTCAATCAGACTGGTATGAATCTAACGTGTCTATGACTGGGCGTCTAACATTTTTTCCATTTGTCCATGTAAGTCTTCATCTTCTTGGATGAAAATTCAACTCTCTACTTTCCGAAGAAATATCCTGCAAACATGTCCGATAAATCATATAAAAGACACAGTTGATTGGAACTCCTGGTAGGATCCAAGGTCTTCCTTGAAACATACCTGATTACTCTTCTGTGAGATACAGGGGAAATGCCCAGAAAGCCGGACCCCTTTCGCAGACATGTACAGTTCCTTGATAACAATCAGTGAATGTGTAATTTCTGTAGGAAACGGCATAGGGGAAGCATGACGAGCATCGAGGCGGACGTTGCTGGAGCTGAAGGACATGGGATTGAATATGGCCTTTCAGGAAATGAAGGCAGGATCGACAATGTCAGAAGCAACAGTGACGAATTGATGAAGCTCAATGAACTTCCTGATGGAGGCGATGGATCGCGTAAAATTGGTAAAATCCTTGTATAAAAAAAAAAATCGGTAAGGGAAGTAATGGTACTATGGTCTTTGAGGGCAGCTATGAAGGAAGAGAAGTTGCAGTGAAACGCCTTGTTCTTCAGGCTGATAGTGGAAAATCCTCCAACGAGATTCAGACTTTGATAGATTCTTACGAACATAAAAATATTGTTCGGTATCATGGAATAAAAGTCAATGAGGATTTCGTGTATCTTGCTCTAGAGCGCTGTATTTGTACCTTAGATGATTTAATTCAAGTACATTCAGATTCTTCGGATAAGTCTACGTTACCTCATGATCCAGCATCAACGGATGATTATAAATTCAAATTGGATTCCATTAGGGGTATGATGCAAGATGTTAACTTGTGGAAACATGATTATCCCTCACCTCAGTTACTGGAATTGATGAGGTAATTTTTATGTTTTGATTTATCAGAAGGGTATGAATAGAGAGATAAGTGTAGTATCTTACTTACCGCGGCACTCCTAAATCAACTGTCACATATTTGTATTTGTAGTGAGCTTGCTTACATATGTTTTACATGGCACAGAAGCATCTCATAGAGATCACCACCTTTGCGTACTATTCTTTGCTGGCTCATGTGGGTATCAGGTGCTAGTTGAAGGACTTAATAGCTCTCCTGCAAAAACTTTCAAATGATGCATGATATAGAGAATTATTAGGCCACTTCCTTAACTGTGGTGTGCCCAATGCAATCAACATCATGTGCTGAGTTATGAACCTTGTAGCTTCCTTTATAGAGGCATAGGTTAAGTTCAATCTCACTATCAAGGCTTAACTCTTGGTTTTCTTCCCATGGAAATGAATTAGGTATAATCAATTACGTAGTGATAATTCCATCAATTTATCCCATCTTGTAAAAACAGTATTCCTTCTCTCCTTTTGATTCATGAATGCTGCGGAATCCCCACGCACTCAAATCGGTAAATGTTGATGTGATTGATATGGCAATCTAATTCTGTACTGGGTTTTTGTTGTTGAGATTATGTAAAGAACCTATAACGGTTCTTTTCTCCATTCTACTTCTGAACATCCTTAATGGTACATGGTGTGTTAGATAAATTTCTTGATTTCCAATAGTATGTGGTTGAGTATATGTATATGATGCCTTCAAGTGGCCTGGATACTATTTTGTTCCAGCTACATTGTTGATTTAAGTCATGATTTCTTCTCTATATTATGATGCAGGGATATCGTATCAGGACTCAGCCATTTGCATGGCTTGGGAATTATCCATCGGGACGTAAAGCCTCAAAATATCTTGATTACTGAGAATCCTAAGGATCCATTGTTGGTTGCTAAGCCATCTGATATGGGCATTAGCAGATACCTTCCTAGAGATAGATCTTCCTTGGGATATCATTCCACCGGTAAATGCTCTTGACAGCTTTATCCATATCTTTGATCTTCTTTTCCTCAAGATTGATTCGTGCATAATCTGAGTCTATGTGGTGGTAATTTACTTATTACAGTAATCTCTTCTTTTAAAGAAGACTGTTATGTTGGAAGCCAGGTTGCTTTGTGTTGCTTCTTAGGTTGTGGTAAAGTTTGTGGAGATTTAATAGTCTTTGCCATGGCCTCCCTTCGTTGACTGATGAGACTATCATATCCATTTATGTATGGTCCAAGTGATGAGGGCTGTTTTATTGATCTTCGATATGTGTCTTGCAGGTTGTGGAACCTTTGGATGGCACGCACCTGAAGTGATTAAGCATGGTGGGAGCCAAAAGGCCGCACTGGATTTGTTTAGTTTAGGCTGTGTCTTGGTCTTTTGCATCACTGGTGGAAAACATCCATTTGGTGAAGAAGTACATCGTGATTCCAACATTGTTAAAAACAATATGGACCTGTCCTCGGTGGAATTCATACCAGAAGCCCATGATCTGCTTTCGTGTTTACTAAACCAAGATCCCATATTGAGGTGAGTGTATTGTCATCCTTAATTTGCATCACTACCATTTTCATTCTGCCATTTGATAGATTTTATAACCATTGTTAGTTGACTGATTTCCATTTTCCTGCATCACTTAGTCTCACAAGTATAAAGGTGGCCTGAAATCAATCAAACATGGCTTATCGGTCTGCCTGGTGGGGCTCTACTTGATGAGCTAAAAAAAGTGCAGATCCCACTCACTTCTTTTGGCAATTGATAATAGAAGCAGGAGAAAAGGTTGACCATATGATAGCCTAAATGCCTTTGACAATTGTGATATTCCAATGGAAGATGATCATTGTCAGAGACCTGATTATTAGGGCTATATGTTTTTTACCCACCCGTGAGCAAATAAATTTCAATCATTACTAGTGTAGTATTAGATTTGCTATACATACACAGAAGATGATCGCATACGAAGATTCCAATGGTTTAGCAGATGGTGCTCACTATGAAATAAGAATCCTAGGGACTGGATGATTGGATTGCTAATTTAAGGCAGTTGTAGTAAATAATTCCTAGGTTCTTGTCATAGTCAAATGACTGCCTTCATCTCGGACTCGTGAATTGTGAAGTGAATGGAAGTTTTTAGATATTTTGGTTAAGAGATTGCACGAATGCCAAACTTGCGTTGCATTTAAACTCGGGAAGTCGGTCCATCTTAGCATTTTTTGTGACTCATATCTTTGAGCATATTGGTCAATAGTAAATTACTTTTAATGACTAGCAGGCCACAGGCATCGGAGATGCTTAAGCATCCATTTTTTTGGACTCCAAAGAGGAGACTGTCCTTTCTTCATGATGTCAGCGATAAAGTGGAATCGGAAGCTGGTAAAGGCAATTTTGATCTTCGGTATGCATTGGAGGGCATTGCGCGACTGGTTTTTGATGGGAATTGGGATGAGAAAATAGATGATGTAGTTTTGAACGACCTACGTCGACACAGACATAAGCCGTATGACAGTAACTGTGTCAGAGACTTATTGAGAGCTATACGAAATATGTTTAACCACCGTGGGCATGCTCCAGAAGAAGTTAAGGTATTCTCTCGCTCGCTTTCTGGAACTGTGTTGATATCTACAGCTGCATGCATACAAGGCTCATATCTTTTGTTGCTTTGATGATTCTGACAGGAGATCCTCAGATCGGATCATGATAGCATGGATGCTTACTTTGCTAAACTATTCCCCAGACTCTTGATTGAGACATACGGCGTTGTGCATAAGTGCGGAAATAATTGATAGAGGAAGTACTTTCTAAGTAATGTGCTTTGTCAGACCACCCCCCCAATATCCCGATTTCGAACGCCCTCATGGCAGCCCTCAAGCAGGCGCAGGCGCAGCAGCATCGCGGCTGCCCCGAGTAGCAGGAGCAACCGCTGCTCGCCGCCAAGGTTGAGCTCGAGGAGTCGCTCGTATCACTTCTCGATGACCCGCACACGAGCTTGGTCATGCAGGAAGCTAGCTTCTCCAGTCCTGTGGTCAAGGCCACAATTGAGCAGTCCCTGAATTCGGCCGCCCCAGCTTCTGCGAATGCCAATTCGGCCCCAATTGGATTGGGTTTCTGATCGCCCGCTGTACCCACTGCCGCTCCACCGAGGAATTTGTACTTGAATCCGCGACTCCAGCAACAGCTGCAGCAGCAGCAACTTGGGAATTCAACCCAGCCGAGAGGCGAGGAGGTCAAGAGAGTGATCGATATCTTGTTGAGGCACAAGAGCAGGAATCCGGTATTGGTCGGTGAGTCGGAGCCAAAGGCCGTGGTCAAAGAATTGCTTAAGAGGATCGAGAACAAAGAATTGGGGGATGGGCTGCTCAAGAATATTCAGGTTGTCCCGTTGGATCAGGAAATCGGGTCGGACGAGGCAAAGATGCCCGCGAAGTTTCAAGAATTGGGCGATGACTTGGAGACCAGGGTGGGGAAATTGGGAGGTGGCGGCGTGGTTCTTGATTTAGGGGATTTGAAGTGGCTGGTGGAGCAGCCGGCGGCCGTTTACGGTCCTAGCACAGTTCATGGTGGCGGAGATGGGGAAGTTCCGAAGTTGTTGGCAAGGTTTGAGAAGAGTAGTAGTAGGTTGTGGTTGATTGGGACTGCTACTCCTGAGACATACTCGGGGTGTCAGCTTTATCATACTTCAATGGAAATTGACTGGGATTTGCAAGCAGTGTCTATTGCAGCCACAGCACCTCAACCTCTTCCTGGATTATTCTCAAGGTATGATTAGTTTTTAATCCTTGCATTTTGCATTTAATGTCTAGTTCCCAAGAATAACTTTCTACTTATATATCAATAATCAGAAAAGTAATTTTGTTGCCGGGTTGTTCTGATTCAATTTCAATGTCTGAGTGTTGTCTGAACTTTACACGCGCAAAATATTAGTTAACTTAGACTTATTATTCCTATTAAAGGTTGTAAAAGGATTATTTTTCTATTTGAACTATAATGGAAAATGCCCTTATCTCTATGTTTTAGTCCCAGGAAACTTTGAATGTCACCTCTCCGCCTTTCAAAGTTGGGCAAAGTCTCCTATGACAGTGGTCGTTTTTCTTATTATCTGGAAAAAAAAGTTAATTGCTGCTGGTATTGCCTGTTGTATGGATCTTACAAATTGACTGTCCCAAGTAATGCAGAAATTGGGATGAGCATTGATGATTTCATAAAAAATACACTAGGAGTACGCTGACGGTGGTGCCTACGCAGCTGGGGACTGCGACAGGGCCTTCGGGGGCAGCGTGTACACACCTCTGCGAGATCTGCACTGCCATGTCCAAGCTCTTCACCTGAGGGAGCCTGACATTGTGCTGCAAAATCCAATCCGCCCGTGTGTAGTAATTAATCCCAGGCAGAGTGAAAGGGGGAAGAAGAAGAAATAAAAGGAAAAAGAAAAAGAAGGGAAATAAAGTAAAAATATCAATTGAAGAGAGAGAGGCGTACAAGCAGGCCCCAAAATTAAATGCTGTCAATCAGACTGGTATGAATCTAACGTGTCTATGACTGGGCACCTAACATTTTTTCCATTTGTCGATGTAAGTCTTCGTCTTCTTGGATGAAAATTCAACTCTCTACTTTCGGAAGAAATATCCTGCAAACATGTCCGATAAATCATAAAAAAGACAGGGTTGATTGAAACTTCTGGTAGGATCCAAGGTCTTCCTTGAAACATACCTGATTACTCTTCTGTGAGATACAGGGGAAATGCCGAGAAAGCCAGACCCCTTTCGCAGACATGTACAGTTCCTCGATAACAATCAGTGAATGTGTAATTTCTTGCAGAAAACGGCATAGGGGAAGCTTAACGAGCATCAAGGCCCACCCTGCTGGAGCTGAAGGACATGGGATTCATGGCTGCGAAATTGTCCCTGACGAAGTGAGATTGGAAGCCCGCAAAGTGTCGAAGGCTAGGAATTTATCATTTGCCAGTCTGAGCCTGAGCTTTGATGTCATAAGCACTGAAGATGCAAGTTCATCAATCTGTCTTCCATTATATGAGATATTTTGGCCCATGCGGTCTCCTCCTACTCAAATCATGAGCCCACCGATGGAATCTTCATCCTGCTTCGACTTTGTTTCCTTCCTCCATCAACCAAGACCTTGCACCAGAAGCTTTGACTAACACGCCACGCCCAGTGAATGCAGAAGTAGAAAAACCCAATACAGAGGTTCCACAAGGTAATCCGCATATCCAAATTCATCATATGTAATGCTCATGCAGTCTTGTAATTCTCACCGAAGAGTAGGGATATAGACAGGATGTTCAGATTTCCGATAGTCACTGAAAACACAAAATTGACAGGAATTAATAGGAAGAGAGGAGTTTAAGAGTCGGTGAATGATAACTAATAGTTCTTTGGAAAATATGAACAGGCAAATGCTACTTAAGTGTGACATTCAAATGTTGAAAAGCCATGACTCTCTCTTTTCCCTCATATCACAAATGAAAGGAGTCATGTGAAGCTACAACTCTACCTAATCTTTTGGAGACTGGGACATAGGCTTATACGCATGCGTTCCACGAAAATTAAAGTGTATGCTATTTCTATTAGATAAAGCTTTAAATCAAAGTATTATAACTTGTCAATTCAATCCATATGCGACCTATCACATGAAAAGATTGAGGCAAACAATAAACTCGCACAAATTGCTGCTTGACATAATTTCACTTGATTAGTGAACTTTCTTTGTTGGTGGGCTAACTCTGGAGATGGACAATTCTATCAATATATATGGAAGCATGAGTTTAAATTCAATCTCATGTACCAATATTGTGAATGTCATTTTCAAATTTCATCTATGTATTCCTTAGGAGTTACACCTTGGATTAATTTGCTCAAGGTATTGTTGGTTTGACCCATCTCATGCTAATTCGTTTCTCATCTTGACGGTTACTCTGTGCCCTTGTCAAACCGGGTTATTATAAGCCCATTAGCTTCCGTGTAATTCGTCATCTGATCACACAATTACTAGAGGGGGTGTTGCTTTGATACCACATTGCCCTTTGATTGATTCACTTAAGGTATTATCTGCTTTAATATGCCCTATATCAAGCCTCAAGATTTTGTCTTTGGGCATACATGTAGACATTTTCTGAAGAGATCACAGGACGAAAATCAATTATAGAGTTTTTGACGGAAAGGTCGAATATGTCTTTTCAGGAAATGAAGGCAGTATTGACAATGTCAGAAGCAAGGATGACGAATTGATGAAGCTCAATAAACTTCCTGATGGAGGCATTGGATGGCGTAAAATTGGTAAAATCCTCGTATCAAGAAAAGAAATCGGTGAGGGAAGTAATGGGACTATTGTCTTTTGAGGGCATCTATGAAGGACTTGTTGCAGTGAAACGCCTTGTTCTTAAGGCTGATTGTGGAAAAGCCTCCAATGAGATTCAGACTTTGATAAATTCTGACCAACATGAAAATATTGTTCGGTATTATGGAGTGGAGGCCGACGAGAATTTTGTGTATCTTGCTCTAGAGCGCTGTACTTGTACCTTAGATGATTTAATTCAAGCACATTCAGGATCTTCGAATAACTCTGCGTTACCTCGTGATCCAGCATCAACAGATGATTATAAAAACAAATTGGATTCCGTTAGGGGTATGATGCAAGATGTTAACTTGTGGAAACATGATTATCCCTCACCTCAGTTACTGGAATTGATGAGGTAATTTTTATGTTTTGATTTATCAGAAGGGTATGAATAGAGAGATAACTGTAGTATCTTACTTACGACGGCACTCCTAAAATCAACTCACATATTTGTATTTGTAGTGAGCTTGCTTACATATGTTTTACATGGCACAGATTGTATTTGTAGTGAGCTTGCTTACATATGTTTTACATGGCACAGAAGCATCTCATAGAGATCACCACCTTCATGTACAATTCTTTGCTGGCTCATGTGGGTATCAGGTGCTAGTTGAAGGACTTAATAGCTCTCCTGCAAAAACTTCCAAATGATGCATGATATAGAGAATTATTAGGCCACTTCCTTAACTGTGGTGTGCCCAATGCAATCAACATCGTGGGCTGAGTTATGAACCTTGTAGCTTCCTTTATAGAGTCATAGGTTAAGTTCAATCTCACTATCAAGGCTTAACTCTTAGTTTTCTTCCCATGGAAATGAATTAGGTATTATCAATTACGTAGTAATAATTCCATCGATTTATCCCATCTTGGTAAAAACAGTATTCCTTCTCTCCTTTTGATTCGTGAATGCTGCGGAATCCCCACGCACTCAAATCGGTAAATGTTGATGTGATTGATATGGCAATCTGATTTTGTACCGGGTTTTTCGTTGTAGAGTTTATGTAAAGAACCTATAACGGTTCTTTTCTCCATTCTACTTCTGAACATCCTTAATGGTACATGGTGTGTTAGATAAATTTCTTGATTTCCAATAGTATGTGACTGAATATACGTATATGATGCCTTCAAGTGGCCTGGATACTATTTGGTTCCAGCTACATTGTTGATTTAAGTCATGATGTCTTCTATATTATGATGCAGGGATATGGTATCAGGACTCAGCCATTTGCATGGCTTGAGAATTATCCATCGGGACTTAAAGCCTCAAAATATCTTGATTACCGAGAATCCTAAGGATCCATTGTTGGTTGCTAAGCTATCTGATATGGGCATTAGCAGATACCTTTGTAAAGATAAATCTTCCTCGGAATATCATTCCACCAGTAAATGCTCTTGACAGCTTTATCCATATCTTTGATCTTCTTTTCCTCAAGATTGATTCATGCATAATCTGAATCTATGTGGTGGTAATTTACTTGTTAGAGCAGTCTCTTCTTTTAAAGAAGACTGTTATGTTGGAAGTCAGGTTGCTTTGTGTTGCTTCTTAGGTTGTGGTAAAGTTTGTGGAGATTTAATAGTCTTTGCCATGGCCTCCCTTTGTTGACTGATGAGACTATTATATCCATTTATGTATGGTCCAAGTGATGAGGGCTGTTTTATTGATATTCGATATGTGTCTTGCATGTTGTGAAAGCTTAGGATGGCACGCACCTGAAGTGATTAAGCATGGTGGGAGCCAAAAGGCCGCACTGGATTTGTTTAGTTATGGCTGTGTCTTGTTCTTTTGCATCACTGGTGGAAAACATCCATTTGGTGAAGAAGTACATCGTGATTCCAACATTGTTAAAAACAAAATGGACCTGTCCTCGGTGAAATTCACACCAGAAGCCCATGATCTGCTTTCGCGTTTACTAAACCAAGATCCCATATTGAGGTGAGTGTATTGTCATCCTTAATTTGCATCACTACCATTTTCATTCTGCCATTTGATAGATTTTATAACCATTGTTAGTTGACTATTTCCATTTTCCTGCGTCACTTAATCTCACAAGTATAAAGGTGGCCTGAAATCAATCGAACATGGCTTATCAGTCTGCCTGGTGGGGCTCTACTTGATGAGCTAAAAAAAGTGCAGATCCCACTCACTTCTTTTGGCAATTGATAATAGAAGCAGGAGAAAAGGTTGACCATGTGATAGCCTAAATGCCTATGACAATTGTGATATTCCAATGGAAGATGATCATCGTCGGAGACCTGATTATTAGGGCTATAAGTTTTTTCCCCACCCATGAGCAAATAAATTTCAATCATTACTAGTGTAGTATTAGGTTTGCTATACATACACAGAAGATGATCACATACGAAGATTTCAATGGTTCAGCATATAGTGCTCACTATAAAATAACAATCCTAGGGACTGGATGATTGGATTGTTAATTTAAGGCAGTTGTAGTAAATAATTCCTAGGTTCTTGTCGTAGTCAAATAACTGCCCTCATCTCGGACTTGTGAATTGTGAAGTGAATGTCTTGTAATACTCATGGCCATCCCTACTGGCTTGATGAAGGAATCACCGTGGGAAGTGGCCAAAATGTCAAAGTACATTACTTAGAAAGTACTTCCTCTATCAATTTATTCTTTCCGCACTTATGCACAACTCCGTATGTCTCAATCAAGAGTCTGGGGAATAGTTTAGTGAAGTAAGCATCCATGCCATCCGGATCCGATCCGAGGATCTCCTGCCAGGATCATCAAAGCAAAAACAGATATGAGCCATGTATGCGTGCAGCTGTAGATATCACCACATTTCCAGAAAGCGAGCAAGAGAGTACCTTAACTTCTTCTGGAGCATGCCGACAGTGGTTAAAACTTATTTCGTACAACTCTCAATAAGTCTGTGACACAGCTACCGTCATACGGCTTATGTCGGTGTCGATGTAGGTCGTCCTTAACTACTTCATCTATTTTCTCGTCCCAATTCCCATCAAAAAACCAGTCGGGCAATGCCCTCCAATGCATTCTGAAGATCGAAATTGCCTTTACGATCTACCGATTCTACTTCATCGCTGACGTCGTGAAGAAAGGACAGTCTCCTCTTTGGAGTCCAAAAAAATGGATGCTTAAGCACCTCCGATGCTTGTGGCCTACTAGTCATCAAACGTAATTTACTATTGACCAATATGCTCAAAGAAATGAATCACGAAAAATGCTGAGATGGACCAACTTCCGAGTTTAAATGCAACGCAAGTTTGGCATTCGTGCAATCTCTTAACCAAAATATCTAAAATTTCCATTCACTTCACAATTCACGAGTCCGAGATGAAGGTAGTTATTTGACTATGACAAGAACCTAGGAATTATTTACTACAATTGCCTTAAATTAGCAATCCAATCATCCAGTCCCTAGGATTCTTATTCCATAGTGAGCGCTATATGCTAAACCATTGGAATCTTCGTATGCGATCATCTTCTGTGTATGTATAGCAAATCTAATAATACTACACTAGTAATGATGGAAATTTATTTGCTCATGGGTGGGTAAAAAACTAATAGCCCTAATAATCAGGTCTCCGACAATGATCATCTTCCATTGGAATATCACAATTGTCATAGGCATTTAGGCTATCACATGGTCAACCTTTTCTCCGGCTTCTATTATCAATTGCCAAAAGAAGTGAGTGAGATCTGCACTTTTTTTAGCTCATCAAGTAGAGCCCCACTAGGCAGACCGATAAGCCATGTTTGATTGATTTCAGGCCACCTTTATACTTGCGAGACTAAGTGATGCAGGAAAATGGAAATCAGTCAACTAACAATGGTTATATAATCTATCAAATGGCTGAATGAAAATGGTAGTGATGCAAATTAAGGATGACAATACACTCACCTCAATAAGGGATCTTGGTTTAGTAAACGCGAAAGCAGATCATGGGCTTCTGGTATGAATTCCACCGAGGACAGGTCCATATTGTTTTTAACAATGTTGGAATCACGATGTACTTCTTCACCAAATGGATGTTTTCCACCAGTGATGCAAAAGAACAAGACACAACCTAAACTAAACAAATCCAGTGCGGCCTTTTGGCTCCCACCATGCTTAATCACTTGGTGCGTGCCATCCAAAGGTTCCACAACCCGCAAGACACATATCGAAGATCAATAAAACAGCCCTCATCACTTGGACCATACATAAATGGATATGATAGTCTCATCAGTCAACGAAGGGAGGCCATGGCAAAGACTATTAAATCTCCACAAACTTTACCACAACCTAAGAAGCAACACAAAGCAACCTGGCTTCCAACATAACAGTCTTCTTTAAAAGAAGAGATTACTGTAATAAGTAAATTACCACCACATAGACTCAGATTATGCACGAATCAATCTTGAGGAAAAGAAGATCAAAGATATGGATAAAGCTGTCAATAGCATTTACCTGTGGAATGATATCCCAAGGAAGATTTATCTCTAGGAGGTATCTGCTAATGCCCATATCAGATAGCTTAGCAACCAACAATGGATCCTTAGGATTCTCAGTAATCAAGATATTTTGAGGCTTTACGTCCTGATGGATAATTCCCAAGCCATGCAAATGGCTGAGTCCTGATACGATATCCCTGCATCATAATATAGAGAAGACATCATGACTTAAATCAACAATGTAGCTGGAACAAAATGGTATCCAGGCCACTTGAAGGCATCATATACATATACTCAACCACATACTATTGGAAATTAAGAAATTTATCTAACACACCACGTACCATTAAGGATGTTCAGAAGTAGAATGGAGAAAAGAACCGTTATAGGTTCTTTACATAATCTCAACAACGAAAAACCCAAGCATTTAATTAGATTGCCATATCAATCACATCAACATTTACCGATTTGAGTGCGTGGGGATTCCGCAGCATTCATGAATCAAAAGGAGAGAAGGAATACTGTTTTTACAAGATGGGATAAATTGACGGAATTATCACTACGTAATTGATTATACCTAATTCATTTCCATGGGAAGAAAACCAAGAGTTAAGCCTTGATAGTGAGATTGAACTTAACCTATGCCTCTATAAAGGAAGCTACAAGGTTCATAACTCAGCCCACGATGTTGATTGCATTGGGCACACCACAGTTAAGGAAGTGGCCTAATAATTCTCTATATCATGCATCATTTGAAAGTTTTTGCAGGAGAGCTATTAAGTCCTTCAGCTAGCACCTGATACCCCCATGAGCCAGCAAAGAATAGTATGTGAAGGTGGTGATCTCTATGAGATGCTTCTGTGCCATGTAAAACATATGTAAGCAAGCTCACTACAGTTACAAATATGACTCCTGTACAAATGGAGAAAATATTAGGTGCCCAATCATAGACCCTACATATTTCGCACTTCCGAGAACACAAGTAACTAAGATTCTAATATGAACACCATACGAGAATCAAATTCCAGACAGTGCCGAACATGTAAATCAAAACTATGCTAGTTATCCATCAAAAATACCATTTTTCCTGCCTCACCGTCAGACAAAACCATTTGCCAATGCGCAGTAAGCAGTCATTCACACATAATGAACATGCTATGCTATCAGAGGAAAAGTAAACGAGCTCTCGGGATTATAGAATTCCACCAAATCAGAGAGTTGAATCTTCACCCAGGAAGACGAAAGACTTACATGGGCCAGAAGAAGAAGAAGAAAAATGAAGCGGGGTTTTGGTTGACTTACTAGTTCACTCCGCCGGGATTAATTGCTACACACGGACGGATTGGATTCGTCTGCACAAAGTCGGGCCCCGTCAAGTGAAGAGCTTCGATCCGGCGGTGCAGATCTCGTAGAGTCGCCTCAGGTCCCGGTAACTGCCCGCCATCAGCGTACGCGCTGCCCCCAAGGCCCTGTCGTAGGCCCCGGCCGCGTAGGCGCCGCCGTCGGAGTACCCGGCGAGGTCGGCGAAGGCCTCGGAGTTGAGGTCGTCGTAGGCCGACGCGAGCTTGGCGACGGCGGCGGCGTAGCCGCGGGTGTGGGTGGCGTTGAGGTAGGCGACGCAGTAGCGGGGGTCGCCGGTCTTGTTGCAGGCCCGCCGCACGAGCTCCGTTGCGGCGGAGGAAGGGGTGGATGGAGAGGACAAGTCGGGAAGAAGAAGAAAAAAAAAAAGGAAAAATGAAAAAGAAGAAAAAAAAAAACTATAAAAAACATATAATTGAAGGGAGACGCGCGACGTAACGTCTTTGACAAGTGGCAGCCGATCGTACAAATGGCTTAAGGAGAAAGCAAAGAGAAAACTGATTTATGTTTTTATATTTTCAGGGCTGTGGGATCTCTTTGTTGATCTGTGCATAATAAACAAAATTTTTAATCTAAGTAATGGATGATCACACGAACTAATCAATTTTTTTTTTGGCTAAAACGAACTAACCAAATGTTAAATTGGGTTTTAAATTGAAATGGACAATAGTGATTGAAGTTCTTGAACTAATGAGTTCTTTTAGATTTTATATTAGAATACACAAAAAAACCCTTAATAAAGATATCATGACATTCCATTGATTATATATAAAATATTCGACATCGCATGTTTCTTCATTTGAAATATTTAATTGCTCCTTAGTTTGACATGGTAGCAATGTAAGATGAGCGTTGCATTCGGTTATTCCTAGGACTCAAATTCCATATTTAATTTAACTCTTCTGCGACTTCGATTGTTTCAATGGTGATGCACAAGCTTCTAGTTAGAGCATACCATTACTTGACTTCCTTCAATTATAAATTTTGGAGTCAGCACCATTTTCTGTTCGCTCAAAATTTTCGAATTGCTGATTGTGCACTTGACTTCATATTGTTTCCGAGCATTTTTGGTAAACCACCAAACATTTGTTTTCTACAATGTCAGCTATGTAACATAAAAATTCAGTAACATAAAACTCTACGCTGATTTCTTGAGAAAGTACAAGAACATGAAAATTCCTAGTGAACGAGCTCTACTTTGGTTGAATCACAAATACTCTTATCTTGAGATCCGCCAAGAGAATCGTCTTCTCGACAAAGTAACGCAGCCCATATTTCAACCATGAACACATCCTACAATACTTTGTTGGATTTTGTAGCTCGTGACTGCAAATGGTAGTCTGTCCACATGATTTTCAGAAGTTGTCGAGCAGTGTCAGAGATAGATTTTCCCAAATGTTTGGCACTTTTATCTTGTAAAACAATCTATTCTATATCATTCGAAGAGATAGGTGGAAAATCCAATAAACCACAAGTACATATTAAAACTCTTCCAATCAGTACATTGAATTCAACACCGTGCGTTTCCAAGTGTTAATTGATCCATCCTCCAATACGCATGGTGTATTTTTTATGAAATCATCAAAGTTCATCCCAATTTCCGCATTACATGGGTTGGTCGGTTCATAATATGCATATAGTAGGCAATACTAGCAACAATTAACCTTTTTTTTTACAGATAATAAGAAAAAAAGTCATTGTGATCGGGAGACTTCTGCCCAACTTTGGAAGGCGAAGAGATGACATTCAAAGTTTCATAGAGATAAACGCATTTTCCATTGTAGTCCAAATAGAAAAATGTGGAAATCCTTTTACGACCTTTAGTAGGCAAAAGAAGTCTAAGTTCACTTATATTTTTGCGCACGTTAATAAGATTACTTTAAACTTAGGAAAATTTTGAAACTCTCGAGCGATGTATAAGATTGCTTTTGTATTTTCCGGGCTGTGGGATCTCTTTGTTGATCTGTGCATGATAAACAAAATTTTTTATCTAAGCAATGAATGACGGACCAATCAATTCTTTTTCTTCTTCTTTTTTGGCTAAATCGAACTAACCAATTGTTGAAGTGGGGTTTAAATTGAAATGGACAATAGTGATTAAAGTTCTTGCACTAATGGGTTGTTTCAGATTTGGTCTAATATTGTGTTGGATAGAACTGATATAAAAATTTATCAAAATAGAGCAACTTAATTGGACAAATTAAATGTATATAAATTTGCTTAGAAAAAGCATGGAGCATGTAGATGATAAATAAGATTTTTCGTCCACTTTTGTTTGAGGTTTAGAACTGTTAATGCATTTTCTTGCCATTTATTTCTATTTGAGGTTTTGAAATACGTGAGTGTGATCTTTTTATATTTTAATTACATGTAGATTCATACATTTATTTCCCTAAGCCATTAGCTCCAATGAGAGAAAATAATCAACTATATGAGAAATGTTACAAATTACACAGAAAAATCACTAACCAGGTTAAATACTTCAAAGTGATAGTGATATTTATTTCATGGGTAAATACTTGCAAGTAGAGTGGCATTTCTTTCATAACTGAGAATGTTACCTACTACATTGAGATTTACTTTACCTAAATATTTTTCTTTAGATATTTACATTGCATATGGAAAAAAATACTAGCTAGGTGAAGTTTTTTTTTGGTAAATAGCTAGGCAAAGAAGTTGCTAAACTAGTAACGAGCTTGAAGGTACTTTTTGTTGATGAGTGTCTACAAGGGCTGACCACCGGGCCGTGCACTTGGGCCTTTTTTTTTTTTAACTCTAAAAATAAACTTTTTGAAAAAAAAGTACGAGTGAAATTTAAAAATTGCGATATTGAAAAAAAATTTGCATGAGATTGAAACAATATTTGTTCATGCAATATCAAGAACAATACATTAAACATTTAAAGCATGCGGCAACAGTATACCATAGAATTATTTAAAATTTGATATCAAGAACAATACGAATAGAGTCCTAAGCCCGTCTAACTTGATCCCCGTAACCAAGACAGGGGACACACCAAAAAGACATTCCACAATGTCTTTTTGGTGTGTCCCCTGTCTTGGTTACGGGGATCAAGTTAGACGGGCTTAGGACTCTATTCGTATTGTTCTTGATATCAAATTTTAAATAATTCTATGGTATACTGTTGCCGCATACTTTAAATGTTTAATGTATTGTTCTTGATATTGCATGAACAAATATTGTTTCAATCTCATGCAAATTTTTTTTTCAATATCGCAATTTTTAAATATCACTCGTACTTTTTTTCAAAAAGTTTATTTTTAGAGTTAAATAAAAGGCCCAAGCACAAGCTTGGGCTGGCACGGCCCAGTGGTCAGCCCATTTAGACACTTCCGTCAACAAAAAGTACCTTTCAACCCGTTAGTAGTTTAGCAACGTCTTCGCCTAGCTAGTAATTTTTTCCATATGCAATCTAATTATCTAAAGAAAAATATTTAGGTTAAGTAAGTCTCAATGTGGTAGGTGGTAACATTCTCAGTTATGAAAGAAATGCCACTCGACTCACAGGTATTTACCTATGAAATATTCATCACTCTATTACTTTGAATTATTTACCCCGGTTAGTGATTTTTCTGTGTAAATTCTGACATATCTCGTATAGTTGATGATTTTCTCTCATTGGAGCTAATGACTTTGGGAGTTAAAAGTATGAATCTACATGTAATTAAAATATAAAAAAATTACACTCATGTATTTCAAAACCTCATAAAGAAATAGATGGCAAGAAAATGCATCAATGGTTCTAAACCTCATCTAAAGTGGACGAAAGATCTTATGTATCGTCTACATGCTCCATGCTTTTTCTAAACAAATTTATATACATTTAGTATGTCCAATTAAGTTGTTCTAGTTTGAAAATTTTCAAATCAATTATATCCGACGCAAAATTAGACCAAATTTAGTAGATGTGGCATCAAATGACCCTAAAGTATGATGTGAAAAAAATAGACGAATGCACACATCGATGTGGGTGTGAAAAGAAAAGCCAATATTGACAGTACTAAAGTATGAATTATTACCCAATGTATGGACGTCTACATAGGAAAAAATTTAATCATGTCATACTCATTGCGATATCACTCAATGGCCATGTTAGTTGAATTTAGTTGCCTTTGGTGTCAAAGGGACTTAATTAACAAATTCATAAAATTAGTAGAAGGATCTCATTAGATAAATAAAAGTACAATAAATTAATTAGAAAACAAAGTAAGAATGAAAGTATAGGGACAAAAAGTAAAATCATATTTGGCTCTTGCGTGGATCTGATGTTATTTTAAGGGCAAATACTATCAAAAACTTTAAACTATATCACTTGCAACAATTTTACTTTTAACTTTTTTTTGTGCCACAAAAAACCCCAAACTATGCCACTTGTGACAATTTTACCTTGAATTATATCACTTGTGACAATTTTACTCCAAACTTTTTTTTTGTGCCACTAAAATCCCAAACTATACTACTTAGGACAAATTTATCTCAATTTTTTTTAGCTGAAGGGCATTTCCATCCTTTTCTATTTTCTTTTTTTTCCTTCTCCCTTCCCGCTACCATGGCTGACAGAGGGAAGCCGGCGATGGCTGCCCTCGTCGGCCTCAGAGTTGGGCGAGGCTCGAGCGGCCCTCGCCCGACCTAGGTGAGGGCGACCCTCGCTAGCATTGGGAGCCTCGCTGGTGAGGGTTGGCCTTGCCCGACACCGTTAAGGGTCCCCTCGCTAGGGCGGGCCAGGGTAGCCCTCACCTGACTTCAATGCCGACGAGGGCGGCCATCATTGGACTTCGACGTCGACGAGAGTAGCCATTGCCGGCTATTAGGAGAAGTAAAAAATGAAAGAGAAAAAGGAAAAGGACAAAAATGCCCCTTAGACAAAAAGTTTGGGGTAAATTTGTTTTAAGTGGCGTAGTTTGTGGTTTTTGATGACACAAAAAAGTTCAGGGTAAAATTATCACAAGTTGCATAATTTGAGTTTTTTATGGCACAAAAAAAGTTCAGAGTAAAATTATCACAAATGGCATAGTTTAGGGTTTTTAGTGGTATTTGCCCTTATTTTATTTTCCTTATTGATCCATTTATGCGTCCCTTTGTGAGGTTTAAAATTACTTTTTCAATTTAATTCAAGTTAATCCTTACATATTTGCTCGAAATCAAATTTAAGAGTATTTAAGTCGCTGTACCTTAGAAGAAGAGGTCACCACTTCTATGTTGTCATCAAATGTTACAGTGCTAACATCTTTGAATCAACCAATAATCATGATATGATGAGAACTTCGCGCGACATCACATATTCTATATTCGTACTTTGTCAGCTAAAATAAATGATATTTTAGCCAACATTGCTTGCTATTTAAAAAATGTCAAAATTACTATTCTTGATTAAGCAAGCTCCTTATTGGCCCATTTCAATTCACATGTATTGATGACTTGGCACAATGGGCAGCTTGGATGATCTCATGATGAGTGGCCAAGATTACTTGCTTCGTTAATAAGAAAAGGTCCCATTGGTTGATTCAAGTTGACAACGATCATTGGCGATTTGGAAAATTTTTCCACACGAGGGCATTTGTAATTTTAACATATGGGGAGGGCTAGCCTGGTCAGCCAAGACTTGTCTAGTTGGAATAAACTTGTTGGACGTTCGAAACTTGGCCGGAAAATAGTCAGAGATGGCTAATTGGCCTTGGCCAATCAAAATCGATTGAACTTGGTTGAGCCAATGGTATGATTGGGGCCCACTCGTCAGAGACGTTACGTGGCGCCTCTCCCTTCAATTATATGTTTTTAGTTTTTTTTCTTCTTCTTTTTTTTTTTTTTTTTTTTTTTTTTTTTTTTTTTTTTTTTATCTTCTTCTTCTTCCCCACTTGTCCTCTCCGTCTACCCTTCCTCCGCTGCGACGAAGCTCGTGCGGCGGGTCTGCAGCAGGACCGTCGATCCCCGCTACAGCGTCACCGCCCTCTCCTCCGACCTCCGCACCCCAACGCCGGCTCCCACTCCCTCACCTCCATCTCCTTTGGCCTCGCCTACCTCAACGCCACCCACACCCGTGGCTATGCCACCGCCGTCGCCAAGCTTGTGTCGGCCTACAACGACCTCAACTCCTAGACCTTCGCCGACCTCGCTGGGTCAAAGGTCTTCGAGATCTGCACTGCCGTGTCGAAGCTCTTCACCTGACGGGGCCTTGACTTTGTGCAGCAGAATCCACTCCGCTCGGGTGTAGCAATTAATCTCCGGCGGAGCGAAAGGGGGAAGAAGAAGAAGAAGAAATAAAAATAGGAAAAAAGAAAAAGAAAAGGAAAGTAAAAGCATTAGTTGGAGAGAGAGGCGACGTTAGGGTCTCTGATAAGTGGACACCAAAATTGACATGCATAGATCGTTTAATGGAAGCTGACGTGTCTGTCATTAGGCACTTAAAATCCATTTTGTACAGCTAGAGTCCACTGGTGAGTCAAAAATGTCCTGCAAACTCGTCGGAAGAAATATACAGCTAAAGTTCCCCCCCCGCCCCCGCCCCCCTCCCCTCTTCTTTTCTTTTGTAAGTCTTCGTCTTCTTGGATGAAGATTCAACTCTTTCCTTTCCGAAGAAAAATCTTGCAAACTTGTCCGATAAATCAAAAAAAGAAAGGGTTGATTGAAACTCCTGATAAGATCCAAGATCTTCCTTGAAACATACCTAATTACTCTTTCTGTGAGATACAGGGGAAATGCCAGAACGGCTGGACCCCTGTTGCAGTTTTGTACGTTCCTTCCTGACAAGAGATGGGAGTGTAATTTCTGTAAACTTGCGTTTGGCGGAAGCTCGGCTAGGATCAAGGCCCACCTTGCTGGAGCTGTAGAATTTGGGATTTGTGGCTGCAAGGTTGTCCCTGGCGAAGCGAGATTAGAAGCCCGCGAAGCTTTCAAAGGTAGAAGAGAGGTGAAGTCGAGCAACAACCAGGGCTGTGAACAATGAAGATGATTGGAGAGACTATACATTGGCTGCCAGGCAGTACTCGAGCGTTGATGTCATAAGCACTGTAGGTGCAAGTTTACCAACCTTTCTTCCATTGCTTGAGACGATTTTGCCCAATCAGTCTCTTCCTGCTCGAATCATGAATCCCAATTGGGACTTTCCATTCTGGTCACGGACCCCTCAATTTGATGATGGTAATCCTTTCCTTCCGCCGTGGTATTTGAGTCATCCCACCCACCACCGAAACCTTGCACCCGAAGCTTTGACTAACATGCCACGCCCAGTGAATGCGGAAGTGGGAGAACCCTATACAGAGGTTCCGCAAGGTAATGCGCATCTCCAATTTCATTACATGTAATGCTCATGCAGCACGCTTTATTTGTCTTCTAATTCTTACTTAGGAGTAGGGATATAGGCAGGACAGTCAGATTTTCGATAGTAACTGAAAACACAAAATTGACAGGAATTAATAGGAAGAGAGGAGTTTAAGAGTCGGTGAATGATAACTAATAGTTCTCTGGAAGATATGCACCGACAAATGCTTGTTAAGTGAGACATTCAAATCTTGAAAAGCCATAATTCTCTATTTTCCCTCATATCATAAATGAAAAGAGTCATGTGAAACACAAAAGCTAGAAGTCCACCTAATCTTTTGGTTATTGGGACATAGGCGTACACCCGTGCATTCCACAGAAATTAAAGTATATGCTATTTCTATTATATAAAGCTTTAAATCAAAGTATTATAACTTGTCAATTCAATCCAAATGCCACCTATCACATGCAAAGATTGAGGCAAACAATAAACTCGCACAAATTGCTGCTAGCACATAAGTTCACTTGATTAGTGAACTTTCTTTGTTGGTGGGCTGACTTTGGAGGTGGACAATTATATCATTACACATAAAAGCATCAGTTTAAATTCAATCTCATGTACCAATATTGTGAACATCATTTCAAATTTCATCTATGTTTACCTTAGGAGTGACACCCTGAATTAATTTGCTCAAGGTTTGACCCATCTCATACTAAGTCATTTCTCATCACGACAATTACTTCGTAGCTTTATTGAATTGGGTTGTTATAGGCCAACCAGCTTCCGCATAGTTTGTCCTCGAATTACACGGCTACTAAAGGGGTCGTCGCTTGGATGCCACATTGCCTATTGATTAATTCACTTGAGATTTTGTCTGCTTTAACACGTCTCATACTAAGTTTCATGATTTTGTCATTTGACATAAATGTAGGCATTTTCTCAAGAGATCATAGAAAGACAATCAATTATGGAGTTTTTGACAGAAAGGTGGAATGTCTTTTCAGGAAATGGAGGCTGGATTGACAGTATTTGGAGCAACGATGACGAACGGATGAAATTCATTAGCCTTCCTAATGGTGACATTCTATGGCGTAAAATTGGTAAAATCTCCGTATCAAGAATAGAAATCGCTAAGGGAAGTAATGGGACCGTTGTCCTTCAGGGCAGGTATGAAGGTAGACGTGTTGCAGTGAAACGCCTTGTTCGGGTTCATCATGATGTTGCCTCCAATGAGATTCAGATTTTGCTAGCATCTGATCAACATAAAAATATTGTTCGGTATTATGGAGTGGAGTACAGCCAGGATTTCATTTATCTTGCTCTAGAGCGCTGTATTTGTAGCTTAGACGATTTAATTCAAGTACATTCAGATTCTTCAAATAACTCGGCGTTCCCTAGTGATCCAGCATCAATGGATGATTATAAAATCAAATTGGATTCCGTTAGGGTTATGCTGCAAGATGTTAACTTGTGGAGGGCGGATGGTTATCCCTCACCTTGCTTACTGAAACTGATGAGGTAATTTTTATGTTTTGATTTGCCAAAAGGTTATGAATGGAGAGCTAATTGCAGTATCTTGCTTCTTGTGACACTCCTAAAATCAACTGTCACATATTTGTATTTGTAGTGAGCTCACTTACATATGTTTTACATGGCACAGAAGCATCTCATAGAGATCACCACCTCCATGTACTATTCTTTGTTGGCTCATGTGGGTATCAGGTGCTAGTTGAAGGACTTAATAGCTCTCCTGCAAAAACTTCCAAATGATGCATGATATCGAGAATTATTAGGCCACTTCCTTAACTGTGGTGTGCCCAATGCAATCAACATCGTGGGCTGAGTTTTGAACTTTGTAGCTTCCTTTCTAGAGTCATAGGTTAAGTTCAATCTCACTATCAAGGCTTAACTCTTAGTTTTCTTCCCATGGAAATGAATTAGGTATTATCAATTACGTAGTGATAATTCCATCGATTTATCCCATCTTGGTAAAAACAATATTCCTTCTCTCCTTTTGACTCGTGAATGCTGTGGAATCCCCACGCACTCAAATCGGTAAATGTTGATGTGATTGATACGGCAATCTAATTCTGTACTGGGTTTTCCGTTGTAGAGTTTTTGTAAAGAACCTATAATGGTTCTTTTCTCTATTCTACTTCTGAACATCCTTAATGGGACATGGTGTGTTAGATAAATTTCTTAATTTCCAATAGTATGTGGTTGAGTATATGTATATGATGCCTTCAAGTGGTCTGGATACTATTTGGTTCTAGCTACATTATTGATTTAAGTCATGATGTCTTCTCTATGTTATGATGCAGGGATATGGTATTAGGACTTAGCCATTTGCATGGCTTGAGAATTATCCATCGAGACTTAAAGCCTCAAAATATCTTGATCACTAAGAATTCTGAGAATCCTGAGAATCCATTGTTGGTTAAGCTATCTGATATGGGCATTAGCAGATGCCTTCCTAAAGATAAATCTTCCTTGGGATATCATTCCACCGGTAAATGCTCTTGACAGCTTTATCCATATCTTTGATCTCCTTTTCCTCAAGATTGATTCATGCATAATCTGAATCTATATGGTGGTAATATACTTATTAGAGCAATCTCTTCTTTTAAAGAAGACTGTTATATTGGAATTCAAGTTGCTTTGTGTTGCTTCTTAGGTTGTGGTAAAGTTTGTGGAGATTTAATAGTCTTTGCCATGGCCTCCCTTCGTTGACTGATGAAGCTATCATATCCATTTATGTATGGTCCAAGTGATGAGGGCTCTTTCATTGATCTTCGATATGTGTCTTGCAGGTTGTGGAAGCTTAGGGTGGCACGCACCTGAACTGATTAGGCATGGTGGGAGCCAAAAGCCGGCACTGGATTTGTTTAGTTTAGGCTGTGTCTTGTTCTTTTGCATCACTCGTGGAAAACATCCATTTGGTGAAGAAGTACATCGTGATTCCAACATTGTTAACAACATTATGGACCTGTCCTTGGTGGAATTCATACCAGAAGCCCATGATATGCTTTCGCATTTACTAAACCAAGATCCCATATTGAGGTGAGTGTATTGTCATCCTTAATTTGCAACACTACCATTTTCATTCTGCCATTTGATAGATTTTATAACCATTATTAGTTGACTGATTTCCATTTTCCTGGATCACTTAATCTCACAAGTATAAAGGTAGCCTGAAATTCATCGAACATGGCTTATCAGTCTGCCTAGTGGGGCTCTACTTAATGAGCTAAAAAAAGTGCAGATCCCACTCACTTCTTTTGGCAATTGATAATAGAAGCCAGAGAAAAGGTTGACCATGTGATAGCCTAAATGCCTTTGACAATTGTGATATTCCAATGGAAGATCATCATTGTCAGAGACCTGATTATTAGGGCTATAAGTTTTTTACCCACCCATGAGCAAATATATTTCAATCATTACTAGTGTAGTATTAGATTTGCTATACATACACAAAAGATGATTGCATACGAAGATTCCAATGGTTTAGCATATAGCACTCACTATGAAATAAGAATCCTAGGAATTGGATGATTGGATTGCTAATTTAAGGCGGTCGTAGTAAATAATTCATAGGTTCTTGTTGTAGTCAAATAACTGCCTTCATCTCGGACTCGTGAATTGTGAAGTGAATGAAAGTTTTTAGATTTTTTGGTTAAGAGATTGTACAAATGCCAAACTTGCGTTTTATTTAAACTCGGGAAGTTGGTCCAACTCAACATTTTTTATGATTCATATCTTTGAGCATATTGGTCAATAGTAAATTACGTTTGATGACTAGCAGGCCACAGGCATCGGAGGTGCTTAAGCATCCATTTTTTTGGACTCCAAAGAGGAGGCTGTCCTTTCTTCACGACGTCAGCGACGAAGTAGAATCGGAAGCTCGTGAAGGCAATTTCGATCTTCAGAATGCATTGGAGGGCATTGCCCGATTGGTTTTTGATGGGAATTGGGACAAGAAAATAGATGAAGTAGTTAAGGACGACCTACGTCGACACAGACATAAACCGTATGACGGTAGCTGTGTCACAGACTTATTGAGAGTTGTACGAAATAAGTTTAACCACCGCCGGCATGCTCCAGAAGAAGTTATGGTACTCTCTCGCTCGCTTTCTGGAAATGTGGTGATATCTACAGCTGCATGCATACACGGCTCATATCTTTTGTTGCTTTGATGATCCTGGCAGGAGATCCTTGGATCGGATCCTGATGGCATGGATGCTTACTTCGCTAAACTATTCCCCAGGCTCTTGATTGAGACATACGGAGTTGTGCATAAGTGCGGAAAGAATAAATTGATAGAGGAAGTACTTTCTAAGTAATGTACTTTGACATTTTGGCCACTTCCCACGCTGATTCCTTCTTCAAGCCAGCAGGGATGGCCATGAGTATTACAAGACATTCCACCTGTCTTTTTGGTGTGTCCCCTGTCTTGGTTACGGGTACCAAGTTAGATGGGCTTAGGACTCTATTCGTATTGTTCTTGATATCAAATTTTAAATAATTCTATGGTATACTATTGCCTCATGCTTTAAATGTTTAATGTATTGTTCTTGATATTGCATGAACAAATATTGTTTCAATCTCATGCAATTTTTTTTTCAATATCGTAATTTTTAAATTTCACTTGTACTTTTTTTCAAAAATTTTATTTTTAGAGTTAAAAAAAAAAAGGCCCAAGCGCACGGCCCGATGGTCAGCCCTTGTAGACACTCATCAACAAAAAGTACCTTTAAACTCGTTACTAGTTTAGCAACTTCTTCGCCTAGCTAGTATTTTTTTCCATATGCAATCTAAATATCTAAAGAAAAATATTTAGGTAAAGTAAATCTCAACGTAGTAGGTAACGTTCTCAGTTATGAAAGAAATGCCACTCTACTTACAAGTATTTACCCATGAAATAAATATCACTATCACTTTGAAGTATTTAACCCGGTTAATGATTTTTCTGTGTAATTTCTAACATTTCTCGTATAGTTGATGATTTTCTCTCATTGGAGCAAATGGCTTTGGAATTAAATGTATGAATCTACATGTAATTAAAATATAAAAAGATCACACTCATGTACTTCAAAAACTCAAAAAAGAAATAAATGGCAAGAAAATGCATTAACAGTTCTCAACCTCATATGAAAATGGATGAAAAATCTTATGTATCGTCTACATGCTATATGCTTTTTCTAAACAAATTTATATACATTTAATTTGTCCAATTAAGTTGCTCTAGTTTGACAAATTTTCTGATCAGTTCTATCCAACACAATATTAGACCAAGTTTAGCAGATGTGGCATCAAATGACCCCAATCCCTACCTAGTGATTTGGGATCCATGAGAATAGCCACAAATTCTAACATGAACAAAACACAAGGAGTTTCTTAAAGAAGGACCAATAGCAGACGTTCAAATACACTAATAAATATATTAATCTATCATTAATACGTCTAATGACTGAAATATCAAAACTTTACTCGTTTCTTTTAGAAGCTCTTTTACGTTTTGTTCCTGTTGTGGCATTCTTTTGTAAATGAATTTTGGGCCATTCATGTGGGCCTCCAATCCTTTTATATTAATATATATGCTTTTCATTGTATTACTCGAGGCGGCAATTTGAATGGACGGCTTAGATTTAATGACCTCGGTTCAATGGTGTTCGTTGTTGACTTAGTGACACCATGGAAATAGTCCACCGTATACTAGAAAGACCCTTTCTCTTATAAATCACCCAAGAGTTTCAAAATTTTCCCAAATTTAAAGTAATCTTATTAATGCGTGCAAAAATATAAGTGAACTTAGACTTCTTTTGCCTATTAAAGGTTGTAAAAGGATTTCCACATTTTTCTATTTGTACTTTAGTGGAAAATGCCCTTATCTCTATGAAACTTTGAATGTCATCTCTTCGCCTTCCAAAGTTGGGCAGAAGTCTCCCGATCACAATGACTTTTTTTCTTATTATCTGAAAAAAGAGAGAGGCTAATTGTTGCTAGTATTGCCTACTATATGCATCTTACGAGCCGACCATCCCATGTAATGCAAAAATTGGGATAAACATTGATGATTTCATGAAGAATACATCATGGGTATCAGAGGATGGATCACTTAACACTTGGATCTCGGAAAAGCACAGTGTTTAATTCAATGTTTTGATTGGAAGAGTTCTAATATCTACTTGTGGTTTATTGTATTTACCACCTACCTCTTTGAATGATATAGAACAGATTATTTTACAAGATAAAATGGCCAAATATTTGGGAGAATTTATCTCAAATACTGCTCAACGGCGTCTGAAAATCATGTGAGCAGACCACCATTTGCAATCACTCGATACAAAATCCAACAAAGCATCGTAGGATGTGTCCGTGACTGAAATAGGGGCTGCCTTACTTTGTCAAGAAGACGATTCTCTTGGTGGATCTCAACACATGAGTATTTCTAATTCAACCGAAGTAGAGCTAGTTTCACTAAGAAATTTTCATGTTACTATATTTTCTCAGGAAATCAGCTTAGAGTTTTGTGAAATTTGCAGGAATAATGACCCGCCTCTTTGATGTGGGTCAAGAGGAGTGTTCAGCGCTCTTCCTCTGGACAAACTCATTCGCAGCCATTACTCTCATCTTCTGGTGAACTGTTTCCATATGGATCTTGTCCTGACATAAATTATTCAGGCTAATTGAGTCAGACTCAGACTCAGCCAAATTCACCAGAAGTTTGGGAATTTGAGCATGTAATTCCCGTAAGAACTATGAAACTCACATCCATGTATGCCAACAATAGATGCGTAGCTGACGGTGTAGAAAACAAACGTCCGATGATTTACCAAAAACGCTTGGAAATAATATGAAGTCAAGTCCATAATCGATGGTTCGTAAACTTCGAGCTGATAGAAAATGGTGCGGACTCCAAAATTTATAATTGAAGCGGGTAATGGTATGGTCTAACTTGAAGCTCGCACATCACCATTGGAACGATCGAGGTCTAAAAAGAGTTAAATTAAATATGAAATTGGATTCCTAGGAATAATTGAATATAACGCTCATCTTACACCGATACCAAGTCAAATTAATAAGCAATCAAATGCTTCAAATGAAGAAACATATCATATCGGATATTTCACATATCATCGACAGAACGTCGTGATATTTGTGTTGAGGTTTGTCGCGACCTAATTTTTTCTAAATATAGGTTTAGGGGTATTGTTAATTTCGGGCCGACGGCCCTTAATTAACTCGGGCTCTCCTAAGCCCATACCTCGCGCGGCGTTGGAATATTCGTAAAAAATTTCAAACAAGGAGTTGCCACTAGTCTATTGAGGTCAACTAGGAACCAGGCGACACATGGGAGCGTGTCTTGCTTTTTACGCAACCAGAGGGTCTAGGATTGGGGACTTGATTACGTAACGCCCTTTCAGTACCTAACTTGATCATGTATTAATGAGGTCATGGCAACGTATTCGAGAATTTTAAGATCTGTCCTAACCGTTCTAAGGTAAGAAAATAACGTTCAAAATGTCATTGCAAAAATAAGGTGCAGGAATAATCCTAATAACGTAAACTAAGAAAACCTATTATAGAGTCCTAAAGGCTTATTCAATTTTAGTCTTTTTTTCTTTTTAAGGGTTTTCTATTTTTTTTTTGGAAATTTTATGAAATTTTAATATTTTTTAATATTTTCGAATTTTCCCAAATTAAATAAAACAAGCTTTCAAGATTTTTGATATTTTTTGACTTTTCTGAAAATTTAAGAAAAATATTTATTAATGTTTTTGGAATTTTCTAATTTTTTCTATTTTTTGGAATTTTTGAATATTCGAAAAAACAAAGAAAAACAAAATCAAATCAAATCAAATCAAATCAAAATAAACTTTCAAAACCTTTCTGAAATTAAAAAGAAAATATTTTTAATTTTTAAAAGATTAAAGATTTTTTAAGATTTTTAAGATTTTTTTATTTTTAGAATTTTATTTTTAAATTTTTAAAATTTTAATTCTTATTCAAAACGTGATTCGGACCGGGTCGGGTGACCCGGCCCTTCTAAACCGACCCGGCCCCTATCGGGCCGGGCTAGACTAGCCACCGGGCTGGCCAAGCGGCCCCGTCGAAATTTTTTTTAAAATGGCCCAATAGTGAAAGAAATTAAAAAGACAGCCCATATTTCTATTTTCAGCCCAATTTTCAGCCCACATCAAACAATCGGCCCACTTGAAATCAGCCCAGCCCCACTCCTATTCAAACTCTTGGCCCGGCGCCCTTTTTTTCGTTTTCTTTTCTTTGCTTTTTTCCAATTTTTTTTATGTATTTTATTTTTTATTTTTTTTATTATTTTTACTTTTTGGTCTTCTTCTTGTTCGCAACTGCAGCATGCCCCCATGCACGTCTTCCCCCATGCACGCCTGACCGAAGCTCCTACAGCTTCTTCGCTGGCCTACCTCCACGCACGACGAGCCCGTGCCGGCTTCTAGAGGGTCGCCAGGTCATCGTCCGGCGTCGGTCGTTCCGTCTGACCAACGCCAAGCGCCACCGGTCGCCGGTGACCATGAATGCCCTCCATCGCCAGAACCGAGGACGTCCCCACCCGACTCGACGCGGGCCACTCAAGAAAAATCGTCATAACATGAAGAAAAGCACGAAGGCAAGGGCAGATTTACAATATGCTAACAAACATTCACGAAACTAAGCTACCGAGCACGGATCCGACGATAAAAAATTCTAAACTTCATTTAAGCATTTTAACAAACAGGGGGTATGCATTGTCGGAACAAATGATTTTTGACCCAAACAAGAATCAACTCGGGCTTAAGCTTCTAAACGAACATGCTGGGACGCTCAAGGACGTAAATGGAGACACGGCAGGGGCTGGGGCTCGCTCGAACTGGTCGGTGCGAACTCCAGCCCGACGCCTTGCAAAAACAGCGAAGAAAATGACCCTAAAAAAAAAAACCTACCTGGTTCGGGCGAGGCGTCACGGCGGGCGTCGGCTGACGAGCGGGCTCCGGCAGCGTCTAGACACACTACTGGGTTTGCTCTCTCACCTCTGACTTCCCCCTGTCTCCTCGCTCCAGCTGCGACCAAACACCGGCTGGCTTCAAGGACAAAGAGCGGAGGCACGGCAACGGGACGTGGACCTCGGGTCAGGCGTGGCTGTCGGCGGTCTCTCACTCTCTCCCTCTGCTCTCTCGTTCTCAGTCTCTCGGTCTCTCTCCTTTCTGCCTTTTTTCTCTCTGTATTCCTTTGTTTTTTTTTCGTTTCCGCGGTGGGGGTCGTCCGAGCGGCCCTCTTTTTTCTCACCCCTCTCTGTGCGTGCGTTGCCGTTCTCCTTCCCTTCCTGCGTGCCTCTGTGTTCCTGGAGAATGAAAGGGGCAAAGAATAACATGGGCTGGGAAAGAAAGAAAAGTGGGCTGGGCTGAGCCAGGCCACCTGAAATTTTTTTTTTTTCCGAATTTTTTTATCTTTTCTATGAATTAATATATATATATATATATATATGCAAAATAAATGGGCATTTAAAACAAAAATAAACAAAAATTTGGGTGTCAACAGCTGCCCTTTTTTGAAAGGGAGCTCGAAGAGGTTCATTTCAAATACTAGGTGACACCCGATTTTTACCGACGAGCCATGGAATCGCGAATTCATTTCATTCATTTTTTTTTTTTGAGGTCTTGGCTCGTACAAACGAGTTTCAACCAAGAACACATGGTTTAAGGAAGACTCATGAACCGTGTGGTTTTAAGGATATGACCACAAACCATGTGGTTTAAGGATACGCCCACCAACCGTGTGGTTTAAGGATAGACCCACGAACCATGTGGTTTAAGGATATGCCCACCAACCGTGTGGTTTAAGGATACGCCAACCAACCGTGTGGTTTAAGGATAGACTCACGAACCGTGGGGTTTAAAGATAGACCCACCAACCGTGTGGTTTAAGAATAGACTCACGAACCGTGTGGTTTAAAGATAGACCCACCAACCTCGTGGTTTAAGGATAGACCCACGAACCATGTGGTTTAAGGATACGCCCATGAACCATGTGGTTTAAGGATAAGTCCACGAACCATGTGGTTTAAGGATACGCCCAAGAACTATGTGGTTTAAGGATAAGCTCACGAACCGTGTGGTTTAAGGATACACCCACGAACCGTGTGGTTTAAGGATACGCCCACGAACCGTGTGGTTTAAGGATAAGTCCACAAACCATGTGGTTTAAGGATACGCCCACGAACCATGTGGTTTAAGGATAAGTCCACGAACCATGTGGTTTAAGGATATGCCATGTGGTTTAAGAATGCGCCCACGAATCATGTGGTTTAAGGATAAGTCCACGAACTGTGTGGTTTAAGGATACGCCCACGAACCGTGTGGTTTAAGAATACGTCCACCAACCGTGTGGTTTAAGGATAGACCCACGAATCCTGTGGAAACTGCATGGTTTCAGGTTGACCATGAACCATTGTGAGAATTGTATGGTTTCACTGAGTGAACCTGTCAAATTCAACTTGAGCAAATGTCATTAAAGACAATATCAGAAAGATGCACTGGCAATATTGTAGCATTAATTACATAAGCAAATCAAGCTAAGTCTAATCACATTGAAAGCATTTAATACTTTTTTTTTTTGGTATCATGTACCGCAAAATTGTCATCAAACTTGGAAGGTGTCATTAATCATCAAATTCCTCTAAGAGAAAAATTATGTCAAAATGATCCAACTCATGAAAGAGGTTCATTAAGCATGCCAAGCAAGAGCTCTTAGTTAGAGAAGGCTTATCATATGCTCTCAAGAATGGGCTATCCAATCCCATCAAATCATGTGGGAAGTGATTTAATCACTCAATTTACCTCACATTTCCAATGCCGAAGGATTTGAGAATCATTCGCAATAAGTGCATCTTGACCAATCCAAAAGGTCTTTTGAAGGGACCGTAATGCAGGTTTGGTCATGGCTTTAGCAATGGATATGCATCATTGGTCATGAAATGAAACAATTATATGTCAACATCTTCTCTAGGTTTACAAGTCAAGTAACCTTAAGATGAGATAAGACAACCTTGCTCCCTTTCTTCGCGCAGTAGCTTCTTTGAAGAGTTCTTATTTCCACTTGAATCATCCCAATTTGAAGAGACTTCGAGAAGGGTTGTAGTGTTGGTTTGGTTAAGGCTCAAAAAGGCTCAGAACTTTTCACAAAAAGGGATTTGAAAGTTAGTGATTATCATGGCATCATTGTCATATCACTCAATTTTTCGAAGGCATTCGACCTTTGAAATATGATTTTTTCGAAAGTCCTTGACTAATCAAATAAGAGCTTTGTCTTTCTCAATTTTTTCTTTGCATTTGCAACGATTTTTCGATGCAAGCATTTTGAATTTGACAAGTTTTTTTTTATTTTTATGGGCATTGGCCTTGCTTTTACTAGGCACACAGCTTTTTCATGCCCCTTAATTTTCATTGGACTTTTGCTCTTTTGAACTTTTTGAGCTTTTAGGACCTTCAAGAGTTTTTAATCATTTTCACATAAAATGCCAATCGTATTGGTCAATCATGTGCCTTGCCCCAGTATGGGGAGATAATTGCCACTTGGGTTTCAGAAATGAATGATTAGGCTCAACTTGGTTTAAGCAAAGGGTATCAGTGTTTGGATAGAGAAAAGAATGCTCTTCTTCACCTCGGGATGTTTCAAGCTTTTATAAGAATTCACCTGAAGTTACCACAAAAAGATTAATGCAAGTGAAAGCAATGAAGTCTTTCTCATCTTTTCACCATATGATGTCAACTAAAACCTCCAAATTTGCCCCATTGTGGGGGTGGTTCTTGACAAGGGTATTTTATGATTTCTTCGCATTTAAGGCTCAAGGGGGCTGACTATGGTCACCTGCAGTGTATAAGATAGAGAAAAGGAACGCCTCTTTTCATTTTGGTCCATGTACCAATTGCAAATGACTCCTTTGTCCTTAAACGACATAGGTCTTCTCTTTCGCTTAGCTCTCATAGTATTTAAGGGATGTATTTGGGAATAGATTGCCTTTCATCATCCTAAACATTTCCTGCTTGGCATGATTAATACCTCAATTTCATTTGGGTGAGATCATCCGAATAGATTAATCTCTATGAGGCATTTTGATTCAAAATGAGTAACCTACCAATTTGAGATTTTTTTTTCTTTTTTTTTTCTATGGTGACGCCGATTAGACATTTAATGATTACCTCGGAAAAAACAAAGTCGTGTGACTAGCAACTTCTCTTGAAAATCATCGGGGTCCTGCGAATCAAAAACATATACACAAATATACATGAAATGCGTGATATGCATGATATGTATGTTATGAACAATGCATGATCTAAGTGACTCGGATTGTATCAAAAAGGGCTCTAAAGCCTCCTGATTTCATTCATGGAAAGTACTTCTTTACTGAATTAGCATTTACAGTCTTTGGCAATTCTTGGCCATCCATCTCTACTAGAACTAACGCGCCCCCAGGCAGTATCTTCTTGATGACATATGGTCCTTCGTAGTTCAGAGTGAACTTCACACGTGGATCCGGTATGATAGATAAAACTTTCCTCAACACAAGGTCGCTTTTTTGGAAGTGTCTGGGTCGAACCTTGCGATTAAAAGCCTTTGCAACTCGCTTCTGATAGCACTGACCATGACATAGCGCAGCGAGTCTTTTCTCATCGATCATATTGAGTTGTTCATATCTTTGCTGCAGCCACTCAGCTTCAGAGAGTTTACTTTGTGAGAGAATTCTCAACGAAGGGATTTCCACCTCTACTGGTAAGACGGCCTCCATACCGTACACTAGCGAGAACGGTGTTGCCCCGGTTGAAGTTTGTACAACACCGTTGAAGTTCGTATCGAAGTTCGGTACGCCATTAATGCATACGGCAACCGCTCATGCCAATCGCGATAGTTATCCGCTGTCTTGGATAGAATCTTCTTTATGTTCTTGTTAGCCGCTTCTACAGCACCATTCATCTGTGGACAATAGGGTGACGAGTTCAAGTGACGGATTTGAAATTCACACAGCAGCCCATCAACAATCTTGTTATTCAGGTTGGAACCGTTATCTGTAATGATGGCTTCAGGTATGCCGTAATGTGCAATGATGTCACGTCGAATGAATTTGGCCACATTCCTCGTGGTGACGTTAGCATATGAGTTTGCTTCAATCCACTTAGTGAAATAATCGATGGCCACCAAAATGAAACGATGTCCATTAGAAGCCTTAGGGTTGATTGGTCCATTTACGTCGATTCCCCACATAGAGAACAGCCACGACTGAGTCATTAAATGCAACTCATTTAGCGGAGCATTGATTTTATCTCCATATATTTGACATCGATGACAATAGCGAACATGCTTAATGCAATCGATTTCCATCGTCAGCCAATAATACCTGAGCCTCATGATCTTTCTTGCTAAAAGATGGCCGTTCATGTGAGGCCCGCATTCTCCTTCGTGTATTTCTTGCATCAATTGACTGGCTTCCTTGGCGTCGACACATTTCAACAAGATTGAATCATATGACCTCTTGTAGAGTACACTCCCAGAGACAAAGAATTTCGATGCCAATTTCTTGAGATATTTCTTATCAGCCTTTTCACATCGTTGGGGGAATTTCCCATGCTGAAGGTAGTTTAAGATGTCATAGTACCATGGGTTTTGATCTGGCTCATCTTCAACTGCCATACAATAAGCCGAGCACTCAGAAACCTCAATTTTCAATGGCTCGATGGTTAATCCTTCCATTACATTCAACATTGATGATAATGTGGCCAATGCATCGGCAAATTGATTCTGGGATCTGGACAAGTATTCGAAGGCTATTTCATCAAATTCTTTTATTCATTCTTCCAAAAACTCATGGTATGGGACCAGCTTTTGGATCACAAGTTCGCCACAAGCCTTCGGTTTGCAAAATAATGAGCGTAGAATCTCCGCACACTTGCAATTTTTTGACTTTCATGTCAATGGCCAACTGCAACCCTAGGATACATGCTTCATATTCCGAGACATTGTTTGTACAAGGAAAGACCAACTTGGCCGCCACAGGATAATGTTGACCAGTAGGGCAGATCAAGATTGCCCCAGTTCTTGACCTGGATAAATTGACGGCACCATCAAAATACATGACCCACTTGTCATTCGAGATTGCCAAGATGCGTTCATCGAAACCGTATGTTGTATCATGGGATTATGTATCTTTTGAACTCCCAGCCAACATATCAGCTATAGCTCTTCCTTTTACCGACTTTTGTGCCACATTGTGTATGTCGAATTCAAAAATGAGGACCTGCCATTTGGCCATCTTTCCAACCAATGCTGGCTTCTCAAGCAAATACTTGATTGGGTCATTTTCGGTCATCGGGTGGATTTGATAATAGAGAGTATACTAGCGTAGCCAATGCAACACCCAAACCAATGCCACACATGTTTTCTCCACTTTTGAGTAGTTCATCTCGAAGATAGTGAATTTCTTGCTGAGATAATATATGGCACACTCCCTTTGATCACTCGGCCTTTTTTGCATAAGGACGGCCCCAAGCGATTCTTCATGGATGGTCAGGTAGAGAATTAATGGTATCCCCGGTACCGGTGGCACTAGTACTGGAGGATGTGACAGATAATGCTTTATCTCCTCAAAGGCTTTTTGACATTCAGCATCCATTCAATTTTAGCATTCTTCTTCAGGAGCTTGAAAAAAGGTTTGGCTGTCTCAGACAGCTGAGAAATGAACCTGGCAACGTAATTCAATCTTCCCAAGAGGCTTCGAACTTCCTTGACAGTAGAAGGAGCTTTAAGGTCACAAATAGCCTTAACTTTCGATGGGCAATCTCAATGCCTCAGCTACTGACCATGAAACCCAATAGCTTCCCAGACTTTGCCCCAAATATACATTTTGTAGGGTTAAGTCTCAACTTAAATTTCCGAAGTCAATGAAATAACTTCTTCAGGACTTCAAAGTGGTCTTGTTGACGCTTCGATTTAGCGATCATGTCATCGACATATACCTCTATCTCTTTATGCATCATGTCGTGGAATAGAGTGACCATCGCCCTTTGATATGTGGCTCCCACATTCTTTAAGCCCAATGGCATCACCTTGTAACAAAAAGTTCCCCAGGGTGTGATGAAGGATGTTTTACTTTTATCTTCTTCTTTCATCTTGATATGATTGTATCCAGAAAACCCATCTACGAAAGAGAATAATTCAAAACCTGCAGTGCTATCAACCAAAACATCAATGTGAGGCAAGGGAAAATCATCCTTTGGGCTCGCTCGATTTAAGTCACGGTAATCTATGCAGACCCTGACCCGTCCATCTTTTTTCATGACTGGTACTATATTAGCAATCCAATCGGGATAGTGAGATACTTCGATGAAATCCACCTCAACCACTTCATGACCTCTTCTTCAATCTTTTTGGAAAGCTCAGGTTTTGTTCTTCGTAGCTTTTGCTTTTTAGGTGCCACATTCGGATCCGTCGGTAAAGCATGTTCCACAATTTGTGGATCTAACCCTGGCATATCCGCGTATGACCATGCGAACACGTCTTGATATTCTTTTAGAAGCTCAACCATCCTCCTTGCTTCGTTCTCGAGACAAATTAGCCCCAATCGAGTTTCTTTGACATTTTCGCATATCCCGATTCACAGTGATCGTTTGTTCAACTGTCAAAGGCTTAGATTCTTCATGACGAATCCAGTCTCTCTCTATATCTCTTTGAATATCCTCGTTATCATGCTCAGACTCACTAGAATCTTCGTTGTACAAATCCGAGTCACATATGTACCTACCATGTTCATGCTGAATGACATGCCTGAGATGCAAATGAGGGGGTTAGTAAAATTACTTAATGAGGATTATGCATGGTGCATTTTTCTTGAAATTTTTTTTAAATGATCACTTTGGAAAAATGTTTGAACTGAGAAATCGTCCTCATATCCTTGGACTTTTTAGCTCACAAATTTTGAAAACTAGGAGTCGTGAGGAAGTCCAGGCCTCAAAACATCATCATAGGACTGGTTTGGCACTTCCTCACGTCCTTAATAAAACATGCATGCATTTGTATTCACATGATAAGGCCGTTTTACAATATTTATAATCTCAGACCACGGCTCACAATCCAAGATCTTGATTACATAAAGGAAATAACAAAAGTAGCAAAACGACTGATCCCATGCAAGGGAGAACATAAAGGAAACGACATGAAAACTAAACAAAGCGGTCGATTAGCATCCCTACTCCGATGGCTGGAAGGGAGTCATGGAAGGGCCTGCCTCTTCATCCTCAGTAGTGGCGCACACAAAGTCAGGATCGAACAGGTCAGCTATGTTCGAGATGGCCCCCTCCTCTTCTTGCAGCAGCTTGGGCGACTTGACAAATGTCCTTTCAAAATGAAGACAGAGTTCCTCTAGTGAAGGGGGGAGTAATCCCTGTTGATTCCAAGTTGGAATAGTTCGGCCTTGATAGCTAACTCGACTCATGTGGCTATTAAAAGCACCTTAGCTTCCGAATCCTCTAGGATAACCTTGGTTCCCACAACCAGCTCGGCCTTTGCCTCCTCCTCTCAAACTTGAACCTACCAACTCTCCACTTCCCTTCTTATACTCAAAAGCTTCTTGGTAGCCTAAACCAGTTTTCTTTTGATTTCCCAATACCTCGATAGGCTTTACAATGCCTTATGCATACATCCCTAACCCTACCCCTGGGACATGGTTATATTCCAGTAAAACTTTGCTTGCCATGATAGACGAGGCGGAGAATTCAGGATGTCTGATGATAGACCCAGTGGGCACATGCACCATTCATACCGGTTCGAGGGTTTGATAGCTAGGTTCTTCATTCACTTCAGGCTCTACATATGGGATGGCTGTGTCTTGGAATATCTTGAAGTCTGTTTCACAACAAACAGTCACTAACTTCTTATTTGAAATGAACCGAACCATTTGATGCAAAGTGCAAGGCACAGCTATAGCAGCATGGATCCAAGGTCACCCCAAAAGGAGATTGAAGGCACTAGGGATGTCGAGCACTTGAAATTTTATTGTGAATGGAGCCAGACCAATCAATAATTCAAGCTCAATCTCTCTCATTGACTCCTTCCTTACACTATCAAAAGCTTGAACAGTGGATTGAGATGCAGTGATTTCCTCCTCACTCACTCCGAGGTGATGAAGAGTAGCCAGTGGACAGATATTCAGAGCGAATCCGTTATCGAGCAGTATGCGGGGTACAATCATATCACGACACTTGGCCGAGATGAGTAAAGCTTTGTTGTGGTTAGTGCCCTCCTCAAGAAGATCCTCCTCCGAAAATGAGATTTGGTCCGCCAATAAAATGGATCCAATGAACTCCTCCAGTTGTTTGTCACCAATATCTTCGAGCACATGAACTTCATTTAGAACTCTCAAGAGTGCATTCTTATGTTTCTCAGAAGTTTTAAACAATTCTAAAAGTGATATTTGAGCCGGCATTTTCCTCAACTGCTCTATCACGTCGAACTCATTATTTTTTATCATGGCCAAAAATTGCTTAGCCTCTTCATCAGTGACAGTTTTCTTCTCAACGGCTTTTGCAGGCGTGTAACAACGACCCGATCAAGTGACAGCATCTACTTCCTCAGTCCCGTAGTCCCATGGGACCGCTTTAGTACTAAAATTGGTCAAGGGCTTCTTCGGATTCTTCTCTTGGTCGGAAGGTGCTAACTCAATCACAACAGGCTGCAATCCGTCCGCTTCTATCTCTAAACTTGCAAACCTTTCCGCTGCCAAATCGATGACCACGTGCTCGGTTTGATTCTCGTCATAATCCCATTGGTCCCCTTCAGCGGATAAGTTAATAACAAATGGTGTGATCATAGCCACAACATCTTCTCCAAAAGGATTTTCCATGCCGACGTGTGAATCATGTATATCAGTTTCGCGTTTCTGACCCTTCCAGTCTTCATCACCAAGTATTACGTTCACATCTTCAACGTGAGCAAGTAAAGGGTTTTTTTGGACATTGGGTTGCTCTTTAAATGATAAAATCCCTTTGTCAAGTAAGTTCTGAACTTTGTTTTTCAACATCATGCAGTTGTCTACATCATGGCATTTTTCTCCCGTACTCGCATGACTTTGCTAAGTCGAACCCGAAAAACTTAGGAGGATTGTCACGAGGGATTTCTTTAGCCACCAACCTCCTTTCCAGCAGCATGGGCAACAACTTAGATAGCGGCCTAGGCAGAGGAGTATACTGCCTTGAAGTCCACTTGTTTGGCTCATAATTCTGATATTTCCCAAAAGGTGCAGAGGAGCTTTGTGCACTTGCAAACGGCTTTGGGGCGACTGGAGCTTGTACATAAGCTACCTCAGCTTCTTTCTCCTTCCTATGGGTGACCTTTCGACTTGATCCCTCAGTTATACGGCCATCATGTATAGCTCCCTCAATTCTTTCACCCACGGCAACCAAGCGAGAGAAGTTTTCATAATCTAATCCAATCACCCTGTTATAAAAGTCAATAGGAAGGGTGTTGATGAACAGCTCCAACATCTCTTTGTCATCAAGTGGGGGTCGAACTTGTGCAGCCAAGGTACGCCACATTTGAGCAAAAGATTTAAAAAATTCATTTCTCTTTTTTTCCGTGCGAGCCAGTATGCTTCGTGTCGGGGCGATCTCAGTATTATACTTGTACTGCATCACAAATGCTTCCGCTACATCCTCCCACTTCTCCATTTTCTCAGGTTCGATCAAAATATACCATTGTAACGCCATCCCAGTTAAACTCTCCTGAAAGGTGCGAATCAGCAAAGGGACATTTTGAGCATAACGTCCCATCCTATTCAAATAATACTTCAAATGGATTCTAGGATCCCCAGTGCCATCGTACTTAGTGAACTTTGGAATTTTGAACTTGTCCGGGAATTCCATCTTGGTGTATTGAGATAAATCTTCAACCATGCTAGCCTTATACCCTTGCAAGGCCCTAAGTTTCTCCTCCAGCTTAGCAAACCTCTTGCTATTCTCCTCATCCATTCGGGCTGAGGTGGCTTCCGAGATGGGATCTAATTCCACCACCACAGGGGTTTGATGCGCCACTTCTTCAGTCAGCTTCCCTCTACTATTGGCATTACTGGCCTGCAAGGTTGCAGGTGTGTTTTGATTAGAGGCGACAGCTGCCAAGCTAGACTTGATCTCGCTTGCAAATTGCGCGAATTGTGCTGCTAACTCGGTGATTTTGTTGTCAAGTGCGGTGATCCGGGCGTTTTGTTCCTCAGCATTCATTTTCGCAGATCTGGATCGAGTACGGATAGATGAACACTTCGAAGCCGTGACGATGGTACCTGTTTAATAAATAGGTAAACGTACATGAGCACGAGATGTAAAATGATGCCGGCCCATGACAATGATCTAATTGCCCGTTTTGTTCATTCCATAAAAGAAAAGAGTCTCTGAACAATGCAACTAAAAAATAAAATTAAAATAAAATATCCTAACATCAGAACTAAGAAAATAAAATAACAAGACTCCTTAAATAGAAAAATAAAATAAAATAAAATAAAATAAAATACAACTGACCTAAACACCATTGTAAGAAAACAAAAATGAACTCAAGCAATTTTATTTTTTTGACTTTTATTTTTTTTTACGCTTGGTCTATATACAAACGGGGGAACAACTCTCTCATAACTGTCTAACTAGTCCTAGCCGACTTGGATGCACGCTCCTTGGCCTCCTTGAGCTCCCTTTTGAGGAGCTTGATCTCCGCGCGATTGGTGGCCTTCGATGGTACATCAGGGATCTTCGGGCACCACTCTTCGGGAATTTTGTGTTGGATGATATATTCCATCGCAGCGTAGTAGATCTTCTCTTTACCCTCTAACTCTTCCTCGGGCCAAATCAATTTTTGGGGACGACACATGTCCCACATCGATTGAAGCAGCATGATGGAGTTCTCGTGGTCACGGTCTCCATTCGTAAAATCAGCCTTGAGTGGGGCTTCTTGTAGTGTCGATGGAAGTTGCTGCACGACTTGGTATTGTCGAGCAACCCTAGTTGGGTAATACTCGGTAGCACCCGTTATTCCTAACAAAGGAATGGGCCCAACACCTCCACATGTGAGCCGGGCCTCGTGAACTTGGAGCCACCTAGCGTACCATAGGAAATCTTCAAGGTCGGGATTTTTCATAAAGGCCATCCAGTCGGAGTAGTGATAATCAGGTGCATGCCTTTTCTTTTCCTTAAATTTCAAAATGGGGTGATTGAGGTCACCGATGTCATGTATTGTCATTAAATTACCAAATCCCTTGAGGTGAGAGAGGAACCAAATTTGCAAAAGCTCAGGGAGAGAATGTAAAGCTTCTTTTCCACTTTCTTTAAAACGAGTGAGGGAAAGAAAGGTCTCAGTCAAAACAGCATTAACAAAACCTTTTTCCCATACACACTTCTTGAACAACACTTGCAATAGATGGGTTAATAGCATTCTTACAATGAGGAAAAACCATAAACCCGAAGAAGGCTAACACAAAAATTTGCCTCATTTGGACTGACGGGGCATTTTGAAAAAGTCCATTCAAAAATGAAAATGGGCAAGTATTGCGGTTGGCTTTCAAAACTTTCCTTACATCTTCTCTCTTGACCCTAAGGAAATTAGCTAAAACTGATGCATGCTTTACTCCGACGGGTGGCCTAATCAATTCTGACACTAAGGGTTTTCCAATGATAGCGCTAAATTCCTCCAAAGTGGGGGTGAGCTCATGTTCGCCAAAAATGAATGTGGAGGTCTCGGGGCACCAAGTGTGTGCTAATGCCTGGATAACGCCATAATAGACCTCTATGTCTAATAAAGAAAGTAGCCATCCCACGTTGGATTGCACAAACTCACGACTGACATGGTCCAATCTATCCCACCAAGCGTGCAGCTCCTCCCTTGGGACATGAATAATACAAAGCTCGGGTCCCCCCATCGCATACAAACCTAAAACTCATAAACAACCTAATTGTCATGGACCGGTCGAAAAAATAAATGTAAATAAATTGCAAGTGTGAGAGCTTCAGAAGACTTACTTCACCCAATAAAAATTAAAGTCAGTCACATAGACATGCACATGAGACGTGGGTCGATTTCTACTCTAGACGGCTCAAATGAAGCCACGGGATTATCGGACTGAACTGACATGATCGCGGTTGGGTCGGGGTTCCCATGACTCCGGCTTTGTCAAAGAGTCGACCCATGCTGCATGTTTGCAAGCCGGGGTGGAAGCTCTCGACATCAAAAGAATTTCGGAATTGACATGAGCGACTTGTACTACATGATGGTAGTCGGAGTGGCATCTATCTCAACACCATCCTAAGTGATCCTATGCGGCCCAAGTTCGGCGGCAGGTTGTGTGTGCTAAAGTGTAGTGCCATGTAAGGAAAACATGCACAACAATTTGTATAGCAAACAACACTTCAAAAATTTAATCATACACTCATTCATCCCCATTCACCAACCTACAAAACAAAATGTTAACAAAAACTCCACCCCTTATTACTCCAATCCTGCACCAACATTTAACACGAGATTAGTAGACTTACCTCACCTTCTCGAATGCGCTGCCAAAAAAACACATTAGATAATACACAATCAAGCAAATTAGGCCTAAGTCCTCTAAGGTATAGAACCAATCCCCAGTGGAGTCGTCCAAGCTGTCGCGACCTAATTTTTTCTAAATATAGGTTTAGGGGTATTATTAATTTCGGGCCGACGGCCCTTAATTAACTCGGGCTCTCCCAAGCCCACACCCCGCTCGACGTTGGGATATTCGTAAAAAATTTCAAACAAGGAGTCGCCACTAGTCTATTGAGGTCGACTAGGAACCAAGCGACACATAGGAGCGTGTTTCGCTTTTTACGCAACCAGAGGGTCTAGGGTCGGGGACTGAATTACGTTAGTCATGTGACTAACGCCCTTTCGGTACCTAACTTGATCATATATTAATGAGGTTATGGCAACGTATTCGAGAATTCTAAGATCTGTCCTAACCGTTCTAAGGTAAGAAAATAACGTTCAAAATGTCATTGCAAAAATAAGGTGCAGGAATAATCCTAATAACGTAAACTAGGAAAACCTATTGTAGAGCCCTAAAGGCTTATTCAATTTTAGTCTTTTTTTCTTTTTTAAGGGTTTTCTATTTTTTTTTTTGGAAATTTTCTGAATTTTTAATATTTTCGAATTTTCCGAAATTAAATAAACTAGCTTTCAAGATTTTTGATATTTTCTGACTTTTCTAAAAATTTAAGAAAAATATTTATTAATGTTTTTGGAATTTTCTAATTTTTTCTAATTTTTGGAATTTTTGAATATTCGAAAAAACAAAGAAAAACAAAATCAAATCAAATCAAATCAAAATAAACTTTCAAAACCTTTCTGAAATTAAAAAGAAAATATTTTTAATTTTTAAAAGATTAAATATTTTTTAAGATTTTTTGATTTTCTGAATTTTTAGAATTTTTTTAATTTTTTAATTTTTAATTCTTATTCAAAAAGTGATTCGGACCGAGTCGGGTGACCCGGCCCTACTAAACCGACCCGGCCCCTATCGGGCCGGGCTGGACTAGCGACCAGGCTGGCCAAGCGGCCCGGTCGAAATTTTTTTTAAAATGGCCCAATAGTGAAAGAAATTAAAAAGATAGCCCATTTCCTATTTCTATTTTCAGCCCAATCCTCGTTAGCCCACATCAAACAATCAGCCCACTCGAAATCAGCCCAGCCCCACTCCTATTCAAACTCTTGGCCCGGCGCCCTTTTTTCTTTTTCTTTTCTTTGCTTTTTTCCGATTTTTTTATGTATTTTCTTTTTTCGTTTTTATTATTATTTTTACTCTTTTGGTCTTCTTCTTGTTCGCAACTGCAGCACGCCCCCATGCACGCCTGACCGAAGCTCCTGCAGCTTCTTCGCTGGCCTACCTCCATGCACGACGAGCCCGTGCCGGCTTCTAGAGGGTCGCCAGGTCATCGTCCGGCGTCGGTCGTTCCGTCCGACCTATGCCGAGCGCCACCGGCCGCCGGTGACCATGAATGCCCTCCATCGCCAGAACCGAGACGTCCCCACCCGACTCGACGCGGGCCACTCAAGAAAAATCGTCATAACATGAAGCACGAAGGCAAGGGAAGATTCACAATATGCTAACAAACATTCACGAAACTAAGCTACCGAGCACGGATCCGACGATAAAAAATTCTGAACTTCACTTAGGCGTTTTAACAAACAGGGGGTATGCATTGTCGAAATAAATGATTTTTGACCCAAACAAGAATCGACTCGGGCTTAAGCTTCTAAACGAACATGCTGGGACGCTCAAGGACGTAAATGGAGACACGGCAGGGGTCGGGGCTCGCCCGAACTGGTCGGCGCGAACTCCGGCCCCACGCCTTGCAAAAACAGCGAAGAAAATGACCCTAAAAAAAAAACGTACTTGGTTCGGGCGAGGTGTCACGGCGGGCGTCGGCTGACGAGCGGGCTCCGGCAGCGTCCAGACACGCTACTGGGTTTGCTCTCTCACCTCTGACTTCCCCCTGTCTCCTCGCTCCATCTGCGACCAAACACCGGCTGGCTTCAAGGACAAAGAGCGGAGGCACGGCAACGGGACGTGGACCTCGGGTCAGGCGTGGCTGCCGGCGGTCTCTCACTCTCTCCCTCTGCTCTCTCGTTCTCAGTCTCTCAGTCTCTCTCGGTCTCTCTCCGTTCTGCCTTTTTTCTCTCTGTACTCCTTTGTTTTTTTTTTCGTTTCCGCGGTGGGGGTCATCCGAACGGCCCCCTTTTTTCTCGCTCCTCTCTGTGCGTGCGTTGCCGTTCTCCTTCCCTTCCTGCGTGCCTCTGTGTTCCTGGAGAATGAAGGGGCCAAAGAATAACATGGGCTGGGAAAGAAAGAAAAGTGGGCTGGGCTGAGCCAGCCCACTTGAATTTTTTTTTTTCCGAATTTTTTTATCTTTTCTATGAATTAATAAATATATATTTATACGTGCAAAATAAATTGACATTTAAAATAAAAATAAAAAAAAATTCGGGTGTCTACAAGGTTCTTTCTGGATATCCTCATCTAAAATCTGAAACAACTCATTAGTGCAAGAACTTTAATCACTATTGTCCATTCCAATTTAAACCCCAAATTTACATTTGGTTAGTTCGATTTAGCCAAAAAAAATAAAAGAATAAGAAATGATTAGTCTGTGTGACCATTCATTGCTTAAATTAAAAATTTTGTTTATCATGCACAGATCAACAAAGAGATCCCACAGCCCCAAAAATACGAAAGCATAAAGCAGTTTTCTCTTTTCTTGCTTCTTAAGCCATTTGTACGATTGGGGCCCACTTGTCAAAGACGTTACGTCGCACCTCTCTCTTCGATTATATGTTTTTACTTTTTTATTCTTCTTTTTCTTTTTCCCTTTTTCTTTTTTCTTCTCCTTCCCCACTTGTCCTCTCCGTCCACCCTTCCTCCGCCGTGATGGTGCTCGTGCGGTGGGTCTGCAACAAGACCAGCGACCCCCGCACCCCCAACGCCGGCTCCTACTCCCTCACCTACCTCAACGCCATCCACACCCGCGACCACCGCTCTGGCCTCCAGCCTCCAGTCCTGACACCGCGGCCACGCCGCCGCCATCGCCAAGCTCGCGTCGGCCTACAACGGCCTCAGCTCCGAGACTGTCGCCGACCTCGCCGGGTAATCCGACGGCGGTGCCCGCGCGGCCGGGGACTGCGACAGGGCCTTCGGGGGCAGCGCGTACGCGCCGCTGATGGCTGGCAGGACCCGGAACCTGAGGCGGCTCTGCGAGATCGGCACCGCCGTGTCGAAGCTCTTTACCTGAGAGGGCCTGGCTTTGTGCAGTGGAATCCACTCCACGCGGGAGTAGGGATTAATCCCGACGGAGTGAAAAGGGGAAGAAGAGAAGGACCAAAAAGAAGAAGAAGGAAAAAAAGTAAAAACATAAATTTGAAGAAAGAGAGGCGACGCATGGTCTCTAATAAGAAGACCCCAAAATTGATATGTGTAGATCATTTAATGGATTAATATGACCAGAGACCCCAAAATTGAAACGTGTAGATCGTTTATTGAATTAATATGAAGCCGACTTGTCTATCATTAGACAATTAAAATGCGCATGGTAATGCTTTGTATCTGGAAATAATTTTTGATTGAAAATTATTATGTTTTATTATGTTTCAAAGTATAATTTCCGAGTATATGAAAGTGTTTGGTAACAGCCCAAATTTTTTATGCGTTTAATAGGGTCTTAAAATTTATAATCCAAATTATTTTTTTAAAAATTTTTAATGATTTAAATACATTTTTCTCCTTTTTTTTTTTTCTTTTTCCCTTTTCATCTTTTTCTATTTCCTTAAGTTGCTAACGGCTGGCTAGATGAGGGATGACGCCCTCATTGGGTTAGCATTAGCTTGGCTAGGTGACGTTGACCTGGCGGTGGGTCAACGAGGTGGAGCTTATTGCCGAGGGCCGACGAGGGCCGGCCCTCGTTTGGCCGGTCCGGTCATGGGCGAGGCTAGTGAATGGCCAAAAGAAGGGAGAAGAAAATGAAAAGAAAGAGAAGAGAAAGAGAAATGAAAAAAATTTGTTATTGATTATGGAATTGTTTCCGGGAACAAAGAAACAAATTTTTATTTATTTATTCTTGATTTTGTTCTAAACCTATTTCCAAAAACAAATTTATTCTGGAGAACAAAAAATTTACCAAATGAGTTTCTGCTCCAAATCTATTTCCACGAACAAAATAATATAATTAGTTACTAAATAGTGCTAGAGTCCACTAGAGAGTCAAAATGTCCTGCAAACTTGTCGGAAGAAATATATAGCTAGTAGACCTATCAAACGGGTGGAGTTGGGTCGGGTTATAAATGGTCTAACTTAAATCAATCCATTTAACCCGTTTATGACCCATTTATCATAATGCACAATTCTTAACCTATACCCAACCCAATCCATTTCCAACCCATACTTAACCTATTTAATTAAAATAAAGAAAACTCATTTCTTATGATTTTTTTTAAAAGTGACATTATTAAAACACTTTCATGCAATACAAATTTAATGGACAATTTTTATAATTTTTTTTTTTTTGAAAAATAAGTTTTCATTTGTTTCTTGGAAAATATTTTCCAAGAAGTATTTTTTCATGAAAATTATAATAATTTCTGGTTTTTACCTACAATGTGAAAATAAATTAAAAATATTTTTGGCCATTCGGTTTAAAAATTTTGATTAAATTTTCCTTCGTGATTCCTTTTAATATTTATTTTTTATTCTTCTTCTTTAAAAAATTGGATTTATAAATTTTTTTTTTATTTTTATTTTTCAAAAATATAAATTTTAATTTTTTTTTTTCTTTCCTTCTTTCTTCTTCAACCTTCCTTCTCTCCAACCAAAAAATAAAAAATTCCTTACCAACCGGTGGCCGGCACAATAACGATCGGCCAACCATCGTCAGGCGATGCTTGAGCTCACCGACCGGTCTCCGACTCGTCCATCGCCAAGCTCAAGTCTTGCCAAATTGGCAAGGCTCAAGACTCGAGCTTACCGATTTGGCAAGGATTCGACCTCACCCGATGTCAGTGAGCTTGAGTCTCGCTAGACATTGGCGTCGCCCGATCTGGCTAGACTTGAGCTTGCTAGCAGTGGGAGAGGCCGAGTTCTCACCAGATTGTCGAGCTTGTTGGCGTTGGGTAGGTGATCGATTGGTGAGCTCGAGCCTCGCTTGGGCGGTGGCTGGCCGTCATCGTGCTGACCACCGACTGATGAGAAAGGTAGAAGAAAAAAGGAAATAAAAAAGAAAAATAGAAGAGAAAAAGGAAATATAAGAATAATTATAATTTTGATTTTTATAAAAAAATACTTTTATAAAGTTAAAAAGGAAAAGAAAGAGTGCGAACATTGAGTTGGATATGGATTCTAACTTAAAGTTCATTTAGATTCATTTGTTTTAAGCTTTCATTTTTTAAATTTAATTAAAAGTCTCTTTATAATTTAAGTGATTTATTTATGATTCATTTATATCATAAATGGGTCCTAGATGGATCTTATACCGATTTTAACAGGTCCAACAGCTAAAGCCCCCTCCGTACCCAACTTTTCTTCTCTTGTAAGTCTTCTTCTTCTTGGATGAAGATTGAACTCTTTTCTTTCCGAAGAAACATCCGCATACTTGCCCGTTAAGCCATAAAAAAGACAGGGCTGATTGATACTCGTGATAGGATCCAGGGTCTTCCTTGAAACATACCTGATTACTCTTCTGTGAGATACAAGGGAAATGGCCAGAAAGCAGGACCCCTTTCGCAGACATGTACAGTCCCTTGATAACGATCAGTGGGAGTGTAATTTCTGTAAGAAACGGTACAGCGGAAGCACGACGAGGATCAAGGCCCACCTTGCTGGAGCTGAAGGACTTGGGATTTGCGGCTGCGAGCTTGTCCCTGGCGAAGTGAGATCAGAAGCCCACAAAGCGTTGGAGCGAAGAAGATGGGTTGAATCAAGCAACAACCAAGGCAATGTCGAAGAGGGTCCGCATCTGCCTGTGACTATGAACCATGAAGATGATTGGAGAGAGACTTCACTCGCTGCCATGCCGTACCCGAGCTTTGATGTCATAAGAAGTTCATCAACCTTTCTTTCCTTCTGCGGTGGAAATTTGAGTGATCTCATCAGCCAAGCAGACCTTGTACTTGAAGTTTTGGCTAACATGCTTTGCCCAGTGAATGCAGAAGTGAAACAACCCAATACAGAGGTTCCACAAGGTAATGCGCATCTCTAAATTCACCATATGTAATGCTCATGCAGCACGCTTAATTTGTCTTCTAAATTTCCGATAGTAACTGAAAACACAAAATTGTCAGGAATTAATAGGAAGAGAGATTAAGAGTCGGTGAATGATAACTAATAGTTCTTTGGAAAATATGCACCGGCAAATGCTTTTTAAGTGTGATATTCAAATCTTAAAAAGCCATCACTCTCTCTATTCCCTCATATCACAAATGAAAAAGAGTCATGTGAAACACAAAAGCTAGAACTCCACATAATCTTTTGGTTACTGGCACATAGGCGTACACCCCTGCATTTCACGGAAATTAAAGTATATGCTATTTCTATTATGTAAAGCTTTGAATCAAACTATTATAACTTGTCAATTCAATCGAAATGCCACCTATCACATGCAAAGATTGAGGCAAGCAATAAACTCGCACCAATTGCTGCTCACACATAAGTTCACTTGATTAGTGAACTTTCTTTGTTGGTGGGCTGACTTTGGAAATGGACAATTGTATCATTACACATAAAAGCGTCAGTTTAAATTCAATCTCATGTACCAATATTTTGAACGCAATTTCAAATTTCATCTATGTTTACCTTAGGAGTGACCCTTGCTCAAGATATTGTCGTTTTGACCAATCTCATACTAAGTTATCTCTCATCACAACAATTACTCCCTAGCTTTATCAAACTGGGTTGTTATAGGCCCACCGGCTTCTACATAGTTTGGCCTCGGATCACACGGTTACTAAAGGTTGCTTTGATACCACATTGCCCCTTGATTAAGTCCCTTGAGATTTTGTCCGCTTTAACACGTCTCATATCAAGTCTCATGGTTTTGTCATTCGATTAAAATGTAGGCACTTTCTTAAGAGATCACAAAAAGAAAATTAATTATAGAGTTTTTGACGGAAAGGTGAAATATGTCTTTTTGAGAAATGAAGGCAGGATTGACAATATCCAGAGCAACGGTGACGAACGGATGAAGTTCATGAGCCTTCCTGATGGTGGCATTGGATGGCAAAAATTTAATAAAATCTTCGTGTCAAGTAAAGAAATCGCTAAGGGAAGTAATGGGACCATCGTCCTTGAGGGCATCTATGAAGATAGACCTGTTGCAGTGAAACGCCTTGTTCGGACTCATCATGATGTTGCCTACAACGAGATTCAGATTTTGCTAGCATCTGACCGACATAAAAATATTGTTCGGTATTATGGAGTGGAGTACAGCCAGGATTTCATTTATCTTGCTCTAGAGCGCTGTATTTGTAGCTTGGATGATTTAATTCAAGTACATTCAGATTCTTCAAATAACTCAGCGTTCCCTAGTGATCCAGCATCAATGGATGATTATAAAATCAAACTGGATTCCGTTAGGGTTATGATGCAAGATGTTAACTTGTGGAGGGCAGATGGTTATCCCTCACCTTGGTTACTGAGACTAATGAGGTAATTTTTATGTTTTGATTTGCCCAGAGGTTATGAATAGAGAGATGACTGCATTATCTTGCTTATTGCGACACTCCTAAAATCAACTGCCACATATTTGTATTTGTAGTGAGCTTGCTTACATATGTTTTACATGACTTAGAAGCATCTCATAGAGATCACTACCTTCATGTACTCTTCTTTGCTGGCTCATGTGGGTATCAGGTGGTAGTTGAAAGACTTAGGCTGCGTTTGGTTTAATTTTGGACATGGCTTTCAACTGAAAGTTAGCCTTAAAAATGTTGAAAGCTCAAAGCTAATAGGGACTAGCTTTGGGCTTTTAGCTAGCTTTGAACTTTCAGCATTTGGCCGAATGCTTAAATTAATTTTTTCCTTCTAAAACTATCCTCAATAATTCTTCATATTTTCAATTTTTCCCTTGGTTTTTTTTTTTTTTATTATTGAAAAAGGAGGCAACCCTTCGCCGGACCAGCGAAAGGCTACGGCCGCCAATGAGTTAGATCTGGTGCCGGCGGCCATCGATTGAGGTTGCCCGAGGCTTGGATCGAGCGACCCTCGCCGAGGGTCACTCGAGGTCGTGCAACCTCCAGCAACCCTCAATTGGGTTGCGCAACCCCCGCCGACGACTGTAGCCCTTCGCCGGTCTAGCAAAGGGTTTAGTTCAAATTTCAAAAAAGAGAAGAAGATATATATACATATATTATACCTTCAAATCCCATTGCGAAGTTTTTTTTACCAAACACACATTCAACTCAAAGTCCATTTGCAAAGAAATTTTACCAAACACAATTGCATTTCCCAAGTAACTTGTATTTGCATTAGACTCAAAGCCCATTTGCAAAGCTGAACCAAACGCACCCTTAATAGTTTTCCTACAAAACTTCCAAGTGATGCTGATACGGGGAATTATTAGGCCACTGCCTTGACTGTGGTGAGCCCAATGTGATCAACATCATGGGCTGAGTTTTGAACCTTGCAGCTTCCTTTCTAAAGTCATAGGTTAAGTTCAATCTCACTATCAAGACTAAACTCTTGGTTTTCTTCCCATGGAAATTAATTAGGTATTATCAATTACATAGTGATAATACCATTGATTTTCCCATCAAGGTAAAAACAGTATGCCTTCTTTCCTTTTGATTCATGAATGTTCCAGAATCCTCACACACTCAAATCGGTGAATGTTGTGATTGATATGGCGATCGGATTTACTGGATTTTTCATTGTAGAGTTTACGTAAACAAACCTGTAACAGTTTTTTCTCCAGCGTACTTGACCTCCTTACTGGGTCTTTATGTGTTAGAGAAATTCCTTAATTTCTAATAAGATATGGCTTAATATATGTATATGATGCCTTCAAGCGGCCTAGATGACATTGTTGATTAAAGTCATGATGTCTTCTCTATATTATGATACAGGGATGTGGTATCAGGACTCAACCATTTGCATGACTTGGGAATAATCCATCGGGACTTAAAGCCTCAAAATGTCTTAATTACTAAGAATCGATTGTTTCGTGCTCATCTATCTTATATGGGCATTAGCAGATGCCTTGCTGAAGATAAATCTTCCTTGGGATATCATGCCACCGGTAAATGCTCATGACAGCTTTATCCAAATCTTTGATCTTCTTTTCCTCAAGATTGTTCATACATAATCCGAATCTATATAGTGGTAATTAACTTGTTAGAGCAATCTCTTCTTTTAAAGAAGACTGTTATGTTGGAAGTCAGATTGCTTTGTATTGTTTCTTATGTTGTGGCAAAGATTGTGGAGATTTAACAATCTTTGCCATGGCCTCCCTTCAATGACTGATGAATCTATCATATCCATCTATATGTGGTCCAAGTGATGGGGCTCATTTATTGATCTTCGATCTATGTCTTACAGGTTGTGGAACCTTAGGGTGGCGAGCACCTGAATTGCTTCATCATGGTGGGCGCCAAATGCTGGCAATGGATTTGTTTAGTTTAGGTTGTGTCTTGTTCTTTTGCATAACTGGTGGAAGACATCCATTTGGGGAAAATCTAGAACGTGACTACAACATTGCTCACAACAAAATGGACCTGTCCTTGGTGGAATTCATACCAGAAGCTTATGATCTGCTTCGTTGTTTACTAAACCAAGATCACAAATTGAGGTGAGGGTATTGTCATCTTTAATTTGCATCTCTACCATTTTCATTCTAACATTTGATAAATTTTATAACCATTGTTAACTGATTGATTTCCTTTTTACTGCTTCACTTAATATCACAAGATAATTCGTCGAACATCGCTTAAATATTAGTCCGGCTGGTGGGGCTCTACTTGATGAGAAAAAAAAAGTGTAGTTCCCATCCATTTCTTTTGGCAATTGACAACAGAAGCCGGATAAAAGGTTGACCATGTGATAGCCTAAATACCTTTGATAATTGTGATATTCCAATGGAAGATTATCATTGTTGGAAGCCCGGTTATTAGGGCTATAAGTTTGTTACCCACCCACAAACAAATGAATTCCAATCATTCTCAGCACAGTATTAGATTTGCTATACATACATCGTAGAGGATTTCATATGAAGATTCCAAGGGTTTAGCATATGGTGCTCTCTATGAAATAAGAATTCTAGAGACTGGATGATTAGATTGCTAATTTAAAGTACTTGGAGTAAATAATTCATGGGTTCTTGTTGTAGTCAAACAACTGCCTTCATCTTGGACTCGTGAGTTGTGAAGCGCATGGAATTTTTCGGACATTTTGGTTTCTCTTTCATTGAGCTAATGCAATTTTTTTTATTGTTTTAGAGATTGCACTAATACCGAACTTGCAACGCTTTTACATTCAGGAAATTGGTCCTTCTCAAAATTATTTGTGCAAATGATTTCTTTGAGCATGTTGGGTCAATGGTAAATTACTTTTAATGACTAGCAGGCCAAAGGCATCGGAGGTGCTTCACCATCCCACTTTCTGGAATTCAAAGATGAGATTGTCCTTTCTTCGTGACGTCAGCGATAAAGTAGAATTTGAAACTAGGGCACACAATTCAGATCTTCTGAATGCATTGGAGAACATTGCGCAACTGGCTTTTGATGGGAAATGGGACGACAAAATAGAGATCGAAGTTATGGCCGACCTACGCAAACGTAGGACCTATGATGGTAGCAGTGTCAGAGACTTATTGAGAGCCGTGCGAAATCAGTTTAGCCACCACATGGAAGCTCGAAAAGAAGTCAAGGTACTCTCTCTCTCTCTCTCTCCGGAAGCATGGTTGATAGCTGCAGCTGCTGCATGCATATAAGGCTCATATCTGTCGTTGCTTTGATGATTCTGGCAGGAGATCCTCGGACCGTTTCCTGATGGTTTGGATGCTTACTTCGCTAAGCGATTCCCAGGACTCTTGATTGCGTCATATAGAGCGGTGTCCCAAATCTACAAAGAGGAGGAATGCTTTCGGGAGTACTTCAAGTGATGTGCTTTTGACCCTATGGCCACTTCCCATGGTGATTCCTCTTCTTCGAGCCAGCGGGGTTGGCCATGAAGCAGAAATTCATTCCACCTGTCCTGGTTACGTGAAAGTTGGTCGGGCTTAGGACTCTGTTCGTATTATTCCTAATGTCAAATTTTATATAATTTTATGGTATACTATTGTCGCATACTTTAAATGTTTGATGTATTGTTCTTGATATTGCATAAACAAATATTATATTTCAATTTCATGCAATTTTTTTCAAAATCGCAATTTTTTAATTTAAATTTTGTACTTTTTTTCAATTTTTTTTTAGAGTTCAAAACATAAAAAGGCCCAGGCACACACTTGGGCTAATACGGCCGGTGGTCAGCCCTTGTAGACACTTTAATCAACAAATAGTACCTTCACCCCATTAATAGTTTATCAACGTCTTCACCTAGCTAGTAAAATTTTCCATATGCAATCTAAATATCTAAAGATAAGTATTTAGGTTAAGTAAGTCTCAATGTAGTAGGTAACATTCTTAGTTATAAAAGAAATGCCACTCTACTTGCAAGTATTTACCTATGAAATATTCATCACTCTATTACTTTGTAGAATTTACCTGGTTAATGATTTTTATGTGTAATTTCTAACATATCTTGTATAGTTGATGATTTTCTCTCATTGAAGCTAATGGCTTTGGGAATTAAAAGCATGAATCTACATGTAATTAAAATATAAAAAGATTACACTCATGTATTCCAAAACCTATAAATAGCAAGAAAATGCATTAAACAGTTCTAAACCTCATATAAAGTGGATGAAAAATCTTATGTACCATCTACATGCTCCATGCTTTTTCTAAACAAATCTGTATACATTTAGTTTGTCTAATTAAGTTGTTCTAGTTTGACAACTTTCAAATCAATTCTATCTAACACAAAATTAGACCAAATTTAGGATGTGGCATCAAATGACCTGAAGTATGATGTGAAACGAATGCACACATGGATATGTGTGTGAAAAGAAAAGCTGATATAGACGATATTAAAGTATGACTTTGTTACCCAATGTTGACACTCATGTGGATGTCTACATTGGAAAAAAATTTAATCATGTCATACTCATTGTGATATCACTCAACGGCCATGACAGTTGGATTCAGTCCCATTTGGTGTCAGAGGGACTTAATTAAAAAATTTATAAAAATAATACAAGGATCTCATCATACAAATAAAAAGTATAATAAATTAATTAGAAAACAAAGTAAAAATGAAAGTATAGAGACAAAAAGTAAAATAATATTTGGCTCTTGCGTGGATTGTCAATGTCGCAATCTTTTCATATAGACACATATATGCTTTATTATTTTTCACCATTGAACATACGATGATTTGGCTTTATAATTTCTCTTTTCTTTTATTGGTATTTGGCTTTATGATTTTACTTTCATGACAGGTAGGTACTCACAATATTTATTGGTTTGGATAGATAGGATTTTAGCATATTCCAGACAGAATAAGGAGCGTGTTAGGTGCATTCTCTCTCTCTGTCTGAGATTGCTTCAGATGTTGCCAGTATATTATTATACTTTCTTTTATTTTTACCACACATATAATGGGTGACAATATCTCCAGTCAAGGAAAAAGGTTAAAGACATATAACAATAATATTATCAAACAAATCCTGTGCTTTTTATACTATGGCTCCAACATTCATTCGCAACCGACCCATTAAAAAAAATTCTAATATAGGAATAACAGTGTCACTGACACATTATCTTTTTCTAACAACTTAAAAAGCTTTTTTACGTTTTGTTTTTTGACCCTAGCCATCACGTAATCACGATTGCGAAGCATGGTATAATTTCTCTTCCGAATAATTTCTGATCACATTCACCACGCAAAGCTTAGCGAGCCCCAAACATAAAAGTTGAAGTTCCCTAATCACAAACTTTCAAGAGGTCTTGCATTCCCACATTCATCACGTGTTAGTTAACAATTGGTCGCACAATGTCAACTTTTCTACACACAGACCGTACATACGTCGCATATTATAAGGAAACCAATGCATGACACAATTTATGGGGCAGGGGCGCTAGGAGTCGAATCTGCCACCGGCAATTTTTTTTTTTTTAAACTTTTTAATGTCTCTCTGTTTTTCTTAAATTCTTGTATTTGTTATCTTTTGCATACTTTTAATTCTCGTTGATTTTATAGAAAAATTTTCTCTTTTATTTATTTTATTTCTTTCTCTTCAATCCATTTATCATGTGCATTTATTAGCTTAAAGTTTATTTTTCAACTAAAATTTATCTCGGTCAACCCTTTTTCTAATAAAATTCAAGTACAATCAAATTGTCACATGTTTCTAAAGTCTTAGATAAAAGGTACTATTTTGACATTATTATCAGATGTTATTTTATTTTCCTTACCGATCCATTTCCATGTCCCTTTGTAAGGTTTAAAATTCCTTTTTCAATTTAATTCAAGTTAATCCTTATATAATTGCTTGAAATCAAATTTAAGAATATTTAAATCGCTTTACTTTAGAAGATGAGGTCACCACTTCCATGTTGTCGTCAAATGTTACAGTGCTAATATCTTTGAATCAATCAATAATCATGATATAATGAGAACATCTCATGACATCGCATATTCTATTTTCATACTTTGTCAGCTAAAATAAATGATAATTTAGCAAACATTGCTTACTGTTTAAAAAATGTCAAAATTACTATTCTTGATTAAACAAGCTCCTCATTGGCCCATTTCAATCCACACGTATTGATGACTTGGCACAATGGGTGGTTTGGATAATCTCATGATGAATGGCCAAGATTACTTTTCACTGTGTAGGCACCTGATTTACTAGTCATTCACGTCAATCTATCCTGTGCAGCAAAAGAATTTAGCGGCGTTGCTAGGACTTCTCTTATTATTTGTTCATCAAAAGTCTTCTAAGTGTGTGGACATCCTACCTTTCCTCCTCTTCTACGATTAAATCAGCAACTTTAGTTGGATCACTAAAGTTTGCTAGACCCCCTATAGTTCCTCTTTTTAACCATCTGTCTTCTCGAATGCTGATGCTTTTTCTTGTACCCACTGGTCATATGACTGATTTTGAAATATTATCTCTTCCCATCAACAAGCTCCGCTAGCCCCAAGAAGGGCGAAAGCCCCTCCATGTGCGCCAAAAGGATCTCGTGGGAAAGTAAATTCCTTTGAGGATTCGATGGCATAAAGATGACTGATTCTGAGAAAGCCTACATGCTTGCTTCCCAAGCATTACTTTATTAAAAGCCACTAAATCCTTTCAAACCCATGTCCCCTTTTATCTTTCCTAGTTTTGAGCGCCTCCCATCTCTTCCCATGAAGATCACTTCTAGATTCACTATTTTTCTGCCAAAATGTAGCAGTTCTTTTCTCCATAGACTGACATATCGACACTGAGAGGTTGAAAATTGACATTGCATATTGAGGAATAGCTTGTATCATAACTTTGATCAACATTTCCATCCCCACCTTCGAGATTAGATTTTTTTTTCCATCCTCTAATTTCATGTTCACTCTTGTGAATATCCACACAAATATTTGTTTCTTGGAGCCATCCCAATCAGAAGGAATCCCTAGATATTTTCTAGTTTTTTCAACTATAGGAGCTCACAGTTCGGCTATCATATTTCTTCTTAGAGACTAGAAGGAATTTGAACTAAAAAAAAATGCTAGATCTATTCAAGTTTATAGCCTGCTCGGATGCATAGCAATATTGGTTCAACACCAAGCCCAGATTCTGACATTCCTTCACCTTTGCATCTAAGAAAGAAATTGAATCATCAACAAAAAGAAGGTGGGAAAAAACTTGATAGTACCCGTTCAGCTTTATACCTACTAATATTCCTTCCTAAACTACTTTTGTTATCAAAGCCGAGAGTGTGGTAGAAAGTCCCATTTCATCATGTCATACGCCTTTTTCATATCCAGTTTTAAAACGGCCGGAAATCTCCTTTCTTTTTCTTACTCTCAATTGATGTAAAACCTCTTACACTATGAAAATATTATCATGGATTTGCCAGCCTCCAATAAAAGTACTTTGCTCCCTGCAATAAGTTCCAGTAGCCATGGTTTCAGTCTATTTGCCAAGACTTTAGATATAATTTTGTAGGCAAAATCGCAAAGACTAATGGGTCTAAATTCATCCAATCTCTCAGGATTTTGAACTTTCGGAATGAAAGTGATGTGAGTTATATTTAGTTCTGAGTTTAGATGTCTAGAGTTGAAAGAAGACTTAACTTCATCAAAAACTCCCTATTTGATATCCTCCTAGTGATGTTGATAAAACTGGCCATTTAATCCATTAGGCCTCGGCACCTTCAAGGAACCAATTTGGAACACAGCATTGTGGATTTCTTCCATTGTGACATTAGCTGACAATTTTTGGTTTATTTCAGCCGCAACGATTGTTGGGCATTGTTGCAAGTTGCAACACAAGGTCAAAATTTCGAGCACCCACTAAGTTGTAGAGGTATTTAAAGAAGTCAACTGTCATTTCTTTCAAACTCGTGTCCTATACTTGTAAATCCTCGGCATTTTTAAGCATTAAAAGTCTATTCCTCTGTCTCTTTGGATAGTTGTGGCATGGAAGAATTTTGTATTTTGGTCTTCCCATTTCAACCAATTAACTCTAGACCTAAGTTCCCAATACATTTCCTCCTAGCGCCATAAGTTTTCAATTTGTCCCATAAGATTAATCATTTTGAGTAAATCAGTTGACAACCCTTAATTGTTGACCATCTTCTTAAGCTCCTCTTTCAACTTCTTAGCCTTCTAATGACTATTCCTACTCCATTTTGATAATTCAAGAGAGACTTTTCTAATTCTTTGTGCTAGATTAGCTTCTTGCAAGCTTAGATAGGTTCCAGATGGTATAGGGCTGTTAAATGGGTGGGTTGGGTCGGGTCGGGTCGGGCTTGGGTCGGGTTGAAAATAGTTCGACCTATATTGATTCATTTAACTCGTTTTGACCCATTTTCAGGCAATGTAAATTTGATGGCCCATACCCAACCCTACCCATATTAGCGAAGCATATTAATATTTAACTCAATTTAGGAAAATCCACTCCCACCCATTTAATCCACTTTAAGTTCTTCACATATAAGTTACTTAAATAAAACTTCATATCAAATTTAAAAAAGTAAATTAAACAATAAAAAATTAGTAAATAAAATAAAAGAAAATGTGAAAAATCTTTAAACTGAAATATGTTTGAAGAACCCTTAATAAGAAAAAGTTCAATCAGCTAATGATTGTCATGAAAATAATATTTGCTTATAATAAATCTTCTCAAATGTGAGAATGTGTAACTTTTTAATTGTGATTTGCCAAGTTAAAAATTATACTATGATATTTACAATTTGTAAGTTTCAATCTAGATAGCATCGCGCTTCCTCTAAAAATACTTCTCCATTATGCAAATGGATATCTATCTAGCAAAAATAATTGAAAAAAATGAATTTTTAATTATTTAAAAAATTGAATTTTTTATTTCTCTTTTCTCTTTTCTCTTTTCTTTCTTCGTCTTCTTCCTTCTTCTTCTCTCTTGTTCCTCCACCTGGTGATGATCGGCCAAGATGCCGGTCGGCACCGAGCTGGAGCAACGTCGCAATTGGTAGCTGGCCAGATCTAGGCGAGCCCAAGCTCCGCCGTGGCTGGTGAGCTCATGGCTCGCCAAATCTAGGCAAGCCTGAGCTTGGCCAAGACCATCAAGCTTAGGGCTTACCAGATCCAAGCAGGCTTTAGCTCCGCTAAGGCCGGCGAGCCCGGGCTAGCAAGCTCAAACTCACTTGGATCGAACAATCGGAGATGCAACACAACACAACCAAATCTACGCTCCCGTCCCCATTAGGTCGAGAAAGAGGCTGGCCATCTCCTTAAACGCCTTCGTGATCATCGAGAGGGGCGTGTCGGCAGCCTCCGCAGGCCACTGACAGGTGGCGGTGGTAGGAGGTGGCGCGGCTTTGGCGGCTCCCTCTGTCTATTTCTTCCATCATCATCGGCGGACGGGGGATGGGGATGGAAGGAGGGAGAATATGGGTTCATGGGTTTAAAGTGGGTTCCTAAATAATCCATTAAGACTCATTTCTTTTTTTTCTCTACTTTTTAAGATCCATTTATGACCCATATTTAACTTTCACTTGACCCATATTTAATCCATTTAGCTAAAAGTAAGTCATAATTTGGGTTTATGACATATTTTGATACCTCTACTAGATACCCTTAGTGATACTTCCACACTTTTCATGGTCTAGCCTAAATGCTTTGAATTTAAAAGCTTTCTTTCTCCTCACTTTTTCAGTTGATAATGATAATAAGAGGGGGTTGTGATCCAAGCCTATAGCTAGTAATGTGAAGATCTCAGCTTTAGGAAATAATAGCCAATTAATATTACAAGCCACCCTATCCAGTCTCTTCTTAACAAATTCATACCCTTCACAATTATTTGCCTATGAAAATGCGCAACCCTTACTCTCCAAATCCATCAAACCACAAGCATTGATGAATTCTCGAAATGCATTTATTCGATAGTGCTCAGCCATTCTCTTTCCCACCTTTTCTCAATGATGTAACGTCTCATTAAAGTCCCCCATACATACCCATGGTAAAGAATTCATAACACTCAAGTCCTAAATTTTTCTCCATAATGGTTGATGCATAAACAAAAGTAACTCTATAAGGTATCCTCATCTGGCTATTCTCCTAACGTCAATAAATTTATTAGTAGTTGAAGTCAAAGACAAAGAAATCCCATCGTTCCACATCAAAGCTAATCCCCACCACTCACAACCATATTAACAACAAAATAATTCTGAAAATCTAATTTCCTACTAACTCTATGGAGCACTAACTCTTGATTCTTAGTTTTCATTAAGAACACCACGTCGAGCATATCATGAGCCATAGAGGCCTTTAATGCTTGGATAGCCAAGGGTGTGGCTAACCCTTGACAATTCCCCCAAAAAAGTTGCATTTGTAATCTGGTGGCTTATTCGAGTTAGCCACCAAAACCCATTTTTGAGAATCTTTAGCCATAAGAACAGGAGTTTCTAAGAGATGACTCTCATCTAACATTTGAACATGTGAATGCACTTGGTCATAGGGACTATTTCTCTTGCCTTTCTTATTTTCCTGTCCTTCTGTCTTCTCTTCTCGCCTTGTACGAAAATGCCTCCTTGCTATGATGAAGGGAGCTCTATTAACAGGGGATATATTGAATCTGAGCCAGTTTCCTTATCCATATTTCTAGGAGTCAAGTCGATAAGATTTTCTTTTTCTGACATCTTCCTTTTTCCCCTATCCTCTCGCTTCTTACTTAGCAGTACCTGAGTATTGTTGGACTCTCTTTGAATCCCACTAAACTGTCCATGATTAATAGGAGTTTATGATCTTACCTCTTCCTCTACATCCTCTTCCACTTATTATCCATGGAAAGCCTTTAAAAAAAGACTTGCTATTTGGCTCAGCTCTCAACCACGATCCATAAAAGCCTTTAAAAAAAGACTTGCTTTGTCGAGAAGACGATTCTCTTGGCAAATCTCAAGATAGGAGTATTTGTAATTCAACCAAAGTAGAGCTCGTTCACTAAGAATTTTCATGTTACTGTATTTTCTCAAGAAATCAGCGGAGAGTTTTATGTTACTGTATTTTTATGTTACACAGTTGACGGTGTAGAAAACAAATCTTTGGTGGTTTACCAAAAATGCTCGGAAACAATATGAAGTCAAGTGCGCAACCAGCGGTTCGAAAATTTTGAGCCAATAGAAAATGGTGTAGACTCCAGAATTTATAATTGAAGGAAGTCGAGTAATGGTATGCTCTAACTAGAAGCTTGTGCATCACCATTGAAACAACCGAAATCCCAGAAGAGTTAAATTAAATATGGAATTTGAGTCCTAGGAATAATTGAATGGAGCGCTCATCTTACATTGGTACCATGTCAAATTAAGGAGCAATTAAATACTTCAAATGAAGAAACATGCAATGTCGAATATTTTATATATAATCAACAAAATGTCATGAAGTCTTTGTTAATGTCTTTTCTGTGTATTCTAATCTAAAATCTAAAAGAATTCATCAATTCAAGAACTTCAATCACTATTGTCCATTTCAATTTAAAACCCAATTTAACATTTGGTTAGTTCGTTTTAGCCAAAAAAAAATTTTTTTGATTAGTTCGTGTGATCATCCATTGCTTAGATTAAAAATTTTGTTTATTATGCACAGATCAACAAGGAGATCCCACGGCCCTGAAAATATAAAAACATACATCAGTTTTCTCTTTGCTTTCTTCTTAAGCCATTTGTACGATTGGCGCGTCTCCCTTCAATTATATGTTTTTACTTTTTACTCTTCTTTTTTTTTCTTTCTTCTTCCCGACTTGTCCCCTCCGTCCACCCCTTCCTCCGCCGCGACGGAGCTCGTGCGGCGGGCCTGCAACAAGACCGGCGACCCCCGCTACTGCGTCGCCGCCCTCTCCTCCGACCCCCGCACTCCCAACGCCGACTTGTAGTCCCTCGCCTATATCTCCTTTGGTCTCGCCTACCTCAACGTCATCCACACCCGCGGCTACGCCGCCGCCGCCGTCGCCAAGCTTGCGTTGGCCTACAACGACCTCAACTCCGAGGCCTTTGCCGACCTCGCCGGGTACTCCGACGGCGGCGCCTACGCGGCCGGGGCCTACGACTGGGCCTTGGAGGCAGCGCGTACGCTGATGGCGCGCAGGTACCGGGACCTGAGGCGACTCTACGAGATCTGCACCGCCGGATCGAAGCTCTTCACTTGACGGGGCCTGACTTTGTGCAGACGAATCCAATCCGTCCGTGTGTAGCAATTAATTCCGGCGGAGTGAAGATTCAACTCTCTGATTTGGTGGAATTCTATAATCCCGAGAGCTCGTTTACTTTTCCTCTGATAGCATAGCATGTTCATTGTGTCAATGACTGCTTACTGCGCATTGGTAAATGGTTTTGTCTGACGGTGAGGGAGGAAAAATGGTATTTTTGATGGATAACTAGCATAGTTTTGATTTACATGTTCGGCACTGTCTGGAATTTGATTCTCGTATGGTGTTCATATTAGAATCTTAGTTACTTGTGTTCTCGGAAGCGCGAAATATGTAGGGTCTATGATTGGGCACCTAATATTTTCTCCATTTGTGCAGGAGTCAAGTAGGAAGTCAGCCAAAACGCCCCTTCCTTTTCTTTTCTTCTGGGCCCCATGTAAGGCTTGGTCTTCTTGATGAAGATACAACTCTCTTCTTTCCGAAGAAATATCCTGCAAACTTGTCCGATGAATAATAAAAAAAGACGGTTGATTGAAACTCCTGATAGGATCCGAGGTTTTCCTTGAGACATACCGGATTACTCTTCTGTGAGATACAGAGGAAATGCCTAGAGAGCCGGATCCCTTTCGCCGACATGTACAGTTCCTGACCAGAAGTGGGTGGGAGTGAAATTTTTGGAGGCAAAGGTAAAGCGGAAGCACGAGTAGGATGAATTTTTTTCCTTTGGTATCTCTCTCTCTCTTTCCTGTCTATTTCCTAAACCTCTCCCCTGTTCTCACTTGAATAACATCATTTCGCCTTTTGCCAAAAGCTCCTTTTTTTCTCTTGAATTTTTTTCCTTTGGTATCTCTCTCTCTTCCGTAGCTCTTTTGATTCAAAACCCAAATTCGATTCTCCTCCCCCATCCCCCCCCATCCCGATTTCGAACCCATAATTTGAATCTTTCCTCTCCCATCAAATCGAAAGCTTAGGGCAAGGTTTGAGAAGAGTAGTAGTAGGTTGTGGTTGATTGGGACTGCTACTCCTGAGACATACTCGGGGTGTCAGCTTTATCATACTTCAATGGAAATTGACTGGGATTTGCAAGCAGTGTCTATTGCAGCCACAGCACCTCAACCTCTTCCTGGATTATTCTCAAGGTATGATTAGTTTTTAATCATTGTATTTTGCATTTAATGTCTAGTTCCCAAGAATAAGTTTCTACTTATACATCAATAATCAGAAAAGTAACTTTGTTGCCGGGTCGTTCTGATTCAATTTCAATGTCTGAGTGTTGTCTGAACTTTACACGCGCAAAATATAAGTTAACTTAGACTTATATTGCCTATTAAAGGTTGTAAAAGGATTTCCACATTTTTCTATTTGAACTATAATGGAAAATGCCCTTATGTTTTAGTCCCCTGAAACTTTGAATGTCCCCACTCCGCCTTTCAAAGTTGGGCAAAGTCTCATATGACAGTGGTTGTTTTTCTTATTATCCGGAAAAAAAAGTTAATTGCTGCCGGTATTGCCTGTTGTATGGATCTTACGAATTGACTGTCCCATGTAATGCAGAAATTGGGATGAACATTGATGATTTCATAAAAAATACACTAGGGGTACATTGACGGCGGTGCCTACGCGGTCAGGGACTGTGACAGGGCCTTCGGGGGCAGCGTGTAGGCGCCTCTGTGAGATCTGCACTGCCATGTCAAAGCTCTTCACCTGAGGGAGCCTGACATTGTGCTGCGGAATCCAATCCGCCCGTGTGTAGCAATTAATCCCAGGCAGAGTGAAAGGGGGAAGAAGAAGAAAAAAAGGAAAAAGAAAAAGAAGGGAAAAAAAGTAAAAATATTAATTGAAGAGAGAGAGGCGTACAAGTAGGCCCCAAAATTAAATGGTGTTAATCAGACTGGTATGAATCTAACGTGTCTATGACTGGGCACCTAACATTTTTTCCATTTGTCCATGTAAGTCTTCATCTTCTTGGATGAAAATTCAACTCTCTACTTTCTGAAGAAATATCCTGCAAACATGTCCGATAAATCATATAAAAGACAGGATTGATTGAAACTCCTGGTAGGATCCAAGGTCTTCCTTGAAACATACCTGATTACTCTTCTGTGAGATACAGGGGAAACGCCCAGAAAGCTGGACCCCTTTCGCAGACATGTACATTTCCTTGATAACAATCAGTGAATGTGTAATTTCTGTAGGAAACAGCATAGGGGAAGCTTGACGAGCATCGAGGCCCACCTTGCTGGAGCTGAAGGACATGGGATTCGTGGCTGCGAAATTGTCCCTGATGAAGTGAGATTAGAAGCCCGCAAAGCGTTAGGCAACAACCAAGGCAATGTTGAAGAGGGTCCGCATCTGCCTGAGGCTGAGGACATTGAAGATGCTGGGACTTCATATCTTGCCAGTCTGGAATGAGCTTTGATGTCAAAAGCACGGGTCTGCATCTGCCTGAGGCTGAGGACGATAAACTTGATAGGAATTTATCATTAGCCAGTCTGAGCCCGAGCTTTGATGTCACTGAAGATGCAATTTCATTCGGTCCTCCATTGCCTGAGAGAGATTGGCCCATTCAGTGTCTTCCTGCTCAAATCGTGAGCCCAGAAAAAATGGCATATTTATCCTACCTCAACTTGTTTCTTTCCTCCGACTACCAAGACCTTGCACCCGAAGCTTTGACTAACATGCCACGCCCAGTGAATGCAGAAGTAGAAAAACCCAATACAGAGGTTCCACAAGGTAATCCGCATATCCAAATTCATCATATGTAATGCTCATGCAGTCTTGTAATTCTCACCGAAGAGTAGGGGTATAGACAGGATGCTCAGAATTCCGATAGTCACTGGAAACACAAAATTGACAGGAATTAATAGGAAGAGAGGAGTTTAAGAGTCGGTGAATGATAACTAATGGTTCTTTGGAAAATATGAACCAAATGCTTTTTAAGTGGGACATTCAAATCTTGAAAAGCTATCACTCTCTCTATTTCCTCATATCACAAATGAAAAGAGTCATGTGAAGCTAGAACTCCACCTAATCTTTTGGAGACTGAGACATAGGCTTATACCCATGCGTTCCACGAAAATTAAAGTGTACGCTATTTCTATTAGATAAAAGCTTTAAATCAAAGTATTATAACTTGTCAATTCAATCCATATGCGACCTATCACATGCAAAGATTGAGGCAAACAATAAACTCGCACAAATTGCTGCTTGACATAATTTTCTTTGTTGGTGGGCTGACTCTGGAGATGGACCATTCTATCAATATATATGGAAGCATGAGTTTAAATTCAATCTCATGTACCAATATTGTGAACTTCATTTTCAAATTTCTTCTATGTATTCCTTAGGAGTGACACCTTGGATTAATTTGCTCAAGATATTGTCGGTTTGACCCATCTCATGCTAATTTGTTTCTCATCTCAACGGTTACACTCTGCCCTTGTCAAACTGGGTTGTTATAAGCCCATTAGCTTTCGCGTAATTCGTCATCTAATCACACAGTTACTAGAGGGGGTGTTGCTTTGATACCACATTGCTCTTTGATTGATTCACTTAAGGTATTATCCGCTTTAATATGCCCTATATCAAGCCTCAAGATTTTGTCTTTGGGCATACATGTAGACATTTTCTGAAGAGATCACAGGAAGAAAATCAATTATAGAGTTTTTGATGGAAAGGTTGAATATGGCTTTTCAGGAAACGAAGGCAGGATTGACAATGTCGAAGCAAAAAGTGACGAATTGATGAAGCTCAATGAACTTCCCGATGGAGGCGATGGATGGCGTAAAATTGGTAAAATCCTCGTATCAAAAAAAGAAATCGGTAGGGGAAGTAATGGGACTAGGGTCTTTGAGGGCCGCTATGAAGGAAGAGAAGTTGCAGTGAAACGCCTTCAGGCTGATTCTAGAAAATCCTCCAACGAGATTCAGACTTGATAGGTTCTGACCAACATAAAAATATTGTTCGGTATCATGGAATGGAGGTCAATGAGGATTTCGTGTATCTTGCTCTAGAGCGCTGTATTTGTACCTTAGATGATTTAATTCAAGTACATTCAGATTCTTTGGATAAGTCTACGTTACCTCATGATCCAGCATCAACGGATGATTATAAAATCAAATTGGATTCCATTAGGGGTACGATCCAAGATGTTAACTTGTGGAAACATGATTATCCCTCACCTCAATTACTGAAATCGATGAGGTAATTTTTATGTTTTGATTTATCAGTAAGGGTATGAATAAAGAGATAACAGTAGTATCTTACTTACCGCACTCCTAAAATCAACTGTCTCATGTTTGTATTTGTAGTGAGCTTGCTTACATATGTTTTACATGGCACAGAAGCATCTCATAGAGATCACCACCTTCACGTACTATTCTTTGCTGGCTCATGTGGGTATCAGGTGCTAGTTGAAGGACTTAATAGCCCTCCTGCAAAAACTTCCAAATGATGCATGATATAGAGAATTATTAGGCCACTTCCTTAACTGTGGTGTGCCCAATGCAATCAACATCGTGGGCTGAGTTTTGAACCTTGTAGCTTCCTTTATAGAGTCATAGGTTAAGTTCAATCTCACTATCAAGGCTTCACTCTTAGTTTTCTTCCCATGGAAATGAATTAGGTATTATCAATTACATAGTGATAATTCCATCGATTTATCCCATCTTGGTAAAAACAGTATTCCTTCTCTCCTTTTGATTCGTGAATGCTGCGGAATCCCCATGCACTCAAATCGGTAAATGTTGATGTGATTGATATGGCAATCAAATTATGTACTGGGTTTTTCGTTGTAGAGTTTATGTAAAGAACCTATAACTGTTATTTTCTCCATTCTACTTCTGAACATCCTTAACAGGACATGGTGTGTTAGATAAATTTCTTAATTTCCAATAGTATGTGGCTGAGTATATGTATATGATGCCTTCAAGTGGCCTGGATACTATTTGGTTCCAGCTACATTGTTGATTTAAGTCATGATGTCTTCTCTATATTATGATGCAGGGATATGGTATCAGGACTCAGCCATTTGCATGGCTTGAAAATTATCCATCGAGACTTAAAGCCTCAAAATATTTTGATTGCTGTTAGAAGTATAAAAGGGTAGAATGGTCTTTAGGCCTATCTTTAGTTGACTTGTATATATATTAGACTATTGTGTAATGGGGACCACTTTACTTTTTATTCAACATGGTATCAGAGCTAACCTAATACCCACCGCCTCTGACGACCCACCTCTGGCGACCCAGGCGACCTAGATCGCGAGCCGCGTGGGTCCCCTCCAAGCGACCCACCCGTGAGTCGCGCCACCCAGCTCACGAGTCAGCCGCGAGCTCTGGCGACCCAAGCGACCTAGATCGTGAGCCGCGCGGGTCCCCTCCAGGCGACCCACCCGTGAGCCGCGCGACCCAACTCACGAGTCAGCTGTGAGCCACATGAGCCAGCTCGCGCCCAAGCTACCCAGGAACGAGCTGTCTGGAAACTTCGCTTCAAGAAGTTCCGCAGAGCGACAGAGTGAGAGAGGAGACGCGAGCTGACTGGGTTGAGAAGCTTCACTTTGTTTTTCCTCAGTTGGAGCTTGGACAGAAGGCTCTTGCTCTTTGGTTTCTCTTGAAGAAGCCATGACCTTGCAAGAAATGGAGTAGTAATCTTAGAGGTCAGGTTCCGATAATCTTCTCTTGCAGATCTCACAGGATGTCTTACCATTTGCTGCTGTTGGACCACTATGGGGAAGAGGGTTCATGGCTATTACCAGTCTCTTGTTGGACTTGTGTTTATGTCTCTTGTTTTTATGATTGCTGATTGTGGGTGGCTAGTGATCGTGGGTGGTGAAGTCTGGTGGTGAAGCTATTTGTGGGTGCTGATTGTGGGTGGTGAAGCCCTTTGTTTTTATGCATGTAATGTGTTGAATTAAGCGTCTGAAGGAAAATATTGTGAGGATAGTATTGAAAAAAAGATGGGTGATCCTGTGAGAAGTAAAACTGGAAGTGATTTTGTCACGACGGAGGTGATTTCCTCCTCGTCTAACCGAATTATTGACAAGAAGCTTGAGGGTATTTCAAATTGCTTTCAATGGAAGAAAATTTTGAAGCTTACTTTGACAGGCAGGAATCAACACTTAACTGAGCCTAAACCTGAAGATGATGAAGCTTGGGATGTTATTGATGCACGTATCCTTAGTCAGCTGTTAAACTCTATGGAAAGTACTATAGTGGATCTAGTAACCCATATTGACACGGTCAAGGAACTGTGGGAGTACTTGGATGTGTTATATTCTGGTCAAAATAACATGACACGAGTTTATGAGCTTTCGCAAGAGTTTTATCGGTTTCAAAGGAAGGGACGTCCAATTACCCAATACTTTGCTGAATTTAAGAAAATGTATGAGGAATTGAATACTCTTCTCCCTATTTCTACCAATGTTCAGCAAATGCGACTTCAGAGAGAACAATTAGCTGTAATGGGATTCCTAGGGGGTCTAGGCTCGGAATATGAAGCTGTTAGGTCTCAGATTCTTGGAGGAGAGACTATTGCATCACTCCCGGATACATTTGCTCGTGTTCTTCGGGTATCTCGTGAGTCTTCTCAGGACACTCCATCTATGGCACATAATTTATCACTTGTGTCTCAGTTTCGCACTAGTGGTAGTGGTAGGAGTGATGGAGGAAACCGTGGAGGATATAGTGGACGTGGTGGCCGAGGGGGAGGTCGAGCTACAGGACCAACAGGACCAGGGAGAGGCCAAGGCCAACAGCACCATTATGGACAATTACACGTGCCTACTGATAACTCCGAGGCTACGCGAACTTATCATCATTGTGGCAAACCCGGTCATATTAAGAAATTTTGTTACAAGTTGCATGGAAGACCGGTGCAACAACAAACTTGCCCACACCGCATCCCGCACCGACTCTTTTCCATAGCCTACTTCTTCCACAGCCTACTTTTGTCCATACGGGTAATGCATGCCTTTCACCGCTTCACGCCCTTGGGTCATTGATTCGGGGGCTTCGATCACATGTCGTCTTCCGGTATATTCTCCTCTCTTACTTCGTCTTCATCCACGGTTACCCTTGCCGATGGATCATCTACATATGTTAAGGGGTTGGCACCGTCCATCCAATTCCTTCATTGCCATTGTCCTCCGTACTTTATCTTCCACAACTTCCCTTTAACCTCATGTCTGTTAATAAGTTAACCAAAAATTTTAAGTGTTCGTAACATTCTATCCCGATTCTTGTATTTTCCAGACCGGCTACGAAGAGGACGATTGGTAGAGGACGTGAGGAAGGGGGGCTATATGTGCTTGACGACGCTCCTTCCATTGCATGCTCTAGTGTTGCATCCCTACATCAAATCCATTGTCGTCTTGGTCACCCTTCTCTCCATAGTCTTAAGAAGTTAGATTCTAGTTTTCAGTCTATCTCCAATTTAGAATGTGAGTCATGCCAATTTGGCAAATTACATCGCATCAGTTACCCACCTTGTGTCATTCAACGAGTAGCGGCCCCTTTTTTGTTAGTTCATTCAGATATTTGGGGTCCTTGTCCTGTGATTTCTAACTTGGGTTTCAGATATTTTGTCACTTTTGTTGATGACTATTCTAGAGTCACTTGGTTATATCTAATGAAAAGTCGTTCAGAACTGTTTTCTATATTTCGTGCATTTATATATGAAATCCATACTCAGTTTGGTGTGTATGTTAAGGTTTTGCGTTCTGACAATGCAAAGGAATACTTTTCTGCACAATTTTCTGAATTTATGACTCAACATGGTATGATTCATGAATCTTCTTGTCCTGACACACCACAGCAGAATGGTGTTGCTTTGAAAGGAAGAATAGACATTTATTGGAAGTTACAAGGTCCATGTTATTTGAGATGAAGGTTCCCAAAACTTTTTGGTCTCGATCTTCATTTTGATTTGCATGCTATCTCATTAATCGCATGCCTTCTTCTCGTTTTGCGAGGTGGTATTCCATTTTCTACTTTGTTTCCACATGAGTCACTATTTGTTCTACCTCCTCGTATTTTTGGGTGTACCTGTTTTATTCGTGATCATCGACCTGGAGTATTGAAGCTTGATTCTAGGGCCATCAAGTGTATGTTTTTGGGTTATTCTCGTACTCAAAAGGGCTATCGATGTTATTCTCCATTACTGAGAAAATACTTTATAACTGCTGATGTTTCATTCTTTGAATCCATACCGTATCATGATGTTCCTATTACTGTGTCTGAGCTAGATGAAGACTTATCGGTGACCATCATTTGGTCCCCTGCTCCAACTGGTTCGTCGGTCTCTACACAGGACTCACCTCCTTTACAGGTTTATTCTCGACGTCCTCGAGTAGCTACTGTTCCCCCCTTTCCTCCAGTCACTACTACGTCATCTTCTGCTCCAGATCCTCCAGTAGCAGCCTCTCCTCTTCCTTCTGAGCTTGATATCCCTATTGCTCATCGCAAAGGTAAACGTGCTTGCACTCAACATTCCATTGCCAACTTTATCTCATATTCTTCTGTCTCTCCTTCTTTTCGGTCCTTCTTATCTACGGTTGAACAATATCCTGTTCCCAAGTCTGTACATGAGGCGTTACAAAGTTTTGGCTGGAGGACAGCAATGGAAGAAGAATTAAAGGCCCTTCAAGTTAATCAAACTTGGGAGTTAGTACCTCTTCCCTCAGGCAAAACTGCTATTGGTTGCCGCTGGGTTTTTGCTGTGAAAGTCAATCCTGATGGCTCTCTTGCTCGTTTAAAAGCAAGACTTGTTGCAAAAGGGTATGCGCAAGTGTATGGGGTTGACTATCTAGACACATTTTCTCCTGTTGCCAAACTTAGTTTCGTTCGTATTTTAATTTCTCTAGCCGCCACGTACAACCGGCCCCTATTCCAACTTGATGTCAAGAATGCTTTCTTGCATGGTACTCTTCAAGAAGAAGTTTATATGGAGCAACCTTCGGGGTTTGTTGCTTAGGGGGAGTCTGAGAGATTAGTTTGCAAATTAAACAAGTCTTTATATGGTTTGAAGCAATCCCCGCGGGCATGGTTTGGAAGATTTTCTGAAGCTGTACTTTCTTTTGGATTGTCTAGATGTGGAAATGACCACTCTTTCTTCTATAAACAAATCGGGGAGGCAAACTATTCTTGATTGTGTATGTTGATGATATTATCATCACGGGAGATGACTTGGTTGGTATATCTAAACTAAAGATTTATCTTCAGCAACAGTTTCGGACTAAGGATTTAGGAAAGTTGAAGTATTTCTTAGGAATTGAAGTGGCACAATCACATAAAGGTATTGTTCTGTCACAGCGAAAATATGTCTTAGATTTGCTTACTGAGACTGGTATGTTAGGATCAAAGCCTCTTGATTCACCCATGGAACAAGGGGCTAAACTAATTGCTGAGGAAGGAGAGATTCTTGAGAATCCTGAGAGATATAGAAGATTGGTAGGTAAGCTGAATTATCTCACAGTTACTAGACCAGACATTGCCTTTTCAGTGAGTGTGGTAAGCCAGTTTCTATCTTCCCCTCGTACGTCTCACTGGGATGCAGTTATTCGAATATTGAGATACTTGAAGAAGACTCCAGGGAAAGGAATTGTTTATCAAAACTATGGTCATAGCAGGGTTGAAGGATTCTCTGATGCTGATTGGGCAGGGTCTCCAAATGATAGGAGATCAACCACTGGCTATTGTACATTTGTTGGAGGAAATCTAGTATCATGGAAGAGTAAGAAGTGAGTGTTGTTGCCCGGTCTAGTGCTAAGTCAGAATATAGAGCCATGGCTCAAGCTACTTGTGAATTAGTGTGGATTCAGCAATTATTGAGTGAGTTAGGCTTTGAAGCTTCAGTACCCATGCCTCTATGGTGTGATAATAAAGCTGCAATGCATATAGCTTCCAACCCCGTATTTCATGAGAGAACAAAGCACATTGAGGTTGATTGTCATTTTATTCGAGAGAAGTTGCAAAGTGGAATTATTCTTCCCAGTCACATTCGAACTGGTGAACAACTTGCAGATGTTTTTACTAAACCTTTGGGTAGTGGAAGGATAGAATATATTTGTAACAAGCTCGGCATGATTAATATTTATGCTCCAGCTTGAGGGGGAGTGTTAGAAGTATAAAAGGGTAGAATGGTCTTTAGGCCTATCTTTAGTTGACTTGTATATATATTAGACTATTGTGTAATGGGGACCACTTTACTTTTTATTCAACAATTGCTAAGAATACTAAGGATCCATTTTTTGGTTGCTAAGCTATGTGATATGGGCATTAGCAGATGCATTCCTAAAGATAAATCTTCCTTGGGATATAGTTCCACTGGTAAATGCTCTTGACAGCTTTATCCATATCTTTGATCTTCTTTTCCTCAAGATTGATTCATGCATAATTTGAATCTATGTGGTGGTAATTTACTTATTAGACCAATCTCTTCTTTTAAAGAAGACTGTTATGTTGGAAGTCAGGTTGCTTTGTATTGCTTCTTAGGTTGTGGTAAAGTTTGTGGAGATTTAATAGTCTTTGCCATGGCCTCCTTTCGTTGACTGATGAGACTATAGTATCCATTTATGTAAGGGCCAAGTGATGAGGGCTCTTTTATTGATCTTCGATATGTGTCTTGCAGGTTGTGGAACCTTTGGATGGCACGCACCTGAAGTGATTAAGCATAAAGGGAAGCAAAAGCGGGCAATGGATTTATTTAGTTTAGGCTGTGTCTTGTTCTTTTGCATCACTCGTGGAAAGCATCCATTTGGTGAAGAAGTACATCGTGATTCCAACATTGTTAACAACATTATGGACCTGTCCTCGGTGGAATTCATACCAGAAGCCCATGATCGCTTTCGCGTTTACTAAACCAAGATCCCGAGTTGAGGTGAGTGTATTGTCATCCTTAATTTGCATCACTACCATTTTCATCCTGCCATATGATAGATTTTATAACCATTGTTAGTTGACTGATTTCCATTTTCCTGCATCACTTAATCTCACAAGTATAAAAGTGGCCTAAAATTCATCGAACATGGCTTGTCGGTCTGCCTGGTGGGGCTCTACTTGATGAGCTAAAAAAAGTGCAGATCCCACTCACTTCTTTTGGCAATTGATAATAGAAGCCGGAGAAAAGGTTGACCATGTGATAGCCTAAATGCCTTTGACAATTGTGATATTCCAATGGAAGATGATCATTGTCGGAGACCTAATTATTAGGGCTATAAGTTTTTTACCCACCCATGAGCAAATAAATTTCAATCATTACTAGTGTAGTATTAGATTTGCTATACATACACAGAAGATGATCGCATATGAAGATTCCAATGGTTTAGCAGATGGCGCTCACTATGAAATAAGAATCCTAGGGACTGGATGATTGGATTGCTAATTTAAGGCAGTTGTAGTAAATAATTCCTAGGTTCTTGTCGTAGTCAAATAACTGCCTTCATCTTGGACTCGTGAATTGTGAAGTGAATGGAAGTTTTTAGATATTTTGGTTAAGAGATTGCATGAATGCCAAACTTGCGTTGCTTGTAAACTCGGGAAGTTGGTCCATCTCAGCATTTTTCGTGATGCATATCTTTGAGCATATGGGTCAATAGTAAATTACTTTTAATGACTAGCAGGCCAAAGGCATCGAAGGTGCTTAACCATCCATTTTTTTGGACTCCAAAGATGAGACTGTCCTTTCTTCATGACGTCAGCGATGAAGTAGAATCGAAAGCTCATAAAGGCGATTTCGATCTTCAGGATGCATTGGAGGTCATTGCGCCACTGGTTTATGATGGGAAGTGGGACGAGAAAATAAATAAAGTAGTTATGGACGACCTAAATCAACACAGACAGAACCCGTATGACGGTAGCTATTTCAGAGACTTATTGAGAGCTGTACGGAATAAGTTTAACCACCGCAGGCATGCTCCAAGAAAAGTTAAGGTACTCTCTCGCTCGCTTTCTGGAACTGTGGTGATATCTACAGTTGCATGCATACAAGGCTCATATCTTTTGTTGCTTTGATGATTTTGGCAGAAGACCCTCGGATCGGATCCTGATGGCATAAATGCTTACTTCGCTAAACGATTCCCCAGACTCTTGATTGAGACATACGGTGTCGTGCAGAAGTGCGGAAAGAATAAATTGATAGAGGAAGTACTTTCTAAGTAATGTGTTTTGACCCTTTAGCCACTTCCCACGGCGATTCCTTCTTCAAGCCAGCAGGGATGGCCATGAGTATTACAAGACATTCCACCTGTCTTTTTGGTGTGTCCCCTGTCTTGGTTACGGGGATCAAGTTAGACGGGCTTAGGACTCTGTTCGTATTGTTCTTGATATCAAATTTTAAATAATTCTATGGTATACTATTGCCTCATACTTAAAATGTTTAATGTATTGTTCTTGATATTGCATGAACAAATATTGTTTCAATCTCATGCAATTTTTAAATTTCACTCGTACTTTTTTTCAAAAGGTTTATTTTTAGAGTTAAAAAAAAAGGCCTAAGCGCACGGCCCAGTGGTCAGCCCTTGTAGACACTCATCAACAAAAAGTACCCTTAATGTATTGTTCTTGATATTGCATGAACAAATATTGTTTCAATCTCATGCAATTTTTTTTCAATATCGCAATTTTTAAATGTCACTCGTACTTTTTTTCAAAAAATTTATTTTTAGAGTTAAATAAAAGGCCCAAGCACACGCTTGGGCCGGCACGGCCCAGTGGTCAGCCCATGTAGACACTTCTGTCAACAAAAAGTACCTTTCAACCCGTTAGTAGTTTAGCAACGTCTTCGCCTAGCTAGTAATTTTTTCCATATGCAATCTAAATATCTAAAGAAAAATATTTAGGTTAAGTAAGTCTCAATGTAGTAGGTAGTAAGATTCTCAGTTATGAAAGAAATGCCACTCTACTTGCAAGTATTTACCTATGAAATATTCATCACTCTAGTACTTTGAAGTATTTACTCTATTACTTTGAAGTATTTACCCCAGTTAATGATTTTTCTGTGCAATTTTTGACATATCTCGTATAGTTGATGATTTTCTCTTATTGGAGCTAATGGCTTTGGGAGCTAAAACGTATGAATCTACATGTAATTAAAATATAAAAAGATCACACTCATGTATTTCAAAACCTCATAAAGAAATAAATGGCAAGAAAATGCATTAATAGTTCTAAACCTCATTTAAAGTGGACGAAAAATCTTATGTATCATCTACATGCTCCATGCTTTTTCTAAACAAATTTATATACATTTAGTTTGTCCAATTAAGTTGTTCTTGTTTGAAAATTTTCAGATCAATTCTATCTGACACAAAATTAGACCAAATTTAGCATATGTGACATCAAATGACCCCAATCCCTACCTAGTGATTTGGGACCCATGAGAATAGCCACAAATTCTAACAGGAGCAAAACACAAAGGAGTTTCTTAAAGAAGGACTAATAGCAAACGTTCAAATATACTAACAAATATATTAATCTATCGCAAATTCATCTAACGACCGAAATACCAAAATTTTGCTCGTTTCTTTTTAAAAGCTCTTTTATGTTTTGTTCCTATTGTGGCATTCTTTTGTAAAGGAATTTTGGGCCATTCACGTGGGCCCCAATCCTTTTATATTAATATATTTGTTTTCCATTATATTACTCGAGACTGCAATTTGAATGGACGGCTTATATTTAATGACCTTAGTCCGATGGTGTTCGTTGTTGACTTAGTGACACCATGGAAATAGTCCACTGTATACTAGAAAGACCCTTTCTCTTATACATCACTCGAGAGTTTCAAAATTTTCCTGAGTTTAAAGTAATCTTATTAATGCACACAAAAATATAAGTGGACTTAGACTTCTTTTGCCTACTAAAGGTCGTAAAAGGATTTCCACATTTTTCTATTTGTACTATAGTGGAAAATGCCCTTATCTCTATGAAACTTTGAATGTCATCTCTCCGCCTTCCAAAGTTGGACAGAAGTCTCCCGATCACAATGACTTTTTTTCTTATTATCTGTAAAAAAAGGTTAATTGTTGCTTGTATTGCCTATTACATGCATCTTACGAACCGACCATCCCATGTAATGGAGAAATTGGGAAGAACTTTGATGATTTCATAAAAAAATACACCATGGGTATTGGAGGACAGATCAATTGACACTTGGATCTTAGAAACGCACGGTGTTGAATTCAATGTATTGATTGGAAGAGTTTTAATATCTACTTGTGGTTTATTGGATTTTCCACCTACCTCTCCGAATGATATAGAACAGACTGTTTTACAAGATAAAAATGCCAAACATTTGCGAAAATCTCTCTCTAACACTGCTCGACGGCGCCTGAAAATCATGCGGACAAACTACCATTTGCAGTCACAAACTACAAAATCCAACAAAGTATTGTAGGATGTGTCCATGGCTGAAATATGGGCTGCGTTACTTTGTCGAGAAGACGATTCTCTTGGCAGATTTCAAGACAAGAGTATTTGTAATTCAACCAAAGTAGAGCTTGTTCACTAAGAATTTTCATGTTACTGTTTTTTCTCGAGAAATCAGCGAAGAGTTTTATGTTACTGTATTTTTATGTTACATAGTTGACGGCGTAGAAAACAAATGTTTGGTGGTTTACCAAAAACGCTCAGAAACAATATGAAGTCAAGTGCGCAACCATCGGTTCGAAAATTTTGAGCCAACCGAAAATGGTGCTGACTCCAGAATTTATAATAGAAGGAAGTCGAGTAATGATATATTCTAACTAGAAGCTTGTGCATCATCATTGAAACAACCGAGGTCGCATAAGAGTCAAATTAAATATGGAATTTGAGTCCTAGGAATGATTGAATGCAATGCTCATTTTACATTGGTATGATTGGGGCCCACTTGTCACAGACTTACGTCGCGCCTCTCCCTTCAATTATATGTTTTTTTATAGTTTTTTTTTCTTCTTTTTCTTTTTTCCTTCTTTTCTTTTTTCTTCTTCTTCCCCACTTGTCCTCTCCGTCCACCCTGGCTCTGTCGCGGCGGGTCTGCAACAAGACCGTCGACCCCCGCTACTGCGTCGCCGCCCTCTCCTCCAACTCCCGCACCCCCAACGCCGACTCCTACTCCCTCGCCTACATCTCCTTTGGCCTCGCCTACCTCAACGCCACCCACACTCGCGGCTATGCCGCCGCCATCGCTAAGCTCGCGTTGGCCTACAACGACCTCAACTCTGAGACCTTTGCCGACCTCGCCGGGTCGAAGGTCTTCGAGATCTGCACCGCCGTGTCGAAGCTCTTCACTTGACGGGGCCTGACTTTGTGCAGCGGAATCCTCTCCGCCCATGTGTAGCAATTAATCTCGGGGCCTGACTTTGTGCAGCGGAATCCTCTCCGTCCATGTGTAGCAATTAATCTCTGGCGGAGTGAAAAGGGGGAAGAAGAAGAAGAAAGGAAAAAAAAGGAAAAAAAAGGAAAAAAAGGTAAAAAATATTAATTAGAGAGAGAGAGGCGACGTGTAGATGGTTTAATGGATTAATATGAAGCTGACGTGTCTGTCATTAGGTAGGCAACGTCCATTTGTACAGCTAGACTCCAGCAGTAAGTCAAAAATGTCCTGCAAACTTGTCGGAAGAAATGTACAGCTAAAGTCAACCCCCGGCCCCCCGGCCGCGGCCCTTCTTTTCTTTTGTAAGTCTTCGTCTTCTTAGATGAAGATTCAACTCTTTCCTTTCCGAAGAAATATCTTGCAAACTTGTCCGATAAATCAAAAAAAGAAAGGGTTGATTGAAACTCCTGATAGGATCCAAGGTCTTCCTTTAAACATACCTCATTACTCTTTCTGTGAGATACGGGGGAAATGCCTAGACAGCTGGACCCCTATTACCGTTTTGCATGGCTCCAATCTGACAAGAAGTGGCAGTGTAGTTTCTGTCACTTTCGGTATGGCGGAAGCTCGACTAGGATCAAGGCTCACATTGCTGGAGTTGGAGGACATGGGATTCGTGGCTGCAAGTTTGCCCCTGTCAAAGTGAGATTAGAAGCCCTCAAAGCATTGAAGGATAAAAGAGCGGGGAAATCAGTCAACAACCAAGGCAATGTTGAAGAGGGTCCGCCTGTGCTTGCGGGCAATGAAGATGCTCAGGGAGAGACTTCATTCGCTGCCATGGGGTACCTGAGCTCTGATGCCATAAGCACTGCAGGTGCAAGTTCATCAAGCTTTCTTCCGTTGCATGAGACAAATTTGCCCCATCAGTCTCTTCCTGCTCAAAACATGAACCCACGGAGGGACTCTTCATACTGGCACGATTTGAGTCTTGCCATCGGCCAGCAAGACCTTGCACACGAAGCTTTGACTAACATGTCATGCCTAGTGAATGCAGAAGTGGAAGAACCCTATACAGAGGTTCCACAAGGTAATGCGCATCTCCAAATTCATTGTATGTAATGCTCATGCAGCATGCTTAATTTGTCTTCTAATTCTTACTGAAGGGTAGGGATATAGGCAGGACGCTCAGATTTCCGATAGTAACTGAAACACAAAATTGGCAGGAATTAAAAGGAAGAAAGGAGTTTAAGAGTCGGTGAATGATAACTAATAGTTCTTTGGAAAATATGAACATACAAATGCTATTTAAGTGTGACATTCAAATCTTGAAAAGCCATGACTCTCTCTATTCCCTCATATCACAAATGAAAAGAGTCATGTGAAGCTAGAACTCTACCTAATCTTTCCGAGACTGGGACAAAGGCGTATACCCATGCGTTCCATGAAAGTTAAAGTATATGCTATTTCTATTATATCAAGCTTTAAATCAAAGTATTATAACTTGTCAATCCAATCCAAATGCGACCTATCACATGAAAAGATTGAGGCAAACAATAAACTCGCACAAATTGCTGCTTGACATAATTTCACTTGATTAGTGAACTTTCTTTGTTGGTGGGCTGACTCTGGAGATGGACAATTATATCAATATATATATAAAAGCATGAGTTTAATTCAATCTCATGTACCAATATTGTGAACGTCATTTTCAAATTTCTTCTATGTATTCCTTAGGAGTGACACCTTGGATTAATTTGCTCAAGGTATTGTTGGTTTGACCCATCTCATGCTAATTTGTTTCTCATCTCGACGGTTACTCTCTGCCCTTGTCAAACCAGATTGTCATAAGCCCATTAGCTTCCGTGTAATTCATCATCTAATCACACAGTTACTAGAGGGGGTGTTGCTTTGATACCACATTGCCCTTTGATTGATTCACTTAAGGTATTATCCGCTTTAATATGCCCTATATCAAACCTCAAGATTTTGTCTTTGGGCATACATGTAGACATTTTCTGAAGAGATCACAGGAAGAAAATCAATTATAGAGTTTTTGATAGAAAGGTTGAATATGGATTTTCAGGAAACGAAGGCAGGATTGACAATGTCAGAAGCAACAGTGACGAATTGATGAAGCTCTATGAACTTCCTGATGGAGGCGATGGATCGCGTAAAATTGGTAAAATCCTCGTATCAAAAAAAGAAATCGCTAAGGGAAGTAATGGGACTATGGTCTTTGAGGGCCGCTATGAAGGAAGAGAAGTTGCAGTGAAACGCCTTGTTCTTCAGGCTGATTTTGGAAAATCCTCCAACGAGATTCAGACTTTGATAGATTCTGACCAACATAAAAATATTGTTCGGTATCATGGAATGGAGGTCAGTGAGGATTTCGTGTATCTTGCTCTAGAGAGCTGTATTTGCACCTTAGATGATTTAATTCAAGTACATTCAGACTCTTCGGATAAGTCTACGTTACCTCATGATCTAGCATCAACGGATGATTATAAAATCAAATTGGATTCCATTAGGGGTACGATGCAAGATGTTAACTTGTGGAAACATGATTATCCCTCACCTCAGTTACTGAAATTGATGAGGTAATTTTTATGTTTTGATTTATCAGTAAGGGTATGAATAAAGAGATAACTGTAGTATCTTACTTACTGCGGCACTCTTAAAATCAACTATCTCATATTTGTATTTGTAGTGAGCTTGCTTACATATGTTTTACATGGCACAGAAGCATCTCATAGAGATCACCATCTTCACATACTATTCTTTGCTGGCTCATGTGGGTATCAGGTGCTAGTTGAAGGACTTAATAGCTCTCCTGCAAAAATTTCCAAATGATGCATGATATAGAGAATTATTAGGCCGCTTCCTTTACTGTGGTGTGCCCAATGCAATCAACATCGTGGGCTGAGTTTTGAACCTTGTAGCTTCCTTTCTAGAGTCATAGGTTAAGTTCAATCTCACTATCAAGGCTTAACTCTTAGTTTTCTTCCCATGGAACTAAATTAGGTATTATCAATTACGTAGTGATAATTCCATCGATTTATCCCATCTTTGTAAAAATAGTATTCCTTCTTTCCTTTTGATTCGTGAATACTGCAGAATCCCCACGCACTCATATTGGTAAATGTTGATGTGATTGATACGGCAATTTGATTTTGTACTGGGTTTTTCGTTGTAGAGTTTATGTAAAGAACTTATAACGGTTCTTTTCTCCATTCTACTTCTGAACATCTTTACTGGGACATGGTGTGTTAGATAAATTTCTTAATTTCCAATAGTATGTGGCTGAGTATATGTATATGATGCCTTCAAGTGGCCTGGATACTATTTGGTTCTAGCTACATTGTTGATTTAAGTCATGATGTCTTCTCTATATTATGATGCAGGGATATGGTATCAGGACTCAGCCATTTGCATGGCTTGAGAATAATCCATCGAGACTTAAAGCCTCAAAATATCTTGATTACTGAGGATCCTGAGAATTCTAGGGATCTATCGTTGGTTGCTAAGCTATCTGATATGGGCATTAGCAGATGCCTTCGTAAAGATAAATCTTCCTTGGGATATCATTCCACCGGTAAATGCTCTTGACAGCTTTATCCATATCTTAGATCTTCTTTTCCTCAAGATTGATTCATGCATAATCTGAATCTATGTGGTGGTAATTTACTTATTAGAGTAATCTCTTCTTTTAAAGAAGACTGTTATGTTGGAAGTCAGGTTGCTTTGCGTTGCTTCTTAGGTTGTGGTAAAGTTTGTGGAGATTTAATAGTCTTTGCCATGGCCTCCCTTCATTGACTGATGAAGCTATCATATCCATTTATGTATGGTCCAAGTGATGAGGGCTCTTTTATTGATCTTCGATATGTGTCTTGTAGGTTGTGGAACCTTTGGATGGCACGGGCCTAAACTGATTAAGCATGGTGGGAGCCAAAAGCCGACACTGGATTTGTTTAGTTTAGGCTGTGTCTTGTTCTTTTGCATCACTCGTGGAAAACATCCATTTGGTGAAGAAGTACATCATGATTCTAACATTGTTAAAAACAATATAGACCTGTCCTCGGTGAAATTCATACCAGAAGCCCATGATTTGCTTTCGCGTTTACTAAACCAAGATCCCATATTGAGGTGAGTGTATTGTCATCCTTAATTTGCATCAATACCATTTTCATTCTGCCATTTGATAGATTTTATAACCACTGTTAGTTGTTAGTTGACTAATTTTCATTTTCTTGCATCACTTAATCTCACAAGTATAAAGGTGGCCTAAAATTCATTGAACATGGCTTATCAGTCTGCCTGGTGGGGCTCTACTTGATGAGCTAAAAAAAGTGCAGATCCCACTTGCTTCTTTTGGCAATTGATAATAGAAGCCGGAGAAAAGGTTGACCATGTGATAGCCTAAATGCCTATGACAATTGTGATATTCCAATGGAAGATGATCATTGTCGGAGGCCTAATTATTAGGGCTATAAGTTTTTTACCCACCCATGAGCAAATAAATTTCAATCATTACTAGTTTAGTATTAGATTTGGTATACATACACAGAAGATGATTGCATACGAAGATTCCAATGGTTTAGCATATAGCGCTCACTATGAAATAAGAATTCTAGGGACTGGATGATTGGATTGCTAATTTAAGGTAGTTGTAGTAAATAATTCCTAGGTTCTTGTCGTAGTCAAATAACTGACTTCATCTCGGACTCATGAATTGTGAAGTGAATGGAAGTTTTTAGATATTTTGGTTAAGAGATTGCATGAATGCCAAACTTGCGTTGCATTTAAACTCGGGAAGTTGGTCCATCTCAGCATTTTTCGTGATTCATATCTTTGAGCATATTGGTCAATAATAAATTACTTTTAATGACTAGCAGGCCACAGGCATCGGAGGTACTTAACCATCCATTTTTTTGGACTCCAAAGATGAGACTGTCCTTTCTTCACAACGTCAGCGATGAAGTAGAATCAGAAGCTCATAAAGGCAATTTCGATCTTCAGAATGCATTGGAGGGCATTGCGCCACTGGTTTTTGATGGGAAGTGGGACGAGAAAATAGATGAAGTAGTTATGGACGACCTACGTCAACACAGACGTAAGCCGTATGACGGTAGCTATGTCACAGACTTATTGAGAGCTGTACGAAATAAGTTTAACCACTGCCGACATGCTCCAAAAAAAGTTAAGGTACTCTATCGCTCGCTTTCTGGAACTGTGGTGATATCTACAGCTGCATGCATACACGGCTCATATCTTTTGTTGCTTTGATGATCCTGGCAGGAGATCCTCGGATCGGATCCTGATGGCATGGATGCTTACTTTGCTAAACTATTCCCCAGACTCTTGATTGAGACATACGGAGTTGTGCATAGGTGCGGAAAGAATAAATTGATAGATGAAGTACTTTCTGAGTAATGTACTTTGACATTTTGGCCACTTCCCACGGTGATTCCCTCTTCAAGCCAGCAGGGATGGCCATGAGTATTACAAGACATTCCACCTGTCTTTTTGGTGTGTCCCGTCTTGGTTACGGGGATCGAGTTAGATGGGCTTAGGACTCTATTTGTATTGTTCTTGATATCAAATTTTAAATAATTCTATGGTATACTATTGCCTCATACTTTAAATGTTTAATGTATTGTTCTTGATATTGCATGAACAAATATTATTTCAATCTCATGCAATTTTTTTTTTTAATATCGCAATTTTTAAATTTCACTCGTACTTTTTTTCAAAAAGTTTATTTTTAGAGTTAAAAAAAAAAAAAAGGCCAAAGTGCACAGCCTGGTGGTCAGCCCTTGTAGACACTCATCAACAAAAAGTACCTTTAAACTCGTTACTAGTTTAGCAACTTCTTCGCCTAGCTAGTATTTTTTTCCATATGCAATCTAAATATCTAAAGAAAAATATTTAGGTAAAGTAAATCTCGATGTAGTAGGTGACATTCTCAGTTATGAAAGAAATGCCACTCTACTTGCAAGTATTTACCCATGAAATAAATATCACTATCACTTTGAAGTATTTAATCCGGTTAATGATTTTTCTGTTTAATTTCTAACATATTTCGTATAGTTGATGATTTTCTCTCATTGGAGCTAATGGCTTTGGGAATTAAATGTATGAATCTACATGTAATTAAAATATAAAAAGATCACACTCATGTATTTCAAAACCTCAAAAAGAAATAAATGGCAAGAAAATGCATTAACAGTTCTAAACCTCATATAAAAGTGGATGAAAAATCTTATGTATCGTCTACATACTCCATGCTTTTTCTAAACAAATTTATATACATTTAATTTGTCCAATTAAGTTGCTCTATTTTGACAAATTTTCATATCAGTTCTATCCAACACAATATTAGACCAAATTTAGCAAATGTGGCATCAAATGACCCCAATCCCTACCTAGTGATTTGGGACCCATGAGAATAGCCACAAATTCTAACAGGAACAAAACACAAGGAGTTTCTTAAAGGACTAAAAGCAGACGTTCAAATACACTAATAAATATATTAATCTATCGTAAATTCATCTAACGACTGAAATATCAAAACTTTACTCGTTTCTTTTTAGAAGCTCTTTTATGTTTTGTTCCTGTTGTGGCATTCTTTTGTAAACGAATTTTGGGCCATTCACGTGGGCCCCCAATCCTTTTATATTAATATATCTGTTTTCCATTGTATTACTCGAGGCGGCAATTTGAATGGACGGCTTAGATTTAATGACCTTGGTCCGATGGTGTTCGTTGTTGACTTAGTGACACCATGGAAATAGTTCACCGTATACTATAAAGACCCTTTCTCTTATAAATCACCCGGGAGTTTGAAAATTTTCCCAAATTTAAAGTAATCTTATTAATGCACGCAAAAATATAAGTGAACTTAGACTTCTTTTGCCTATTAAAGTTTGTAAAAGGATTTCCACATTTTTCTATTTGTACTCTAGTGGAAAATGCCCTTATCTCTATGAAACTTTGAATGTCATCTCTTCGCCTTCCAAAGTTAGGCAGAAGTCTCCCGATGACAATGACTTTTTTTCTTGTTATCTGAAAAAAGAAGAAGAAGTTAATTGTTGCTAATATTGCCTACTATATGCATCTTACGAGCCGACCATCCCATGTAATGCAAAAATTGGGATAAACATTGATGATTTCATAAAGAATACATCATGGGTATCAGAGGATGGATCACTTAACACTTGGATCTCGGAAAAGCACGGTGTTTAATTCAATGTTTTGATTGGAAGAGTTCTAATATGTACTTGTGGTTTATTGGATTTTCCACCTACCTCTCCAAATGATATAGAACAGATTATTTTACAAGATAAAATGGCCAAATATTTTGGAGAATTTATCTCTAACACTGCTTGACGGCGTCTGAAAATCATGTGAGCAAACCACAATTTGCAATCACTCGCTACAAAATCCAACAAAGTATCGTAGGATGTGTCTATGACTGAAATAGGGGCTGCCTTACTTTGTCAAGAAAACAATTCTCTCAGCGGATCTCAACACATGAGTATTTGTAATTCAACCGAAGTAGAGTTGGTTTCACTAAGAATTTTCATGTTACTGTATTTTCTCAAGAAATCAGCTTAGAGTTTTGTGGAATTTGCAGGAATAATGACCCGCCTCTTTGATGTGGGTCAAGAGGAGTGTTCAGTGCTCTTCCTCTGGACAAACTCGTTCGCAGCCATAACTCTCATCTTCTGGTCAACTGTGTCGATATGGATCTTGTCCTGACATAAATTATTCAGGCTAACTGAGTCAGACTCAGACTCAGCCAAATTCACCAGAACTTTGGGAATTTGAGCATGTAATTCTCGTAAGAACTATGAAACTCACATCCATGCATGCCAACAATAGATACATAGCTGACGGTATAAAAAACAAACGTCCGATGATTTACCAAAAACGCTCGGAAATAATATGAAGTCAAGTGCGGAATTGGCAGTTCGTAAACTTCGAGCTAATAGAAAATGGTGCTGACTCCAAAATTTATAACTGAAGCGGGTAATGGTATGCTCTGACTATAAGCTTGCACATCACCATTGGAACGATCGAGATCTCAAAAGAGTTAAATTAAATATGAAATTGGATTCCTAGGAATAATTGAATATAACACTCATCTTACACCGATACCAAGTCAAATTAATAAGCAATCAAATGCTTCGAATGAAGAAATATATCATGTCGGATATTTTACATATCATCAACAAAACGTCATGATACTTGTGTTGATGTTCTTTCTGGTTATCCTTCTCTAAAATCAGAAACAACTCATTAGTGCAAGAACTTTAATCACTATTGTCCATTTCAATTTAAACCCCAATTTAACATTTGGTTAGTTCGTTTTAGAAAAAAAAAATTGGTTAGTTCGTGTGATCATTTATTGCTTACATTAAAAATTTTGTTTATCATGCACAGATCAACAAAGAGATCCCACAGCCCGGATAATCCAAAAGCATAAAGCAGTTTTCTCTTTGCTTGCGTCTTAAGCCATTTGTACGATTGGGGCCCACTTGTCAGAGACGTTACGTCTTACCCCTCTCTTCAATTATATGTTTTTACTTTTTATTCTTCTTCTTCTTTTTTCCCTTTTCTTTTTTCTTCTCCTTCCCCACCTGTCCTCTCCGTCCACCCTTCCTCCGCCGCGACGGCGCTCGTGCGGCGTGTTTGCAACGAGACCGGCGACCCCTGCACCCCCAATGCTTGCTCCTACTCCCTCACCTACCTCAACGCCACCCACACCCGCGACCACCGCTCCCGCCTCCACCGTAGCCCGGGCCTCCAGCCTCCAATCCTGACACCGCGGCCACGCCACCGCCGTCGCCAAGCTCGCGTCAGCCTACAATGACCTCAACTCCGAGACCTTCGCCAACCTCGTCGGGTGATCCAACGGCGGTGCCGGCGCGGCCAGGGACTGCGACAAGGCCTTCGGGGGCAGCGTGTACGCGCCGCTGGTGGCTGGCAGGAACCGGGACCTGAGGCGGCTCTGCGAGATCGACACCGCCGTGTCGAAGCTCTTTACTTGACAAGGCCTGGCTTTGTGCGGTGGAATCCACTCCACGCGGGAGTAACAATTAATTCCCGACAAAGTAAAAAGGGGAGAAGGAAAAAAAAAAAAAGGAAAAGAGAAAAAGAAGGAAAAAAAGTGGAAACATTAATTTGAAGAAAGAGAGGCGACGCATGGTCTCAAATAAGAAGACCCCATAATTGACATGTATTGATCGTTTAATGAATTAATATGATCAAAGACCCCAAAATTGACATGTGTAGATTGTTTAATGAGTTAATATGAAGCCGACGTGCCTGTCATTAAGCATTTAAGGTGTGCATGGTAATACTTTTGTATTCAAAAATAATTTTTCTTGAAAATTATTCTTTTTTATTCCGCTCCCGGGAATAATTTTTGAGCATTTGAAAATATTTCAGAATCGTCTAAAATTTTTATTCTCGAAATAGAAATATGTTTAATAGGACCTTAAAATTTCTAGTCCAAATTATTTTCTTTTAATTTTTTAATGATTTAAATACAATTTTCTCTTTTGTTGCTTTTCTTTTTCCCTTTTCATCTTTTTCTTCTTCCTTAAGTTGCCGACAATTGGCCAGACGAGGGCCAATGCCCTTGCCAGAGTGTCGCCATCCCACTGCTAGGTTGGCATTAGCTTGGTTGGGTGACGCTGACCTAGCGGTGGGTCGGTGAGGCAGAGCCTCGTCGTGGCTCAACATTGCCGAGGGTTGGCGAGGGCACCAGCCCTTGTTTGGCCAATCACTGGCCATGGCCAAGGCTAGTGAACGGCCAAAAGAAAGGAGAAGAAAATGAAAGGAAAGAGAAGAGAAAGAGAAATGAAAAAAAATTGGCATTAATTCTAGATTTGTTTCCTGAAACAAAGAAGCAAATTTTTTTTTTATTCTTGATTATGTTCTAAACCTATTATCAGGAACAAATTTATTCTGGAAAACAAAAAATTTACCAAACGGATTTCTGTTTCAAATCTACTCTCACGAACAAAAGAATAGAATTAATTATTATTTGGCAACTTGCTAAACAGAGCTAGAGTCCACTAGAGAGTCAAAATGTCCTGCAAACTTGTCGAAAGAGATATACAACTAGTAGACCTATCAAATGGGTGGGGTTGGGTCGGGTTATAAATGGTCTGAACCAAATCAATCCATTTAACCCGTTTATGACCAATTTATCATAATGCACAATTCTTGACTCATACCCGACTTAATCTATTTCCAACCCATACCTGACCCATTTAATTAAAATAACGAAAACTTATTTCTTATGATTTTTTTAAAAAAGTGACATTACTAAAACACTTTTATGCAATACAAATTTAATGGACAATTTTTATAATTTTTTTGAAAAATAAGTTTTCATTTGTTTCTTGGAAAATATTTTCCAAGAAGTATTTTTTCATGAAAATTACAATAATTTCTGGTTTTTACCTACAATGTGAAAATAAATTAAAAATCTTTTTCACCATTCAAGTATAAAAATTTTGATTAAATTTTCCTTCGTGATTGCTTTTAATATTTATTTTTTTATTCTTCTCCTTTAAAAAATCGAATTTATAATTTTTTGTTTTTATTTTTATTTTTCAAAAAATATAAATTTTAATTATTTCTTTTTCTCTTTTCTCTTTTCTTTCCTTCTTTCTTCTTCAACCTTCCTTCTCTCTGACCAAAAAATAAAAAATTCCTTACTAGCCAATGGCTGGCACAAAGAATGATTGGCCGGCCACGCAGGCGATGCTCAAGCTCACCAACCGCTTGCCGACTCTTCGTCATCGAGCTCGAGTCTCACCGGATCGGTGAGGCTCGAGCTTATCGATCCGGCGAGGATTCGGCCTTGCCCGATGTCGACGAGCTCAAGTCTTGCTAGACGTCGGTGACACCGAGGCGTCGCCTGATCTAGCCGGACTCAAGCTCGCTGGTGTTGGGAGAGGCCGAGTTCTCACCAAATCGTCAAGCTTGCCGGGCGTTGAGTCGGCAACCGGTCAATGAGCTTGAGCCTCGCTTGGGCTGTGGCTGGCTGTCGCCGTGCCGACCACCGGTTGATGAGGAAGGTAGAAGAAAAAATGAAAAAAAGGAAAGAAAAAAGAAAAATAGAAGAGAGAGAGGAAACATAAGAATAATTATAATTTCGATTTTTATCAAAAATACTTTTGTAAAGTTAAAAAGGAAAAGAAAGAGTGCAAACACTGAGTTGGAAATGGATTTTAACTTAAAATTCATTTAGATTCATTTGTTTTAAGCTTTCATTTTTTAAATTCAATTTAAAAGTCTCTTTAAAATTTAAGTGATTTATCTATGATTCATTTAAATTATAAATGGGTCATGGATGGGTCTTATACCAATTTTAACAGGTCCAACAGCTAAAGCCCCCTCCTTACCCAACTTTTCTTCTCTTGTAAGTCTTCTTCTTCTTGGATGAAAATTGAACTCTTTTCTTTCCGAAGAAACATCCTGCATACTTGTCCGATAAGTCATAAAAAGACAGGGTTGATTGATCCTCGTGATAGGATCCAAAGTCTTCCTTGAAACATACCTGATTACTCTTCTGTGAGATACAGGGGAAATGGCCAGAGAGCAGGACCCCTTTCGCAGACATGTATAGTCCCTTGATAACGATCAGTGGGAGAGTAATTTATGTAAGAAACGGTACAGCGGAAGCACGACGAGGATCAAGGCCCACCTTGCTGGAGCTGAAGGACTTGGGATTTGCGGCTGCGAGATTGTCCCTGGCGAAATGAGATTAGAAGCCCGCAAAGCGTTGAAGCGTAGAAGATGGGTCGAATCAATCAACGACCAGGGCAATGTTGAAGAGGGTCCGCATCTGCCTGTGACTCTGAACAATGTAGATGATTGGAGAGAGACTTCATTTGCTGCCATGCAGTACCCTAGCTTTGATGGCGTAAGCACTGTAGGTGCAAGTTCATCAACCTTTCTTCCATTAGAGAGAAAACTCTGGCCAGGGACCCCTCAATTTTACGATGTTGGTCCTTTCCACCTGCGGTGGGATTTGAGTGATCTCATCAGCCAACCAGACCCTGTATCTGAAGTTCGGGCTAGCGTGCCATGGCCAGGGAGTGCAGAAGTGGAAGAACCCAATACAGAGGTTCGATAAGGTAATGCGCATCTCCAGATTCATTATATGTAATGCTCATGCAGCACACTTAATTTGTCTTCTAAATTTCCGATTGTAACTGAAAACACAAAATTGGCAGGAATTAATAGGAAGAGAGGAAAAAAGTAGAAACATTAATTTGAAGAAAGAGAGGCGACACATGGTCTCTAATAAGAAGACCCCAAAATTGACATGTGTAGATCGTTTAATGGATTAATATGATCAGAGACCTCAAAATTGATACGTGTAGATTGTTTAATGAATTAATAGGAAGTTGATGCGTCTGTCATTAGACACTTTAAATGCGCATGGTAACGCTTCTGTATCTGGAAATAATTTTTGCTCGGAAATTATTCTTTTCTATTATATTCCAAAGAACAATTTATAAGTATTTGAAGGTGTTTGATAACTGCCCAAAATTTTTATGCGTTTGATAGGATCTTAAAATTTCTAATCCAAATTAATTTCTCTTAATTTTTAATGATTTAAGTACAGTTTTCTCTTCTTCTTCTTCTTTTTTCTTTTTCCCTTTTCATCTTTTTCTATTTCCTTAAGTTGCAAACAGCTGGCCAGACGAGGGCCGATGCCCTCGCCGGGTCGATTTCAACTTGGCTAGGTGACGCTGACCTGGCGATGGGTCGACGAGGTAGAGCCTATTGCCGAGGGTCAACGAGGGCACCAGCCCTCGTCCGGCCGATCATCGACCAAAGAGGCTAGCGAATGGCCAAAAGAAAGGAGAAGAAGATGAAAGGAAAGAGAAGAGAAAGAGAAATGAAAAAAAAATTGGTATTGATTCTCGAATTGTTTTCGGGAACAAATTTATTCTAGAGATCAAAAAATTTACCAAACGAATTTATGCACCAAATATACTTCCACGAATAAAAGAATAGAATTAGTTACTATTTGGCAACTTGCTAAACAAAGCTAGAGTCCATTAGAGAGTCGAAATGTCCTACAAACTTGTTGAAAGAAATATACAACTAGTAAACTTGTCAAACGGGTGGGGTTGGGTCGAGTTTGGGTTGGGTTATAAATGGTCCGACCCAAATCAATCCATTTAACCTGTTTATTACCCATTTATTGTAATACATAATTCTTGACCCATACCCGACCTAATCCATTTCCAAATTACCCATACATGACCCATTTAATTATACTAAAGAAAACTTATTTCTTATGATTTTTTTAAAAAAGTGACATTGTTAAAATACTTTTAAGCAATACAAATTTGATGGACAATTTTTATAATTTTTTTGAAAAATAAGTTTTCATTTATTTCTTGGAAAATATTTTCCAAGAAGTTTTTTTTCATGAAAATTACAATAATTTTTGGTTTTCACCTACAATTTGAAAATAAATAAAAATATTTTTTCCATTCGGTATAAAAATTTTGATTAAATTTTCCTTCATGATTCCTTTTAATATTTTTTATTCTTCTTTTTTAAAAATTGGATTCATAATTTTTTTATTTATTTTTTTTTCAAAAATATAAATATAATTTTTTTCTTTTTTCTTTCCTTCTTTCTTCTTCAACCTTCCTTCTTTCTGACCAAAAAATAAAAAATTCCTTATCAGCCTGTGGCTGGCACGACAATGGCCGGCCGGCCACCGCCAGGTGATGCTCGAGTTCACTAACCGATCGCCGACTCGTCCATTGCCAGCGAGCTCAAGTCTTGCTAGATCGGTAAGGCGAGGCTCGAGACTCGAGCTCACCAATCTGATGAGGATTCGGCCTTGCCTGACGCCAGCGAGCTTGGCCTCGCCAGACTTCGACGAGGCTGAGGCGTCACCTGATCCGACAAGACTTGAGTTCATTGCCGTCGAGAGAGGCCGAGTCCTCACCAGATCGTCGAGCTCACCGGCGTCGGGCCAGTGACCGATTGGTGAGCTCGAGCCTCACCTCGGCAGTGGTCGGCCACCGGCTGATGAGGAAGGTAGAAGAAGAAAGGAAAAAAAAAAGGGAAAGAAAAAAGAAAAATAAAAGAGAAAAAGAAAATACAAAAATGATTATAATTTCGATTTTTATAAAATTAAAAAGGAAAAGAAAGAGTGTGAGCATTGAGTTGGAAATGGATTCTAACTTAAAACTCATTTAGACTCATTTATTTTAAGATTTCATTTTTTAAATTTAATTAAAAAATCTCTTTAAAATTTAAGTGATTTATTTATGATCTATTTATATCATAAATGAGCCGTAAATGGGTGTGACCCATTTTAACAGGTCCAACAGCTAGAGCCCCCTCCGTACCCAACTTTTCTTCTCTTGTAGGTCTCCGTCTTCTTGGATGAAGATTATACTCTTTTCTTTCCGAAGAAACATCCTGCATACTTGTCCGATAAATCATAAAAAGACAGGGTTGATTGATATTCGTGATAGGATCCAAGTTCTTCCTTGAAACATGCCTGATTACTCTTCTGAGAGATACAGGGGGAATGGCCAGAAAGCAGGACCCCTTTCGCAGAGATGTACAGTCCCTTGATAACCATCAGTGGAAGAGCAATTTCTGTAAGAAACCCTTCAGCGGAAGCACGACGAGGATCAAGGCCCATCTTGCTGGAGCTGAAGGACTTGGGATTCGTGGCCGCGAGCTTGTCCCTGGCGAAGGGAAATCAGAAGCCCGCAAAGCGTTGGAGGGTATAGGAAGGGTTAAATCAAGCAACAACCAGGGCAATGTTGAAGAGGGTCCGCCTCTGCCTGTGACTGTGAACGATGATGATGATTGGAGAGAGAATTCATTCTCTGCCACGCCGGACACGAGCTTTGATGTCGGAAGCACTGTGAATGCAGAAGTGGGAGAACCCTATACAGAGGTTCCGCAAGGTAATGCGCATCTCCAAATTCATTATATGGAATGCTCATGCAGCACGCTTAATTTGTCTTCTAATTCTTACTTAGGAGTAGGGATATAGGCAGGACAGTCAGATTTTCGATAGTAACTGAAAACACAAAATTGACAGGAATTAATAGGAAGAGAGGAGTTTAAAAGTCAGTGAATGATAACGAATAGTTGTTTGGAAAATATGAACAGACAAGTGCTTCTGAAGTGTGACATTCAAATCTTGAAAAGCCATAACTCTCTCTATTCCCTCATAACACAAATGAAAAGAGTCATGTGTCATGTGAAACATATAAGCTAGAACTTCACCTAATCTTTTGGTTATTGGGAGATACGCGTACACCCGTGCGTTCCACAGAAATTCAAGTATATGCTATTTCTATTATATAAAGCTTTAAATCAAAATATTATAACTTGTCAATTCAATCGAAATACCACCTACCACATGCAAAGATTGAGGCAAACAATAAACCCGCACAAATTGCTGCTTCCACATAAGTTCACTTGATTAGTGAACTTTCTTTGTTTGTGGGTTGACTTTGGAGATGGACAATTATATTGTTACACATAAAAGCATCAATTTAAATTCAATCTCATCTACCAATATTGTGAACATAATTTCAAATTTCATCTATGTTTATTTACCTTAGGAGTGACCCCTTGAATTAATTTGCTCAAGGTATTGTCGCTTTGACCCATCTCATCTTAAGTTGTCTCTAATCATGACAATTACTCTCTAACCTTATCGAACGGGGTCATTATAGGCCCACCGGCTTTTGCATAGTTTGTCCTCGAATCACACAGTTACTAAAGGGGTTGTCACTTTGATACCACATTGACCCTCGATTAAGCCAATTAAGATTTTGCTTGTTTTAACATGTCTCATACCAAATTTCATGGTTTTGTCATTCAACAAAAATGTAGACACTTTCTCAAAAGATCACAAAAAGAAAATCAATTAGAGTTTTAAAGGTGGAATATGTCTTTTCAGGAAATGGAGGCAGGATTGACGATATCTATTGCAATGGTGACGAATGGATGAAGTCAATGAGCCTTCCCAATGGTGGCATTGTATGGCATAAAATTGGTAAAATCTCCGTATCAAGTAAAGAAATCGCTAAGGGAAGTAATGGGGCCATTGTCTTTGAGGGCACCTATGAAGATAGACCTGTTGCAGTGAAACGCCTTGCTCGGACTCATCATGATGTTGCCTCCAACGAGATTAAGATTTTGCTAGCATCTGACTGACATGAAAATATTGTTCGGTATTATGGAAAGGAGTACAGCCAGGATTTCATTTATCTTGCTCTAGAGCACTGTATTTGTAGCTTGGATGATTTAATTCAAGTACATTCAGATTCTTCAAATAACTCGGCGTTCCCTTGGGATCCAGCATCAACCGATGATTATAAAATCAAATTGGATTCCGTTAACTTGTGGAGGGCATATGGTTATCCCTCACCTTGTTTACTGCAACTGATGGGGTAATTTTTATATTTTGATTTGCCCAAAGGTTATGAATAGAGAGATAACTGCAGTATCTTGCTTATTGCGACACTCTTTGAATCAACTGTCACATATTTGTATTTGTAGTGAGCTTGCTTACATATGTTTTACATGACTCAGAAGTATCTCATGGAGATCAGTACCTTCATGTACTCTTCTTTGCTGGCTCGTGTGGGTATCAGGTGCTAGTTGAAAGACTTAATAGTTTTCCTGCAAAACTTCCAAGTGATGCTGATACAGGGAATTATTAGGCCACTGCCTTGACTGTGGTGAGCCTAATGTGATCAACATCATGGGCTGAGTTTTGAACCTTGCAGCTTCCTTTCTAAAGTCATAGGTTAAGTTCAATCTCACTATCAAGGCTAAACTCTTGGTTTTCTTCCCATGGAAATCAATTAGGTATTATCAATTACATAGTGATAATTCCATTGATTTTCCCATCTAGGTAAAAACAGTATGCCTTCTTTCCTTTTGATTCATGAATGTTGCAGAATCCTCACACACTCAAATTGGTAAATGTTGTGATTGATATTGCAATCAGATTTACTGGATTTTTCATTGTAGAGTTTACGTAAAGAACCTGTAACGGTTTTTTCTCCAGTGTACTTTTGACCTCATTACGGGGTCTTTATGTGTTAGAGAAATTCCTTAATTTCCAATAAGATATGGCTTAATATATGTATATGATGCTTTCGAGCGGCCTAGATGACATTGTCAATTTAAGTCATGATGTCTTCTCTATATTATGATATAGGGATGTGGTATCAGGACTCAACCATTTGCATGACTTGGGAATAATCCATGGGGACTTAAAGCCTCAAAATGTCTTAATTACCGAGAATCGATCGCTTCGTGCTCATCTATCTGATATGGGCATGAGCAGGTGCCTTCCTAAAGATAAATCTTCCTTGGGATATCATGCCACCGGTAAATGCTCACGACAGCTTTATCCAGATCTTTGATCTTCTTTTCCTCAAGATTGATCCATGCATAATCCGAATCTATATAGTGGTAATTAACTTGTTAGAGCAATCTCCTCTTTTAAAGAAGACTGTTATGTTGGAAGTCAAGTTGCTTTGTATTGCTTCTTATGTTGTGGCAAAGATTGTGGAGATTTAACAGTCTTTGCCATGGCCTCCCTTCAATGAATGATGAATCTATTATATCCATCTATATATGGTCCAAGTGATGGGGGCTCTTTTATTGATCTTCGATCTATGTCTTACAGGTTGTGGAAGCTTAGGGCGGCGAGCACCTGAACTGCTTCATCACGATGGGCGCCAAATGCTGGCAATGGATTTGTTTAGTTTAGGTCGTGTCTTGTTCTTTTGCATGACTCGCGGAAGACATCCAATTGGTGAAAATCTAGAACATGACTACAACATTGCTCACAACAAAATGGACTTGTCCTTGGTGAAATTCATACCAGAAGCTTATGATCTGCTTGGGGATTTACTAAATCGAGATCACAAATTGAGGTGAGGGTATTGTCATATTTTATTTGCATCTCTACTATTTTCATTCTAACATTTGATAGATTTTATAACCATTGTTAGTTGACTAATTTCCTTTTTACTGCATCACCTAATATCATGAGATAATTTGTCAAACATGGCTTAAATATCAGTCCAGCTGGTGGGGCTCTACTTGTTGAGAAAAAAAACTGTAGTTCCCTCTCATTTCTTTTGGCAATTGACAATAGAAGCCGGATAAAAGGTTGACCATGTGATAGCCTAAATACCTTTGACGATTGTGATATTCCGATGGAAGATGATCATTGTTGGAAGCCTGGTTATTAGGGCTATAAGTTTGTTACCCACCCACAAACAAATGAATTCCAATCATTCTCAGCATAGTATTAGATTTGCTATACATACATCGCAGAGGATTTCATTTGAAGATTCCAAGGGTTTAGCATATAGTGCTCTTTATGAAATAAAAATTCTAAAGACTGGATGATTAGATTGCTAATTTAAGGTACTTGGAGTAAATAATTCATGGGTTTTTGTTGTAGTCAAGCAACCGCCTTCATCTCGGACTTGTGAGTTGTGAAGTGCATGGAAGTTTTCGGACATTTTGGTTACTCTTTCATTGAGCTAATGCAATTTTAATTGTTTTAGAGATTGCACGAATGCCAAACTTGCAACGCTTTTAAATTCGGGAAATTGGTCCTTCTCAAAATTATTCATGCAATTGATTTCTTTGAGCATGTTGGGTCAATGGTAAATTACTTTTAATGACTAGCATGCCAAAGGCATCGGAGGTGCTTCACCATCCCATTTTCTGGAGTTCAAAGATGAGACTGTCCTTTCTTCGTGACGTCAGCGATAAAGTAGAATTTGAAACTATGGCCCACAATTCAGATCTTCTGAATGCGTTGGAGAGCATTGCGCAAGGGGTTTTTTATGGGAATTGGGACAACCAAATAGAGAACGAAGTTATGGCCGACCTACGCAAACATAGGACCTATGACGGTAGCAGTATCAGAGACTTATTGAGAGCCGTGCGAAATCAGTTTAGCCACCACATGGAAGCTCCGAAAGAAGTTAAGGTACTCCCTTGCTCTCTCTCTCTCTCCGGAAGCATGGTTGATAGCTGCAGCTGCTCCATGCATATAAGGCCCATATCTGTCGTTGCTTTGATGATTCTGACAGGAGATCCTCGGACCGTTTCCTGATGGTTTGGATGCTTACTTCACTAAGCGATTCCCAGGACTCTTGATTTTGTCATATGTAATGGTGTCCCCCTTCTGTGAAAAGGAGGAATGCTTTCGGGAGTACTTCAAGTGATGTGCTTTTGACCCTATGGCCACTCCCCATGGTGATTCCTCTTCTTCGAGCCAGCGAGGGTTGGCCATGAAGCAGAAATTCATTCCACCTGTCTTGGTTACGTGAAAGTTGGTCGGGCTTAGGACTATGTTCGTATTATTCCTAATGTCAAATTTTATATAATTTTATGGTAAACTATTGCTGCATACTTTACATGTTTAATGTATTGTTCTTGATAATGCATAAACAAATATTATATTTCAATTTCATGCAATTTTTTTCAATATCGCAATCTTTTAATTTTACTTTTGTACTTTTTTTTCAATTTTTTTTTTTTTAGAGTTCAAAACATAAAAAGGCCTAGGCACACGCTTGGGCTGATACGGCCCGGTGGTTAGCCCTTGTAGACACTTTAATCAACAAATAGTACCTTCACCCCATTAATAGTTTGTCAACGTCTTCGCCTAGCTATTAAATTTTTTCATATGCAATCTAAATATCTAAAGAAAAGTATTTAGGTTAAGTAAGTCTCAATGTAGTAGGTAACATTCTCAGTTATGAAAGAAATGCCACTCTACTTGCAAGTATTTACCTATGAAATATTCATCACTCTATTACTTTGTAGAATTTACCCGGTTAATGATTTTTCTATGTAATTTCTAACATATCTTGTATAGTTGATGATTTTCTCTCATTGGAGCTAATGGCTTTGGGAATTAAAAGTATGAATCTACATGTAATTAAAATATAAAAAGATTACACTCATGTATTTCAAAACCTATAAATGGCAAGAAAATGCATTAAACAATTCTAAACCTCATATAAAGTGGATGAAAAATCTTATGAATCGTCTACATGCTCCATGCTTTTTCTAAACAAATATGTATACATTTAGTTTGTCCAGTTAAGTTGTTCTAGTTTGACAACTTTTCACATCAATTCTATCCAACACAAAATTAGACCAAATTTAGCGGATGTGGCATCAAATGACCTGAGAGTATGATGTGAAACGAATACACACATGGATGTGTGTGTGAAAAGAAAAGCTGATATAGACAATAAAAGTATGACTTTGTTACCCAATGTTGACTCTCATGTGGATGTCTACATTGGAAAAAAAAAATTAATCACGTCATACTCAATGTGATATCACTTGACAACCATGACAATTGGATTCAGTCCCATTTGGTGTTAGAGGGACTTAATTAAAAAATTTATAAAAATAGTACAAGGATCTCATCAGACAAATAAAAAGTATAATAAATTAATTAGAAAAAAAGTAAAAATGAAAGTATAGAGATAAAAAGTAAAATAATATTTGGCTCTTGCGTGGATTGTCAATGTTGCAATCTTTTCATACGGACACTTATATATGCTTTATTATTTTTCACCACCGAACATACAATGATTTGGCTTTATAATTATTTTTTTTATCGGTATTTGGCTTTATGAGTTTACTCAATTCATGACAGGTAGGTACTCACAATATTTATTGGTTTGGATAGATAGGATTTTAGCATAGTCCAGACAGAATAAGGAGCGTGTTAGGTGCATTCTCTCTCTCTCTCTCTGAGATTGCTTCAGATGTTGCAAGTATATTATTATACTTTCTTTTATTCTAACCACATATAATGGGTGACAATATCTCTAGTCCAGGAAAAAGGTTAAAGACATATAAACAATAATATTATCAAACAAATACTGCACTTTTTATACTATGGCTCCAACATTCATTCGCAACTGACCCATTAAAAAAAATTCTAATATAGGGATAACAGTGTCATTGACACATTATCTTTTTTCTAACAACTTAAAAAGCTGTTTTACGTTTTGTTATTTGACCCTAGCCATCACGTAATCGCGATTGTGAAGCATGGTATAATTTCTTTTCCGAATAATTTCTGATCACATTCACCACGCAAAGCTTAGCGAGCCCCAAACATAAAAGTTGAAGTTCCCTAATCACAAACTTTCAAGAGGTCTTGCATTCCCGGATTCACCACGTGTTAGTTAACAATTGGTCGCACAATGTCAACTTTTCTACACACAGACCGTATATACGTAGCATATTATAAGGAAACCAATGCATGACACAATTTTATGGGGCAGGGGCGCTAGGAGTCGAATCTGCCACCCGCCAATTTTTTATTTTACTTTTTAATGTCTCTCTGTTTTTTTCTTAAATTCTTGTATTTGTTATCTTTTGCATACTTTTAATTCTCGTTGATTTTATAGAAATTTTTTCTCTTTTATTTATTTTATTTCTTTCTCTTCAATCCATTTATCGTGTGCATTTATTAGCTTAAAGTTTATTTTTCAACTAAAATTTATCTCGGTCAACCCTTTTTCTAATAAAATTCAAGTACAATCAAATTGTCACATGTTTCTAAAGTCTTAGATAAAAGGTACTATTTTGACATTATTATCGGATGTTATTTTATTTTCCTTATTGATCCATTTCCATGTCCCTTTGTAAGGTTTAAAATTCCTTTTTCAATTTAATTCAAGTTAATCCTTACATATTTGCTTGAAATCAAATTTAAGAATATTTAAATTGCTTTACTTTAGAAGAAGAGGTCACCACTTCCATGTTGTCGTCAAATGTTACAGTGCTAATATCTTTGAATCAATCAATAATCATGATATAATGAGAAAGTCTCGTGACATCGCATATTCTATTTTCATACTTTGTCAGCTAAAATAAATGATAATTTAGCAAACATTACTTACTATTTAAAAAATGTCAAAATTACTATTCTTGATTAAACAAGCTCCTCATTGGCCCATTTCAATTCACACGTATTGATGACTTGGCACAAGGGTGGTTTGGATAATCTCATGATGAATGGCCAAGATTACTTGTTTCACTAAGAAGAAAAGCTCCCATTGGTCGATTCAAGTTGACAAGGATCATTGGCAATTTGGTAAATTTTTCTACACAAGGGCATTTTTGTAATTTTAACATGTGGGGAGGGCTAGCCTAGTCAGCCAAGACTTCTCTAGTCGGAATAAACTTGTCAGACGCCCAAAACTTGGCCGGAAAATAGTCAGAGATGGCGATTGGCCTCGGCCAATTAAAATCGATCGAACTGGGTTGAGTTGGTCTAACCGAATTGACCTGGGCCTTGGCCGGCTCAAATAGGCACTGATTTTGTTCCCATTTTTCTAAATTTTGTCTAATCTAAGTTAAATTGAAAATTCTCAAATGAATTGGATCAAATCAAATGCAATTGAACTGAATTGATTTGATTAATTTGACATGAAATGCGATAGTTCCTTCAATTTCTATGAAAATTGCACCATGAACTAGACCAATTTGCACAATTGGGGGCCACTTGGCCAAATTGAAATTCAATTGATCAAATTAAATGTTAATTTAAAATGGGTCAAATTGAATCAAGCCGATTAGGGCATTCCATCTTTGATTTTCAATTGCACGTTCACTAATTTGATTTTTCAATTGCAGCCGGGAATCTTGGTATTTTGGGGGTAAATCACTGCTGAATGACACAGAAAATCAAAGGGAATTTTCAATTACCAATTGAAAGTTTGGGCAAGATTTTTTTTTAATTGGCAAAGCAATGTTAGTGTTAATACTTAAGAGTTGTTAAACAAAACATCTGACAATGAGACATCCAAACATAACAAATCCCATAGAGGCTGGGGGACGTGCCACCCAAGAAGAGGCCAAAGTATTCCTTTGTTGGGATTTAGCAATCCAATCAGTTACTAAATTTACGGACATATGGCCAAGATAGTGTGCTCATAATAGGCCAACAGGATTCTAGCCTCTTTCGTTAAAGACAACCATGCTTATCTTGTAGTGTAATATCTACCATCTCTAAATAGTTAGATTCGATCTCCATGATACTCTCTCTCTTCGACTAGAAAAATTTCAAACCTTTGATCAAGGCCAAGTACTTCGTCTAGATCGCCGATGAAGCTAAGACATACTTTGCGAAACCATCAAGAAGGGTTATAGATGTGTCTCGGAGAACTTCCGAGGTGCCCCTACCATTGCTCCTTCCATAAATAGTCCGTTGATGTTGATTTTAAAGTAAAGAGGCTATAGTGGGATCCAATTTTGAGTCAATTGAGTTGTTCCTGTGTAAAGTTTCAAACTTTACGTTCCACTTGCTAAAATTTCTGAGTGATTCTCTTGTTGAGTTAATTAGGGTTCTCGAATTTAAGGGTAATCTTTGAAATACAAAGTCATTCCTTGCTTTCCAAATGAACCACAAGAAGGTTGCAATTTCTTCGAAAGTCAGTAAATTTCCTAGCTGTTCAATTAGGTCTTAGAGCCAAACCTCAATTCTTGAAATGTTCTGAGACAGAATTTGGATTTTCACTTCAGGATCCGATCAAATTGAGTTCATCCATGGGTAAAGCAAGAATAGATGTTCCAATGATTCTACCTCTTGATCACAGATTGGGCATGTTGGCCGCGGTAAGATTTTCCGCCAATATAGATTTTTTGTTGTGGGAAGAGCATTATGACTTATATTCCAGAGAAAAATCCTAATTTTAGGGGGCTCTTCATGTTCCAAATATGGTACCACAATTTGCGAGATGGCTGAAATGACGATGTTGCTTCCATGCTGTGTCATGGTTTGACTCTCTAATCAGATTGTGCAGGCACCTGATTTACTAGTCATTCACGTCAACCTATCCTGTGTAGCAAAAGAATTTAGCGGCGTTGCTAGGACTTCTCTTATTATTTGTTCATCAAAAGTCTTCTAAGTGTGTGGACATCCCACCTTTCCTCCTCTTCTACGATTAACTCAGCGACTTTGGTTGGATCACTAAAGTTTGCTAGGCCCCCCTATAGTTCCTCTTTTTAACCATCTGTCTTCTCGAATGCTGATGCTTTTTTTTTGTACTCATTGATCATATGACTGATTCTGAAATATTATCACTTCCCATCAACAAGCTCCGCTAGCCCCAAGAAGGGCGAAAGTCCCTCCATGTGCGCCAAAAGGATCTTGTGGGAAAGTAAATGCCTTTGAGGATTCGACAGCATAAAGATGACTGATTCTGAGAAAGACTACATGCTTGCTTCCCAAGCATTACTTTATTAAAAGTCACTAAATCCTTTCAAACCCATGTCCCCTTTTATCTTTCCTAGTTTTGAGCGCCTCCCATCTCTTCCAACGAAGACCACTTCTAGATTCACTATTTTACCGCCAAAATGTAGCAGTTCTTTTCTCCATAGACTGACATATCGACACTGAGAGGTTGAAAATTGACATTGCATATTGAAGAATAGCTTGTATCATAACTTTGATCAACATTTCCATCCCCACCTTCAAGATTATATTTTTTTTCCATCCTCTAATTTCATGTTCATGCTTGCGAATATCCACGCAAATATTTGTTTCTTGGAGCCATCCCAATCAGAAGGAATCCCTAGATATTTTCCAGTTTTTTTAACTACAAGAACTCACAGTTCGGCTACCATATTTCTTCTTAGAAACTAGAATGAATTTGAACTAAAAAAAATAAAAATGCTAGATCTATTCAAGTTTATAGCCTACCCAAATGCATAGCAATATTGGTTCAACACCAAGCCCAGATTCTGACATTCCTTCACCTTTGCATCTAAGAAAGAAATTGAATCATCAACAAAAAGAAGGTGGGAAAAAACTTGACAGTACCCGTTAGCTTTATACCTACTAATATTCCTTCCTAAACTACTTTTGTCATTAAAGCCGAGAGTGTGGTAGAAAGTCCCATTTCATCATGTCATACGCCTTTTTCATATCCAATTTTAAAAACGGCCTAAAATTTCCTCTTTCTTTTTCTTACTCTCAATTGATGTAAACTCTTGCACTATGAAAATATTATCATGGATTTGCCAGCCTCCAACAAAAGTACTTTGCTCCCTGCAATAAGTTCCAGTAGCCATTGGTTTCAATCTATTTTCCAAGACTTTAGATATAATTTTGTAGGCAAAATCGCAAAGACTAATGGGTCTAAATTCATCCAATCTCTCTGGATTCTGAACTTTTGGAATGAGAGTGATGTGAGTTCTATTTAGTTTTGGGTTTAGATGTCTAGAGTTGAAAGAAGACTTAACTTCATCAAAAACTCCCTATTTGACATCCTCCTAGTGATGTTGATAAAATTGGCCATTTAATCCATTAGGCCTGGGCACCTTCAAGGAACCAATTTGGAACACAGCATTGTGGATTTCTTCCATTGTGACATTAGCTGACAATTTTTGGTTTATTTCAGCCATAATGATTGGGCATTGTTGCAAGTTGCAACATAGGGTCAAAATTTCAAGGACCCACTAAGTTGTAGAGGTCTTTAAAGAAGTCAACTGTCATTTCTTTCAAACTCCTTGTGTTCTATACCTGTAAATCCTTAGCATTTTTAAGCATTAAAAGTCTATTCCTCTTGTCTCCTTTGTATAGTTGTGGCATGGAAGAATTTTTGATATTATGGTCTCCCCATTACAGCCATTAACTCTAGACCTAAGTTCCCAATACATTTCCTCTTGGCACCATAAGTTTTCAATTTGTCCAAAAAGATTCATCATTTTGAGTAAATCAGTTGACAACCCTTAATTGTTGACCATCTTCTTAAGCTCCTCTTTCAACTTCTTGGCCTTCTAATGACTATTCCTACTCCATTTTGATAATTCAAGAGAGACTTTTCTAATTCTTTGTGCTAGATTAGCTTCTTGCATGCTTAGATAGGTTCCAAATGGTATAGGGCCGTTAAATGGGTGGGTTGGGTCAGGTTGAAAATAGTCCAATCCATATTGACTCATTTAACTCGATTTGACCTATTTTCAAACAATGTAAATTTGATGACCCATATCCGACCCTACCCATATTAGCGAAGCATATTAATATTTAACTCAATTTAGGAAAATCCACTCCCACCCATTTAATCCCCTTTAAGGTCTTCACATATAAGTTACTTAAATAAAACTTCATATCAAATTTGAAAAGTAAATTAAACAATAAAAAATTAGTAAATAAAATAAAAGAAAATGTGAAAAATCTTTAAATTGAAATATTTTTGAAGAACCCTTAATAAGAAAAATTTTAATCAGCTAATGATTGTCATGAAAATAATATTTGCTTATAATAAATCTTCTCGAATGTGAGAATGTGTAACTTTTTAATTGTGATTTGCCAAGTTAAAAATTGTACTATGATATTTACAATTTGTAAGTTTCAATCTAGATAGCATCACGCTTCCTCTAAAAATACTTCCCCATTATGCAAATGGATATCTATCTAGCAAAAATAATTGAAAAAATGAATTTTTATTTATTTTAAAAAAAATTATTTTATTTTATTTTTTTAATTTTCTTTCTTTTTCTTTTCTTTTCTCTTTTCTTTCTTCGTCTTCCTTCTTCTTCTCTTTTGTTCCTCCATCGGTGATGACTGGCCAAGACGCCAATCAACACCGAGCTGGAGCTCCGTCGCAACTGGTAGCTCGCCAGATCTAGGTGAGCCCAAGTTCCGTCGCGGTTGGCGAGCTCGTGGCTCACCAAATCTAGGCAAGCCTGAGCTTGGCCAAGGCCAACAAGCTTAGGGCTTACCAGATCCAAGCGGGCTTTAGCTTTGCTAAGGTCGGCAAGCCCGGGCTAGCAAGCCCAAACTCACCTGGATCGAACAATCGAAGATGCAACACAACACAACCAAATCCACGCTCCCGTCCTCATCAGATCGGAGAAGGAGGCTGGCCATCTCCTTGAACACCTCTGCGATCACCGAGAGGGGCATATCGGCAGCCTCCACATGCCACCAACAGGTGGCGGCGATAGGAGGTGGCACGGGTTCGGCGACTCCCTCCGTCTACTTCTTCTTCCATCATCATTGGCGGACGGGGGATGGGGATGGAAGGAGAGATAATATGGGTCCATTGGTTTAAAGTGGGTTCCTAAATAATCCATTAAGACTCATTTCTTTTTTTCTATACTTTTTAAGATCCATTTATGACCCATATTTGACCTATTTTGATACCTTTACTAGATACACTTAGTGATACTTCCACACTCTCCATGGTCTAGCCTAAATGCTTCGAATTTAAAAGCTTTCTTTCTCCTCACTTTTTCAGCTGATAATGATAATAAGAGGGGGTTGTGATCTAAGCCTATAGCTAGTAATGTGAAGATCTCAGCTTTAGGAAATAATAGCCAATTAATATTACAAGCCACCATATCCAGTCTCTTCTTAACAAATTCTTACCCTTCACAATTATTTGCCTAAGTAAATGCGCAACCCTTACTCTCCATATCCATCAAACCACAAGCATTGATGAATTCTCGAAATGCATTTATTCGATAGTTCTCAGCCATTCTCTTTCTCACCTTTTTCTCAATGATGCAACGTCTCATTAAAGTCCCCCATACATACCCATGGTAAGGAATTCATAACACTCAAGTCCTAAATTTTTCTCCATAATCTCAATCCATCCTGGAATATGGTTGATGCATAAACAAAAGTAACTCTATAAGGTATCCTCATCTCACTATTCTCCTAACGTCAATAAATTTATTAGTTGTTGAAGTCAAAGACAAAGAAATCCCATCGTTCCACATCAAAGCTAATCCCCCACCACTCACAACCAGATTAACAACAAAATAATTCTGAAAATCTAATTTCCTACTAACTCTTGATTCTTAGTTTTCATTAAGAACACCACGTCGGGCATATCATGAGCCATAGAGGCCTTTAATGCTTGGACAGCCAAGGGTGTGGCTAACCCTTGACAGTTCTCCCAAAAAAGTTGCATTTGTAATCTAGTGGCTTATTTGAGCTAGCCACCAAAACCCATTTTCCAGAATCTTTAGCCAAAAGAACAGGAGTCTCTAAGAGATGGCTCTCATCTAACATTTGAACATCTAAATGCAGTTGGTCATATGGACTATTTCTCTTGCCTTTCTTATTTCCCTGTCCTTTTGTCTTCTCTTCCCGCCTTGTACGAAAATGCCTCCTTGCTATGATGAAGGGAGCTCTATTAACAAGGGATATATTGAATCTGAGCCAGTTTCCTCATCCATATTTCGAGGAGTCAAGTCGACCATATTTTCTTTTTCTGACATCTTCCTTTTTCCCCTATCCTCTCGCTCCTTACTTAGCAATACCTGAGTATTGTTGGACTCCCTTTGAATCCCACTAAACTGTCCATGATTTATAGGAGTTTCTAATATTACCTCTTCCTCTACATCCTCTTCCACTTATTATCCATGAAAATCCTTTAAAAAAAGACTTGCTATTTCCCTCAGCTCTCAACCACGATCCATAAAGCAATTTATTATTCGTGGCAAAGAATTTCTCATCGTAAGGCACCGACTCACAACCTTTTGCATAATGCCTATTTTGCTACATGAGTAACAGAATTGGGGAGTCTTTCGTACCTAAAATCTAGCTAGTGTTCCTTGCCCTGGAAAGTCAATATCATACTAGATAAGAGAGGAGAGGAAAGTTTTAACATAACTTTGGATTTTTCCCACTACGATGGATGCAAAGAACCTTGTTTCAATTCTCACTTCTACTACTTCTCCTACATTTTCTACAATACCTCTAATAGCTTATTCTGTTCTCCCTTCAATAGGTAGTTCGTGTATTTGCATCCAAAAGAAGCTGGAGTCAAAGACAATGGAATGCGGGGGAGCACTCGGTTCCCTAGGTTTGAGAACCAATAGGTGACCAGAGAAAGACCATGGCCCTGAACCGAGGATTCTGTTTTTTTCCTCCAAAGATCTGAAGACAAAGGAAAATAAACTAGGCTCTAAATGCTTGCATAGAGCACTCTCCAATTTCCATGCTTTTTTTCCATATTAGCATGAAAAGCTTGAAAGTTCACCAATGGGTTGCAGTGAAGTCTACTCAGCACAGTGCATTCACATTCCTGCAGCTTCTCCTTAGTTGCAACAACATCCAGTGCAAAGGTTTTTTAATTCATCTAGAGGTGCCCTAGCCTTCTACATAAGGTAGCCATACGTCTATCTCTGTCTCTATATCCTTCCATACTGCTCAGAAACCAAAAGAAGTAACCAACCCAAGTCTAGAAAACTTTTGTCAGCATAAGTGAACCAAGGGTAGATCGAGAAAATGAAGTGGAGCATAGATGGTTAAGAGCTCGTGGTGAGCATCCACAGGGAAGAAAGGCCAGCAAGTAAAAGAGAATCCTCCATTTCAGACCAAAGACAAAGAAAAGGAGTCCGAAGCAAGAGATTCTAACTGAACAAATCCATTTAGAATACTTGCAACCTGAAGAGTGGAACCACCTAGTGTAGGCTTCTATTCATATGCCAACGACCAGAAATACTTTGTATATTGTTATGTGAGGAAGACAATTAGGATGTGATGGGTTTTGGGTTTCAGAGGAAATTTGCAAAAGAAAAAACTAGGTTTGCAATTTTGAAAGGGACAAATGAGCAAGAAGCCAAGGGGAGGGGAATGAGATATCACGGAATTCTTCATTGAATTTAGTTGGGGTTACAATAGAGATGGGAAATTAGGGCAAAGCTATGCAAGAAATAGAGAGGAGCTCCACAGCTGAGAAAGAATCGTAACTTCTGCTCAAAACAATTGAAACAATGAGAATTCGCTAGAAACCCACAGAGGGGCCAGAGATAAAATAGAGAGAGAGTCGTAGCAATAAACTTGAGAATGAAGTCTAAGAGGGGTGGTTCTTGCTTGTTCTTCGTTCATTGGTGGTCATGACTGAAGATCAGAGGCCAAATAGAGCGATTTGTTTGGCTACAAAAGAGGACGTTTTCATGATATTGGGAACATGGGGATCTTAATCCCTTTGTGTCCTTCACTATCATCATCCCACGTATTAGTTTAATATTCATGCCTTCACTCACTATGTGGGACTGGGCACAATACACGCTGCAGAGAGCATTACATTTGTAAAAATTTTCCGAGAACAATAAAGGTCTTCTCATCTCTCGGCCTACTCTTGGTGGTGTCTCCCACGAGCCCCGGCATTTCCTTAGCAATATCTATCAAACCGATGAAGCAATGTCGCCGCCTCACAACATTACCCCGCCAAGCACCTATCATGTCCAATAATCCTTACGCTGATCTGAACAGCAGCCTCGGTGAACATCCTACATCCCCAGTGACCCAAACGAGCAACCAGTCCAATCCCTACCTAGCGATTGATTTGAATTTAATTGTTTTGAAATACCATGTTATTGGATGAAATTAGTAAATTATTAATCATCATGTGTAGCATGCTATCATGTCAATTGTATGTTTAGAACTTAGATACACACATGAGTTAGAGTTTTCATCTTTAGAGTCATGCATAAAATTCGTATAGACTCAAGATAGTTTTATAGTTTTCATTAATAGAAAAACAAATAAAAATGCCATTTAGCTTGTATGTAGATTTAAGGTTAACTAGTATTATATAGCATGTATGTTATTTGATGTAAGACATTTGGAAAATCATACACATTCTTAAAGGGTTGATTATCAATAATTAAGTCATCAAAGATAATGCAAAAAAAAAAGAAGATAATAGTTATTAGCTACATCACATGCATCGGCCACATTGCATACAGTTCATATAGCATGAAAAATAATATAATGAGTTAGTATTGCATCATTCAACTATTAGTCGCATATTTTATGGCTAGTTAATTAGGTCACATTAGAATTCTAGGATTTAAATTTGGGTTTTCATAAAATAAAAATTAAAAATAGCATTTCAATTAATTTGTATTATAGAATTAGTCCACATTTAGTTTTGTATGTGCTAATTGACTTAGGATTCACATTTAAAATATGTCATCTTGCACATAGGATTTAGATTGCATTTTCCTTAATCTTATGGTACTTTAAGTCATGCATATTTAATCTCATCATGTCTAGTGATTTTTATGTTGATCTGAACAGTAGCCTCAACGAATATCCTGTATATCCGGAGACCCCAACAAGCAACCGGTCAAATCCCTACTAGCGATTGATTTGAATTTAATTGTTTTGAACTACAATGTTATTGTTTGGTTAAAAAAAACTACCATGTTATTGGATGAAATTAGTAAATTATTAATCGTCATATGTAGTATGCCATCATGTCAATTGCATGACTATAGCTTAGATGCACACATGAGTTGAGTTTTCATCTATTGGATGAGTTAGCATGTTTTCATCTAGATGCACACGTGAGTTGAGTCAAGCATGCATTGAATTATATAGACTTAAGATAGTTTTATAGTTTTCATTAATAAAAACAAAACCAAATAAAAAAAGTCATTTAGCTTGCATGTAGATTTAAGATTAACTAGTCTCATATAGCATGTATGTTATTTAATGTAAGACATTTGGAAATCATACATTCTTAGGGTTGATTTTTAGTAATTAAATCACATAGATAATGTTAGTTATTAGCTACATCACATGCATCATCCACATTGCATACAGTTCAAGTAACATGAAAAATAAAATAATGAGTTAGTATTGCATCATTCAACTATTAGTCACATATTTATAATGGCTAGTCCATTAGGTCACATTAGAAATCTTGGATTTAAATTTGTTGTTTTCATAAAATAAATAATAAAAATAGAATTACATTTAGTTTGCATGATAGAATTAGTCCCACATTTAGTTTTATATGTGCTAATTTACTTAGTGCTGACACCTAATTTTTAGTCGATGCGTTAAAAGGTAGAAAACTCAAGAATAGGGTTTCTGGTTGTGACAAGGCCCATTTCTCGAACAAAAGTGTCATTTGTCATGTCTCTTTCAATGGCCTTTCATTTGTAGACAATTTCCTACTCATTTTTAACGAAAAATGCAAAAAGTCAAAAAGTTGATTTTAGAGTTGACATTTGGATCAACCAGCTCGAGGTTTTAATTTTTTCATAGTAGTACCCCCATTGACTTCAGCTTTACTAATAACTAAACTTGCTTCATTGAAACCCATATTATGACTAGCATTTGCTGCTGCAGAATAAACCAACTTAAAAATGGGATAACACGCTCGATAAGGCATAAGTTCGAGTATCATAAGTGTCTCTTCGTAGGAACGTCCATGAATCTAATCAATTACCCTTTGTGCTTTGTGAGCAGAGATAGATATATGTTGACCTAAAGCATATACTTCTCCATATGGGTTCTTATTTCTCTTCTTTGTCATAAGGTTCACCTCTTACTAATGATCACTATTAATCTATTTATTAACTTATTCATGTTGTTAATTTGACCAAAAGTCAACTTAGGGTCAAAATTTGGTTTCATGCACAAAAAGATCCCATTTGACCTTAATTTCACTTTGGCCACAAAAAATTTGAGAAAATTCAAAGTTTTGATCACAAAATCAACCTTTTAATGAAAAGTCAACTAAAGGGTTGACTTTTGGTTAGACCTTTGAACAAACAAATTGAAAAATACAAAAACCTTCAAATCATCCTATTTTAGCTTCAATTTGACTTTGGTGTCGAAAATTTCTCAAAAATTAATTAAGAACTTAGTTTTCCCCACTTTGTGGAATTAGGTTCAAAATCGGCCAAATTAAAATTACTTTCATTCTGTTCATATTTAAGATTAGTTACTTTTACGACATTTGATCTGGAGATGATCTTGCATATGCATGTTTGACCAATTTTTCAATTAAGCATGTTAAAATGAAAACCCCCAATTTGGGCCCTAATAAGGGGTCCTTAACAATTCCTCATGATTAGCATGCTTACACTTCAAATCTATTCATTTTCTTGAGGTAAATTCAAATCTAGGGTCAATTTTGAGAAATTCACTTAGGGCCAACCTAATTTGACCAATTTAACTCTATGGAGAATTGGAAATTCGAGCCAATGTGTTCTAATTAAGCTAATTTGGTTTGGCCTATTCTAGACGAACATCCAATTGAGGTTGTAAAGCTTCAATTTGGCCAAATAAGTTCCTATTATAAATGTTATTCTAACCTATAGTCACAATTCAATAGGAATTGATTCAATCTAAGGCATTTCTTGCATAATTAGTCACCTTGAGTAACTCAATTTCATCCAATCTGATCCAATTTATATCCTAGTCACATGTGACAATTTTAATTTCACTTTAATTAATTGGAATCAGAGAAATTAAGACAAAATTGGAGGGAGAACCAAACCGGTTCAACCCAAGTTTGACCGGCATTGACTGCTGGTGACCCAAAGCCAATTTCCGGCTACTTTATGATGGATTGAGCTCAATTCCGACCAGCCGAGACCTTAGTCGGCAGCCCCCTCAATTGCACAACGAATTTATAAGATTGCCCCTGGATTTGTGAATTATGAAAATACCCCCTTTAGGTTTTAACTGCAAAATTAATCCTAACTGTCCAATCAAAATGCATCACAACCATTCAAATAAACATGTGCAAATTTATTAAGTATACTTAGAGCCTAAGTAAGGTGGTTAGCTAGAAAGATCACTTTCTAGCCCTTGGATATAGCCCTTGGATCATCAATCTAAAGGCTAGAAAATGATCTTGCAAAGAGGTGTAATTAGAATATTTCCTCCAAAAATGAAGGGGGTTTCTCAAAATTCTCTCTCTCTCTCTCTCTCTCTCTCGGCAAGCAAGAATGAGGCTTGCGTTGCCCAACTAGCCACCGTACCTTGATGACTTTCACCAGCAATTTATCGATGCACCAATCACCCCCTCGGCATCCCCTTGCCCGTCTCAAGTGCTGTTGCTGCCCTCTCTTGTCAAAAAGCTCCAATTTAGTGGCTTCTTCCTCTAAAATCAAACATCGGTACTCAAACCAATGAGCTCTCTTGGGGAGCCTTGCAACTTCCCTAGTCGAAGACCCTTCAAGTTTGTGGTGATCGAAATAGCTTGATTGAGCTTAGAATTGCGAAAGGTAAATCCTCCTAAACTTGAATCCAACGAAGTGAGATTATCTTAGATAAGCGGGGCTAGGATTCAAACACTAGGTGCTTCTATGGGCTTGGAATGATAGCTTGAATGTGTTCAAATGTGTATTGGATGATCAATAGATTCATTGTGCTTAATTGTTAGTTTTGGAAATTTGTAGTAATACCAGATCGACCTTATTTTGTGGTGGATATGAGGTCTTAAACATTGAAATCTTGAGATGATGTGTTCAAGACATTCAAAGTATTCTTGCCGAACTTCGATTTGTTACATTTTGAGCTCTAATCAGATATCGTTTGCTAGCTCAAACCTACTTCAAAAGTTCATGCACTAATCTAGAAAACTAACCATTGTTTAGTTCATTGTAGTGTTTTAGTTGATGACTATGGTTTGCCGATTTTTCAGAGAAATTCATGAGCCGGTTTCCTTCATGAAAGTGACTCATGCAAACCTTCAAATGGTTATTCTTTTAACATATTTGATTTTCATTTTCTTTCTAAATGCAAGCCATGCGCTTTTTCGCTAGTATAAACATACCAAATTTTATCAAACAAATTCATTCTGCATTTTCTTTACCATGTTTTGGATTGGAACAATTGACCATTTATAGAGAGTTCAACGTAGTGCTTAGGTACATGTTGATACTGCACCAAATTCAAATATTGTTTTTTTGATCTTCCATCCGATAGTTGAAGTTATAGTTGGAGCTCAAAGATATTTTTCCAACAATATCTAATTAGTAGTTGTAACCTTCTACCTTTTTTTAATATTGGTTTTTGCTTAGTCTTTAGATTTTCGTCTTGTTGTCTTTCCTACTCCTCATAGCTAGTTTGTAGATAATATGAACTCTTGTTTTATTTTGATCTCATGGAAAACTACATTCGCTCTAATCATCTTGATTAAGGTGGTTTAGATTCTTGTCAGTTGATTTATATATGACAAGTTCCTCGAGATCAATTCAACAGTGCCAAATAAAGACTGAGTCAGAGTATTGTATTATGCACAATGCAAAAGATTCTTCTGGGGTGATTTCTCCACCATCAACTAGCTCTGTTAGAGGAAATTTGCAGCTTCTCCGAATTGAGCTTTCAATTGAAGATCATGCAATCCTCAAAGAAATCTTGGATGAGCTACAACACTCCTTTAACCTTACAAAACTTGTTCTAGTTATAATTGAGGGTCTAATAAGCAATTCTCAAATAATATGGAGATGAATTTGCATACCGATGTTCTCAAGAGCCTAATTTTCCTATTAGAGCAGTAGATAAAAGTTTTTTAAAAGAGTAATGAAACTGGCAAACCTTGCACTATTTCACTAGTATAAACAAACCAAATTTTATCAAACGGATTCATTAAGGCTCCTAGTTTGTGATTTCTTTACCATATCTTTGGATTGAAACAATAAACCATTTATAGAGAGCTTAATGCAACACTTAGACTCATGTTGATACTGCACCAAATACAACAATTGCTTTTTTGAGCTTATAATTGATGGTTGAAGTTCTATAGTTGGAGCTCAAAATATTTCTCCAAAGATATTTTATCAACAATTGCAACCTTCAACCTTTCTTTTGATATTGGTTTTTGCCTAGTGTTTAGATTTTCATCTTGTTGTCTTTCTTTCTCTTCATGGCTAGTCAATGTATAGTAGAACTTTTGTTTGATTTTGATTTCATGGAAAATTGCATTCGCTATAATCATATTGATAAGGTGGTTTAAATTCCTAGGAGCTTATTTGTGTATGACAAGGTCCATGAGATCCATTCAACATTGCCAAGTAAAAACTAAGTTAGAGCATTGTATTGTGCATAATGCAGATGATTATTCTAGCGTAATTCCTCCTCCACCAATCGGCTCTGTTAGAGGAACTTTGAAGCTTCTCTAAATTGAGTTTTTGACTGAAGGTCATGCAATCCTTAAAGAAATCTTGGATGAGCTGTAAAGCTCTCGACCCCTACGAGAACTTGTTGTGGCTATAATTGAAGGGTCTTATAGGCAATTCTCAAATAGTGTGGATATGAATTTGCATATTGATGGTCTCAGCATTCTAATTTTTCTATTAGAGCACCTGATAAAAGTTTCACCTTTAATAATGAATGAAGTTAAAGGAGCAATGAAATTGGCAAACCTTACGCTTTTTCTCTAGTATAGACATACCAAATTTTATCAAACAGATTCATTAAGGCTCCTAGTCTATGATTTCTTTACCATCTTTTGGATTGGAACAATGGACCATTTATAGAGAGTTCAATGCAATGCTTATGTTCATGTTGATACTACACTAGAAACGAGAAATTGCTTTTGAGCTTCTCTTTGATAGTTGAAGTTCTATAGTTGGAGCTCAAAAATATTTCTCCAAAGATATCTAATCGCAATTGCACCCTTCTACCTTTTTCTTTTGATATTGGCTTTTCTGCTTAGACCGGGCAAGTAAACCCACTATCCGATTTGCATGGGTAGTACATTTTTAGGACAATCTAGGTGCAATTGAGGTTGAGCATGGGTTTGCATGTGGTTGGATTCTTTTGGTTTAGGGTCGGAAAGGGAGTTGGATGGAGGAGGAATTGCACCAAACGTACTGGTGTACACAAACGAAATTCTAAGGAATGAAACGAAGCCTAGGGGAGAGTCAAGGGACTGAATAAATGTCGTTTGATACGAGGATAGGGAAACAGAGTGGTCGAGACTTTAGGGCTAGGTTTCGTCGAATGGCATAGAGCTGTGGGTTTGAATTGTAGAAAAGAAAGAAAGAAAAAGAAATCGAGTGGGGAGTTTGCAACAGTGACGTAGACTCTAAACTTACCGAAGACATGTTTACGTAAGCTAAACTAGGAACTATGTAAAGCCAGGAGTAGGACCAAGACTTCGTTGTCATTAGTTACAGGGTGAGGTTTTGACTAGGAGAATAAAAGGACTTGGTGTAGGCAGGGATGATTAATTATAATGGAGGTTAGAACGCAAAGCAAACCAGGCCAAAAATGAAAAAAACTACAAGTGGTGCCCAAACCTTGTAAGAGGGAGTGTGCGTGTAATGTAGAGGAAGGGGAAGGCTAATGTGTTGGCTACAACAAGCGAGGAGGAGAGGAAATAGTAAGGAAATGTCAAGTTGGGGCTTGAGGCAACAAGAAGAGAACGGTCTATAGTCGAAGGACCGAGAAATCCACCATAGGAGTA